>JABBWD010000021.1:0-583238 GCA_016628565.1 Suillus placidus
AATCTCTTGACATCCCGTCCATGTCACCCCTTCCCTCCGCACTTCCGAACCTCATTAATCTGGACATGGGAGTCATGGAACCCACCAACATGAAAGTTGAGGATCAATCCGCCATGGTAGGACTCGTGTTTGAGCCTAGCGAAGTTCTGCCTGAGGGTCCACAGTTGTCCGGCGAACATGTGGTTCCGGATGATCCGGTCACCCTTTTGGCAGAATATAATTCTGTTGATGAGGAGATGGATGTTGAGGTGAAGGATGAACCTCTGGTGAGGAGGTTAAAATGGTGACATAATTGCTCAGTGATAGATGTACTTAGAACTTTTCAATGCATGTTGGCTATGCCACAATTGTCTTGTTGAATCACCAATTCCTGATACCCAGAACTCGAAATTGTAGATTACTTGATATTTGAGTAAATATTTTATTGACCCCCGAACCCCGACATTGTGGACTGCCGGGACTCGGGGTTCGGGGTTCGGGGGTCGGGACTCAGCACTGAAAAATTAGGGGGTATAGACAAAAATTGATTTACACATTTCTGAAAGATATCTTTTTCTTTACAGATATATGAAAAGTTGATTGAACCATTTTTGAAAATTGTCTTTTCAAATCTCGAGTCCCGAGTCCCGAGTTCCGGGACTCGGGGTTCGGGGTTCGGGGTTCGGGGTTCGGGACTCGGGACTCGGGACTTAGGGGGTATAGACAAAAATTGATTTACACATCTTTGAAAGATATCTTTTTCTTTCCAGATATATGAAAAGTTGATTGAAATATTTTTGAAAATTGTCTTGTGCATCTCAAATATCGAGTCCGAGTCCCGAGTCCCGAGTTCCGAGTTCCGGGACTCGGGGTTCGGGACTCGGCACTGAAAATTAGGGGGTATAGAAAAATTGATTTACACATTTTTGAAAGACATCTTTTAAGCATTTTTGAAAATTGTCTTGTGCATCTCAAATATCGAGTCCCGAGTCCCGAGTTCCGAGTTCCGGGACTCGGGGTTCGGGACTCGGCACATTGAAAATTAGGGGGTATCAAAAAAATTTGATTTCCACATTTCTGAAAAGATATCTTTGTGCAGTCTCAAGATATCTTTCCGAAATATGGAAATCAAATTTTTTTGATACCCCCTAATTTTCAATGTGCCGAGTCCCGAACCCCGAGTCCCGAACCCCGAGTCCTGGAACTCAGAACTCGGGACTCGGGACTCGGGACTCGATATTTGAGATGCACAAGACAATTTTCAAAAATATTTCAATCAACTTTTCGTATATCTGGAAAGAAAAAGATATCTTTCAAAGATGTGTAAATCAATTTTTGTCTATACCCCCTAAGTGTTTAAAAGATGTTACACCAGGGGTCAGGTGTGGGGTTTTCGGCTTCGGTACTCGATTATCTGTGAATGGCACGCATGGTCCATTCATGTTTTCGTGCTTACAGGTGTAGAGTTCAGTGGTCGATTGTAGGTATATGCACTCATAGTGTGCATGTATCCTACGTGTTTGATTCACTGGTGACTACATCAGCTGTATGTCTTGATGAAATGTATCTAGGCTCACCCATATATGTACCCGTCTATCACTATGTAATATCCCCCATGTCGGCCCACCCGTCTATGTAATACAACCCACATCGGCCCACCCATCTATGTAATACATCCTACGTCGGCCCACCCGTATATGTAATACTCCCCCACCTTGGCCCACCCGTCTATGTAATAAATATTTTACCACACCCTCGGCCCACCTGTATAAGTAATATTCCACCACGTCGGCCCACCCGTCTATGTAATACTCCCAATGTCGGCCCACCCGTATATGTAATACACCCCACATCGGCCCACCCATCTATGTAATACACCCCCCGTCGGCCCACCCATCTATATAATAATATTTGCCTTACATCACTCTTCAGCCCGGCTGTCTATAATATCCTACTCCACATATTACCCAGATGGGCCCACCCATCTCCATGAATGATCATATTCCCCCGGCCCATCCGTCAACATCAAGGATATATATATCATTGGCATACATGGGCCCACCCGTCTCCATCGGAAATAATATTCCTCCCGGCCCATCCGTCATCATCGAGGATATACACAACATGGGCCCATGGTCCGCTGGCCCGTCTTGTACGGGATATTATGTAGGTCGGGTGGCCCGTATAATACGGAATTTGTCACTGAAGGGGCTCCAGTCCTGCAATCTATCCTACATCGTGCTGCTCAGACGGATCATGCTGTGGCCAAGAACAAGAAGAAAGACTGCAGTACTGTATGATACATTACGTTTTCTGATGCTTATGTATCTTTCATTAATGAACATATTTCTTGTTTCAAAGGTGTGTAATGTGATTATCACCCAACTCGCGTCTCAGTGCTCACATCATAGCCTTTTCCTTGCTGCTCCGTTTACTCTCTTTCTCTGGACAAATGGTGCATCCAGGCAAACCATCGAAGCCCTGTACAAATGCGGCCTTTCCATTTCATTTAATCCCTCCTTATGCTGCTCGAGAAGCTTGCTGCGCAGTGCCTCGAACATGCAAGACAGCTTGTTCAGCTGCCACATGTGATGTGCTATGACAACATTAATATAAGCACATCCATCTTCGTTGAACAGTGACCTGATGCTCCATCAAAGGTTCAGTCAGGAACCTTTGCTGTTCTTTATGAAGTTCGCAATGGGAATCCAGAATATATGCATCTCTCACTGTGCCCTCCATGCTACTGAAATCTCGTTCAGCTCTGATGTTCGCCCGACCTTCGATCAGATGCATTCATTCCAATATCAACTTTGCATTCATGTTATTGAAATTCTGCTTGACAATTGCTCGAACTTTTCAGATTACTTTCGGGCATATGTTATAATAGGCCTCATCACCATAAATAGATACCAGCGGATAACTCCGAATGTCATAGTCATCGCTTCCCCATGTCACACGGCCTATCTGCCGTACCTCCCACAGTTGTCAGAACCTCGAGCTCGTCGTTGTTGATGGTGAGCTCATCTTTTCCCTCATTCTGGGCCCATTTCCCCCCCTTCTTTCACAGGACTTTGTTTATTTTACATGCGCTAGACAATGGTATGTGCCTCAACCCACCGGGCGGTTCACTTGGAGAAGAGGAGCTGGCTGATTCGGAATCTCACCCACGAGCATTGTGTTGCTCACCTTGGCAGCCGTTCAGCGCATTTTTGCTAGCGCAGCAGCGCGGGGGAGAATACAAGAGGATCACATCGGATCATGATATCATTGCACAAGTCACAGACATCTTGATATGCTGACCAACTTAGACTAGTCAGTGGTCTCTGGACCACCAAGCTCCACACTGGCCTCGTCACTCACGACGTCACCTGCATCTCCACCCTCCTCCTCCTCCTCCTCCTCCTCCTCCTCCTCCTCCTCCTCCTCCTCCTCCTCCTCCTCCACGAACTCAGCACTCTTTGCGCTCTGATCCATCGCCTTGGGACCCTTTGTGCGCCATTTCCGCGGCTTGTAGACCTGCTCACCACGAGCCTGGCACTCCTGGTTTTGACCCTTGCGCTCCGCCACCTCATCTTCGGTGAGTTTCACCCATGAACAAGTTGTGTTCATGAGGCTGTCAAGCAGCTTCATTAGATCTTCGCGGCGGCCAATTTTGCCGGGATTTTGCACGTCACCAAGCGGATAGTTGTGGAGAGCGACAGCATAAGTTTCCACTATCTTCTGCTCATAATTATTGTAGTTCATTGTGACCTTTTTTTGTGAAGGCTTCATCGTGGCAAGAATAATATCTGCAAGACATCTCAGCGATGAACCATTCAACCAAGCAACAAATTACCGAGACCATCTTGGATATTCCGGCGACATAAACTTACGAGCTTCGTCAATGAAAGCCGTTGAGTGATTGTTGTGGTATTATCTACATTAAAGTTGAGTACATTTGATGCTTCATCAGATACATTGGACTTACCAAAATTTCCAACAACCCAAGACTCGAGTTTAAGTGTGAAACACTTTGGCTCCATGCCAGGCACTGATCTTTGATGAATGAAGCAACCGTCGGTGTATAGGAAAGCTTTGGCTCGTGGTATTGCTCAACATTGCCACGGACAACAAGGTAGATCGCCTCAACGCCTGTTCGAGCCTGGATAGCAGTCCACTGTTCAACCATTTAGTCAGTATTTCATGGACTGAACACAAATAATTTAAGTACTGAAGTCTGCATCGCATTGAATGTAGCATTGACATCTTTCTGTAGTGCCTTAGGGTTAGCACGAGTGACCTTGATGCGGGACTGACGAAGTGTCTCAACATTAGATTGAAGACGGTTCTTGTCGGCCTCTGTCAAGTGGAAATAACTTGACGTTAATTGTGCGCGGTTTTCTGCAATGAACATGGGTAACTTTAAATGGTCCCCCACTCCACGTCCTTTTAATGTAGGTCAATATCTGTTTTTTGCAGGTGATAAAGATAAGTACCTTCATTATACTTGATCATCTCTTGTCTCACAAATGCATTCCAGGGATTCGTGCGGTGTTTGTTGAAAATTCCCTTCCCCACGTGAAGCTGCTTGTGTGTCCACTTCAAACTTCTGTAGACGAGTAAGTCGTGCTTCAGTTTTGGTGTGTTAAATTGACTTACCGACCGTGCTCTTGCGCAATGGCGCATGCTTCCTCTTGATAGTCACCTTGTGCTGTTGTGAGAGCATTCGTCAAGTTTGTGAATTTTTCACAGCGAGCAGCTTTTTGGACCGTTGTGAGCTTTGCGCGGACATGCTTTGTTTTGGGTGTTGATCGGACAACCATAATGAAAAGTGAAGTTTCAGATTGACGAAGGTCAGGGTTGCTCACAGGAAGGATTTAGCTTCATGTACGAAGGAACTTCAGCTAGTCTCTAAATTCAGGGTTGGTTTAGTCTCAGTTGTTTCACACATACAATATTGCAATGGTCAAATGGATGACATCAAATTTAACTACCGAATAACACCCTGAAATTTAACTACTATCTATTTCCTTGGTTCACGGAGTGATATTGATTCACCCTGACGACAAAGGTTAGGGAAGTACCAAGATGTCAAAATATAGTAACCAAGGCTCCACCGTCATCTTGACTCGGATCCAATGAACCAAACAGCTTTCCTCCCGGTCCATTTTTGCCGAAGGTGAAGCCGACCCAGACACCTCGGGCTTCTGGCTCTTCTTTTTCCTTCACCTTCTCCACATTTCTCTGCTTGTCTTTCACTTCAGCGTACTTCGCCATGTCATCCGCAGACGTGAAATCATCATAGTACCCAGTGTCAATTTCTGAGTCAAGAGCAGGCACAAACGGTGCGCGTGTTGAGCGGAAGTCCTCCCACTGCATCGCGTCAAAGAAAGGGTGGCTTGTGACCTGGGTTAGAGTGGAGTATCGAACGCTCGAGTGCGAGATGAGCCTAAACAGGAAACAAGAGGCATTCAGTGTCGTCAGACAGCGCGCGGTAGCAAGTCCTATACCTAGTCACAGCATCCCATGCAATATCCGTCAAGTTGAAGATCAAGTCTTCGGGCTTATCATACTCTGGCCTTCTCAGTACCTTCGTCCAGTTCTTCAGGTTTGTCCAGGTCTCCTCTGGCGTGCTGCCGCTGAACGGCGGAAAACCAGCGAGAAATTCGAAGAATATGCAACCTAGCGACCAGTAGTCGACTGAATAAGTGTATGGTTTGCCTCTGAGGACCTCGGGCGCCATGTAGTCGGGTGAGCCAACTATGGAGTCTGCATAACGTGGGTCTTCAGCACGGATGGATTTGTACATTGAGCGGCGTTCCAGGGTAGAGCGGTAGACGACTTGGACGTCTTTCACTTTATCGAGCTGAGAAATATTAGGGCGCACAGGATGAAGTCAGGGTCACATACGTACCTTCAACTTCATCGATTCAATGCGCTTGGGATTGAGGGCACCTGTGGCAAGGCCGAAGTCAGTCAGCTTGACGTGTCCGGTGCCGTCCACAAGGAAATTCTGGAGGCGCTATCAGTACTACGGAGCTTGCGCATGCGACACAGTTTCACCTCCGGCTTCAAGTCACGATGAATGTAACCAAGCTTGTGAAGCTCGTTGACAGCGACGAACATTTCTGAAATATAAAACCTTGCGTGCTCTTCCTTGAGAACGCCAGAGTTGTTGAGGAGAGTACGAAAATCGCCTCCGGGAACATATTCCATTGCCAAATACACGTGTTGTGCGTCCTGGAATGCGTAAAGAAGTCTGACGAGCCACGGTGTCTTGGTTGCGGTGAGGATGTCGCGCTCCACTAGGACGTGCCGTACCTTGGAATGCATCAGTCTTCAAGCAGATCTGCTAGTAAAATAACAAACCTCGTCCATCTTGAACAATGTACGTTTCTTCATCTTCTTGAGGGCGCAGATCTCTCCTGTGTCCTGTTTCCGTGCCAAGAAGACCTCACCATAACCACCCTGCCCGACTTGTGCGATGATATGAAATTGGTCAACCCTCAGCTTTGCTCTGCGTTTCCTCAGAATAACTCTCTCTCGCCCGCAATACGATTTGAATTCCTTCGCGTACTCGGCGGCTGTTAGCTGCCTTTTGGTAGTATCTGCGTCAAAGCGTGCCCTCCTTTCCTTCCTGGATGCGATATATCCAAGGTTCATAAAGTAATAGTCGAGAAAAACTGGCAAGAGCACAGACGATGAGATCGCGGAAGGTCTCAAAGTGTGATGCTCACATAGTTGGGCAACGGTGGCCTTGCGCTTGACCTCGGCGCTCTGGAGCAACTCCCTCTCCCAGAGCTGAAATCCACCTGCCTTCACGGTTGTCGCGTTTCGTGCGGTGTCCATCGAAATGTCGTCAGACCATGCGCCGCCGCCAGGCTTTGCGGTACTCATGTGGATGTCCCGAAGTCCCATTGTGATGCCCTTTGCCGTGTCCATATGTATATCTCGATATTGAGGTGAATCGGATCTAGATGGAAGGGGAACCATAAAGCAGATCTCAGTTAATGTCCTAGAGGTTACAGCTGGTCTATGGATCTTGCTATCGATTGAGTCTATGTACTATTATGGATCCCGGTGGTTTGGTTCTTATGCCTCATTTGGATTTCTCAAGATTGATACGGTCACATGATTGACGCGTTCTGGAGGGGGGTGTCCCGAAACATTGCTACCGTGACTGAGTACTGATGCCCAATGCCCATTGACCATGCCTCAAGTTCGTCCTACTCATCTTGATCTTGCTTCAATCCTCGCAGAGCCTAACCCTTCTGTCGACCTGCGCCTGCACGCATATGAAGTTTCCACGTCTAATTTTCTCAGAGCGGTCACCAACTATGCAAATCGCGCAGTAGCAGAGATCACCAAACACAGGAATGCTCAGGAGGCAGACAAGAAACGTCTGGCTGAGAAGACTGTTGCAGTAAAGGCTGAAACTAATCAGTGCAAGGTGAAGGAGATTGAGCTGCTGGCTGGTATGTGATCATGCTTGTCGTGGTCTAATTGTACAGCAGTGACGTCTCTCAGTAATAGAAAGGGAAAGGGAGGAGGTCCGAGAAGCCGAGACATCAATTACCGCTCTGAAACGCCAACTCGCATCCATCCGTGAAACTTGCCAGTCCGTGGATGCAGAGATAGAGCAGTATCGTGCTCTAACCGCCAATTTAAGGCGAGGTAGGTACTATCGCTACAATTTCCTTGCTTACGCTGATTAGGCTACCTTCTGCAGAAAAAGATCGAGAGCGGCAGACGTTAGAGATGCATGCAGCACAAACAGGGCCTGAATTAAATGCCTGCGAAACCCGTCTACGTTGTCATATCGAGGGAATAGAGAAGGACCGGCTCCTCATCCGATTTACACATATTGACAAGATTGACATTGACCGTCAGTTCAGCTTCGTGCTCGACGTTGCATCCAGATCAAACCAAGGTAGGCAAGTTAAGGGCATATTCGAAAGGTGGTGCTTACAGATCCCAACCAGTGATAACGACCACACCACCACTGCCCAATCTCCCCATACTACTCAATGAACTAAACGAAACGAAAGATATATTTCGTTTTATCAAGTTGATGCGCTCGGCGTTTGTCCAGTTAGTAGAGTAGCACTATGTTAGGAGTTTATCAAATCTCAATCGCCTACGAATCAAATATAAAATATCCTACAACTCTTGCGACAATCTCCAAGAAAGCTATAAATTTATATGTACATACGACCTTGGCTTTCATGTTACTCGTCGTCTCCTTCTCCCCAACCTGTCCGATCTCTATGGCCCCCAGAACTTCCCAGCTTT
The DNA here is from genome assembly GCA_016628565.1 of Suillus placidus. Classification (NCBI taxonomy): domain Eukaryota; kingdom Fungi; phylum Basidiomycota; class Agaricomycetes; order Boletales; family Suillaceae; genus Suillus; species Suillus placidus. Next base: position 8,254 of record JABBWD010000021.1, read on the forward strand.
CCCTTGGTCCGGCTCTTGCGGCCACCCAGTTCCTTGTACATTTCTCTCATCTCCACCTTGCCTGGCCGGCTTTGCGTAAGCTCCTCTTGCCGCCATTGCTCCTCTTTAAGTTCTTTTGGTGTTTGATAGCCGGACGGTGACGGTGAACTGCGGCCTGAGCCTCTCGAAGGCAACGGTGATGATGGAGGCGAGGACTTCGACATAGATTTAATGTAGCTCGTCCGCTGATGATAAATCGTCAAGTCATGCAGCCCAGCACAGGAAGATCGATTACCCACCCAATTCTGCTTCGACTCCCTTCTGGTCCACTTTCCGGGGGGAAGACTTTCATCATGGAAGTTTTCCTTCCTGTAATGCTGAAACCAAACTTGTAACATAACGCAGACCATTAGTATATAGCACGCTAAATGACATATATTCGACTTGCTGTAGTTCAATGTCTGACTCTTGTTCCACTTTCTCGATACCCTAGCGCAAGTCGCGAGCTCAGATATCCCAAGCCACCTGAAAATGCTTTGCGATACTTGAGTTGGAAATGCCTTCAGGGGGTCGCTCGAGAGACCCTTCGATGACAGTCCACTCGCCGGGAGAGTAGGACCTCTTCGTGTGGGTGATACAGGACGCGATGAGGGGCGTGAAGGTCCCCTCGACCTCGCTGGCGTCCCTGGCAATGAGAACTTGAGAATATGTTGAGTAATCGATACTAGAGTGGACGGTATGGAGGCATACCACGCCGACGAGCTCATCATCTGAGTCATTCTCAGGCTGGGATTGCCTGGAAGATAGATATTGTCCATTCAAATCATGAGTTTGTGATTGAGATTTAAGCACGCCTTGTAGCAAACTCATTGTGCAGCAAATGTGCAGGTGGTTTAGAATCTAGATGAGATGAAGTTGAGATGAAGCTTCGGATTTAAACCACAGGCTGACAAAGATGGAATGATGATGTCATCCAGCCACACTCCACTAGTGTGATAACAATGAGATATCGATAAACTCCTTAATGAATTCACCATCTAAGAAAATTTAATAAACAGAACCGAGTACCATGAATTATAATCAAGCCTGACGCTAGTTTTGTAGTACTTTTAAACCGACTTGAATAGCTGCCACACACCCTTTACATATCCCACAACTTCATCCGCACCGAGCTTGCTTTCTCCAAATATCCGATCCACAAAAGTGATCGGCACCTCGCCAACGGTGTACCCCAGCGCCCGTGCCCTCACCATCATCTCCATCTGGAACACGTACCCCCTAGATTGTGTCAGTGTAATGATATGCCGAAGAACGGGCAGCCGGTACAGTCTACGCCAGCATCAAGTTTCAGTCCGCTTTCCCGAACTGATCTACGTACCTGAAACTGCCCGTTAGGTCGCTCACGCCGGGGTTCAGCACAGTAGCAGCTAGGAAATTTGCCCCTCGTGAAACTAATTTGCGCTTCAGGTCCCAGCCGTGCACGCCACCAGGCCGAGCTCCAGCGAGGTATGGAGTGGATGTTGAGCGATATCGCGTTCCCGTCACAATGTCGAGGTTGTGTGCTTGTTGTAATCTGCACATGGTTAACGGGGAAATGTTAGGAAACAGAATAACACACCTGATAAATTGCGGAATGAACTTGGGCTGACGGGATGGATGCACATTAGAACTCGCTTGTCAAAGGATATTGAGGCACGTACATGATGCGAAAAGTCGGCATCCATTATTATCACAAAGTCACCAGTGCAGAAGTCGAGCCCATGGATATATGCAGTCCTGCGCACAAGTTGACGACGCAATCGTTTTTGATTCTTACCAGTACTTACCCGAGTCCAAGCTTCCCTGCCCGTGGTTTGAGAAGCTTGAGCGACAATGAGTCAGACGTTGACGTGTGATTCATTTGCACTCACTATTTTGTCCTCGCCATAAGCCCTTGCCAACTCAATGGCTACTTCTTGTGTCCCATCCGGACTCGCATCATCTACGACGATGATCTCCCATGCAAGCTGACTGGTGTCCTCAGTCTGGCTTTCGGCGTGTTAAGCAAACAGAACGCACTGTTCCTCAAAGACCTTCGCCAGCAACCAGATGATAATCGGGAGGTTCTTGCGCTCATTGTAGGTTGGTAAAATAACAGAATACTTGTGAGTGTTTGGCGTGTCAAATTGGCCTTGCATATTCAGTGACACTGGGCTGGCGAAAGGGTTCATTGACTTTGTAGTCTTGCAACTTGATGGCAGTTAGCGTGCGAGTTTACAGCGTCGGCTCTTTACATATTACTTGCACGTTATGGCTTCCTCTGAATCATGCTCGTTGCTTTCACCATCGATCTCACCCTCAAGCAATGACCAAAGCAGTCCGTCTATCACAGCGCTCAAATCTCTGCTCACTACAACCCTTCGTATTACGACGACCGACAATCGAGTGTTCATTGGCACATTCATGGGCACCGACCAACTTCTGAATATCATCCTCGTCAACACTGAGGAGTACATTCTGGGAAACGAGGCTAGTCGCTTCGTCGGCCAAGTCATGCTCCCCTGGCGCCTTGTCCTTCATGTCGAAGCATTTGACCAACAGAATACTTCAAATGGCAAAGCAAAGGATGACAGGAGCTTGTACATGTAAATCGCAATTTGAGGATACATGCATTAAACGACTTGTCCAAAGTGGTACTATCTATTGTCCTGTCCACCTCTCCTATATTCATGGGTATATGTAACAGAAATACATGTTCTCTCCTTCTCCCCGAGGAGCCCTTTTATCCACCGTCCGCTGTGAGGATCCAGCCGAACATGGGCTTTTTGTGGATCGCTGATAATACGCAGGGCTGCTCTGTTCCGTGGCGCAGGATTCTTCATCCTTGGCTAGCGTGCTAGCCGTTGTATTTGTCCTTGTAGATCCACGCCATCCCTACGTCACTAGCACCTTGTTCCACCTACAGAACCACGTTAACATTTAGTTGTAAGAATTACGCTGGTTGCACTTACAGCCGCGCGATACCACTTAGCAGCTTCCTTCTTATCCTTCTTGCACCCTTTGCCGTTGGCTAGGCAGAAAGCGAGATCTTCTTGAGCATCCCCGTCACCAAGGTTGGCAGCAACTCGATAGTAACTCTGGAGATTAGTTAGCACAAGTCTAGAGACCATTGGTGGCGACGCACGACTGCCATCTTATGGTCCTTAGCTACACCCCAGCCATGAAAGAAGCACTGCCCGACCTCATAAATGGCTAGCACGAGCTCCGACTAAAGAAGATTTATCAGCGCTTCCATATAGAGTCCCACAGACCGAACTCACTCTAACGGCCTTCACATCCATGCCTTCTCTCGCCTTGCCTAGATCATCCACTGCGCTCTCCGCGGCCTTTGTTAACCATTTAAACCCACTTTTCTCATTCTTCTCGCATCCCCACCCGTGTCTCAGCGTCAATCCCCACAAGAGCATCCCAATTCCACACCCACCCTGTTCCTTTGCACTTTTCTCGAAGTAAAATGCACTATCTTGTAGTTTGTTGGCCTCGTGGTATTGTATTCCTAGCTGAAGATATTCCTGTGGAGTCGAAGGCTGTGTGGAAGGTGCCGGTGAACGGTTGCCTGGCGGGGAAGGTGAATGAGCAGGAAATTTTGAATTGCCAGTTGGGGATGGAGAGCCATCGCTCAGACGGTAAAATGAGTATGACGTGGAGTACAAGCTTGCTGGTGAGCTTGGACGTACAGATGGCGGGTGAGGGGGAAGGTGTATATGGGAGGGGGATGAGAGACTTGGAGAAGAAACAGCATAGTTTGGTTGAAGATAGGACCCTGGCGAGCACGCATCAGATTGCGGTGTAGGCGACAAAAATTGTTTTTCAGGAAAGACGCCCATCTGGGGCGTAATTGGAGCAAATGAAAGTGGGGTATGAGCGGTTTGTGGAGAACGAGTTCTTTGTGAATTTCGCTCAAGAACCTGGCGTTTCTGCTCTTCAGAAGAGAATATTGGTGGTCTGCCTGGCCTGGAAAAGTTTACGCGGGGAGTAGGGTCAACTATGGGTGACCTTCCGCCAGGTTTTGGCTCCTTAACGACGACCTGCTTGTTGACATCCTGGGGTTTGGAAACCACGACGGTTGGAACGGGAGTGCTTGAGTTGAACAGATACATGTCATGAACCGAGGATTGTGTGTTCAACACATTCGCTGAGCCACTGGCAGGTTCTGCGGTGGTATGCCAAGCACGGCGGCTAGCGCTGGGGGTGTGACTTTGCAGTGAATACATGCTGTTCTCTTCATAATATGACACAAGCTCGTCATAATATCCGTCTGGTTCGTCCGTCAACGACAGAAATGACTTTCTGTTAAGATAATCAGCATTGCTAGCTGTCGAATTACGGAATTGCGAGTGCAGCAGAGGAGACTCGGGCACTCTCGGACTAGTTGCAAATGGCCTCGGCGGAGAATTTGCATGCAAAGCCTGGACCTGCAACGGTGCTGGAAAGCCAGTTAACCGAGAGGAATATTGCACTGGCACAGAGCTCGAATTGAGGGCAGTAGCCTGCTTCCGCCGAGCCTCATGTTCTTCTTTCCGTTGGACAGCTTGTCGTTTGGACGAAGTTCGCCGAACCAAGGTGTCTAGCGGTGATGAGTGGGCCAGGCGCACCTGGTTCGGTGCCTCCATGATATTTGCAGTCAGAAGGTAGGTCAGGACTTTAGGTTACTAGGGGCAACAAGTCACATATTGATAGCTCCACCGTCCATCCCGTGTGGCAGATCATTGTACGTCGTGCCTTTCGATGAATCTAAAACATTTTTGTTCTTGTCCTTCTAGTGAAAATGCACACACAATATATATTTAACTGCAGATGCGACATTACTATCTTCGAAACACATGCAACCTACGCAGCTACGGATGCATCAATCCATACCCCAGTGTCGCGACAGTCGGGATGCCATCATGCATGTCAGGCGCGATGGTTCCTTCCACGATCGTGAGGGTGTTCTCCGAGTCTGTCTCTTGCCAACGCCATGCATTCCCGCAAGTGTCAACAAATAGCCGTTTCATGAGATCGTCGCAATGTTTCTTGAGAATTCTCGACCCCCTTGAGTTCAACTGGTTGAGTAGAACATCAAACAAGGTGTTTCAAACAACTGTCGAAACTAAACTTTGACTATAATCATTGAATGTACAAACCGCTATACCATGTCAAGGACGGCCCAGATGTGTGTATCTGTGGTGAAGTACGGGAACGCCAGGAATCTGTGCTGCTTCTGGATGAGCGAATGGTATCGTTGCCTGATTCTGAGCTTCTTAAAGTCAAGCGAACCACATGCAGGAAAGCAGCACTGACAAGTTGCTTGAATATCACGGGAAAATCGAAACGTGAATGCAGTCAACATAGATGTTTCTGACTTCACTGTCTCCCCTTTCAGTCCTCTCTAAGTTTGCTCTAAGTATTCACATTCACATTTGAATTCAGAAGACTTACGGCATGAACATCCTCCATATCAAACACCTTTGGCCAGTCGCCACCTCGTATTTCTTTACGAGCTGACCAATGAGCGAATATACAGGAGAGCCATAGCAATGCATTACATACCTTCTCTAATAGACATGCTTCATCCCTCCTGTCAAGTTTATTAGGAATCTTGGTCTGCGTGGAGCCGCGTCTGCTTCTTGGTCAACTTGAATCTGCCCAGAGCTAGGAAAGCAGTATATCTTTCCCAATGCAAAGTCATGCTGCAGTGACTGCATTAGCTTGCAATGCAAGGTAAATATACCCGACGAATCACTTCAGTCCAAACATCGAGCCACCAGCAAGCACCGCACTGTGCACAGACCCTCGATATCGTATCCCATATAGCAAGTGTAATTTGTGAACTCCGAGTCGATGGGAGGTCTGAAGGCCACGTTACCGAATGGGCAACGTCAACTTTAGGGCAATGTTGGCCATTCGTTCCACCTGTGTAGCCTATCTAATAGTGAGCTCAGTTGAAAGAACGGTGATGTAGGGCGCACGTACATATACTTGGTCTTGAAAGCTTTGAAAGACGTGCAGAAGGATGTTGTTAGCGGAAAGTGAGAGCAAGTTCGAGAGCTTCGCAAATGTGAATTCATCTCCGTTGTCGTTGGGTCTACTCCAGCACACTTCAAGCTTGCCAACTTCGAGACTTGAAACGACCGCTGCCGTGTCAAGCGTCAAGCTGTCAACGGACAACACGACGGGGAGCGAACACGCGTTACTATCAAGGCCCGGTAGCCACTGCTAGCAATTTGCATCAACACCCAAACTCCAAGCTTCACTCAAGTACAAAGATTGCTCTTTCAGTACTTGGGCAGAGTGGGTATGAACAAGCTGTATACGGGGCCGCAGGTTGGAGTATCATCAATAAGTCATAACGTGTAATCAAAAATCGCTTTTATACAGTATGTTCTTCGGCATAGCGTGCACCACCTTGGCGCTTTTGATAGCAAAAGTAAATGTAAGCAAGAGCTGCTCCGATCCAACCGTAAGCCCATCTACTCAGCCTTGTAGTCGGGACGCAGCGACCGCACAGTTTTGCCTGCACGCCAGATCTCCTGGTCATCGATCTCCTTCAGCTCTTTGGCCAGATCTTGGCGGTACGTCGAGCGGCCGTTAAATTCGAGAGACTTGCGGGTCTCCGTGCCATTTCGCACGCTCTCGTACAACTGCTCAAAGATAGGCGTGTTGGTCTTCTCGAAGATGGGTGCCCAGTCAAGTGCACCGCGGCGAGCGGTCGTGGAGCAGGCGTTGTACATGTAGTCCATGCTACACACGATAAGAGAAAGGTATGTGAAAGGAAATATACACTTACCCTTTCTGTCCAATCAAGGGGTATAGGGATTGAGTAGCCTCCTCAACGGTTTCGTTGAAGGCTTCCGAAGGAGAGTGGCCGTTGGCACGGAGCACCTTGTACTGGGCGCAGAACAGACCCTCTGATACACCATCAGCTGAAAACATGTATATCTTGCGTTGAGAGTAAACTTACGGATGGCACCCATGAGCACACCACGTTCACCATAGAGATCGGAGTAGACCTCCTTCTCAAAGGTAGTCTCGTACATGTACCCTGAGCCGACAGCGACGCCGATAGCAACAGCCTTTTCCATGGCCTTACCAGTGACATCCTGGAAGACAGCTACACTAGAATTGATGCCACGACCCTCCTTGAATAGGGTGCGGACAGTACGGCCAGAACCTTTGGGCGCGACCAAGATGACATCGACGTCCTTGGGAGGTATAACCTTGGTGTCCTCCTTGTATACAACGGAGAAGCCGTGCGAAAAGTAGAGGGTCTTGCCCTTGGTGATTAGAGGTGCAACCGTGGGCCACGTTTGTGATTGTGCGGCATCAGAGAGAAGGTTCATGATGATCGTACCCCGGTTGATGGCTTCTTCGATGGGGAAGAGAGTCTCTCCCGGAACCTAATCGCACACAAGTTTTGCATTAGATGCCTGAAAGCCGAAGCAGAGGTGAACATACCCAACCATCATCCATGGCCTGCTGCCAGCTCTCGCCGTCTTTACGGACACCAACGATGACATTAAGACCGTTGTCACGAGCATTCAAGCCTTGACCGTGGCCCTGAGAACCATAGCCGATGAGAGCAAGGGTGTCATTCTTGAAGTAATCCTGGAGCTTCGCGAGCGGCCAGTCACTTCGCTCGTAAACAACCTCTTCGGTGCCAGCAAAGTCGAGTGTCTTTATACCCCGAGCAGCGGGCTATATGCATGTGACCGTCAGCGCTTATCAGTCACCCCAATACTTTTTTTTTACCTGGAGGGCAGGTTTGCGCGAGGTGCCAGCCAAAGCCTGACGAGCAAGCAAAGAGTAGGACGCGCTTTGTGCAGACTTGGCTGCGATTTTTGCACCGGCACGATGTCCACGGCGAGAAGCAGCGCGTAGGGCTGAAGCTGAACGGAACGCGAAGGAGGCCATGTTGAGTGAAGAAAAAGTTGGAGAGGGAGCTTAAGAAGCACTCCGTAAATTTTAGTTGTGCATAATTTGCACTCGGCCGGCCATTGTCCGATATGCCAGGTCACGTGCAGCTAACAACTCCCAATATCAATGTGATCACAGTTCGGCAGAGCGAGTCTAAGACGTCGAATCGAATCTTCCTGCGCGACGAATCATTGTACACACATATGTATCTCAGAATGCGACAGATAGCAACAATATTGACAAGATGAAACACGCAAGCAACCCATGGATGAATACATCCATCATATCCCGACTCGTCTTCTAGGTGTCTGATTAACCCGATTGCCTGCAAGGCCAGGATGTCTCGGCGTTCCAGGCACAATGATCTTTGAGCTGCTTCCACTCGAAACCTTGACCGCGAGAGCTTTCTCTGCCTCTTGCCGTGCATGACTGCAACAAGCGTGAATAAAATAGCCGTTTCGTCAGATCGTCAGTCACGTACTCTTCCCTTTGCTTCGCGATTTGCGATTCCAATTCAGCTTTTCTGGAGAATTCCCGATCGGCTTGTCGCCGCATTCCACGATCGTCAAAGTCCTTGAATTTGACTGAGTAGAACACTGCACCGAATTCAGCTACAATCATTGTCAATTTTCTTCTAGACGAACGTGTAAGACAAATTGTCATACCTAGCCACATGGCATCAATCGCAGTAACCTGGGTCATGTACTCCTTGGAAGTCAGGATCAACTCGTGGTAAACAACGTATGTGGGGGTATCTTCGTTGCCGTCGTCAGCGAGACTCAGAACAGAACAATGAACCACATACATCCAAGACCATAGAGCGCACTCGTAGGATGCAGATGGGTCGGGAGACCAGTGCGAATATTCACATACTCCCCGATACCCTTCACACGTGCACATTGGTGGAAATAGCCAGCAGTGATAGCTTTCCTACCAAAAGGTCAATGCGACATAATTGATGCAGTTATTGTACAGTACCTGACGACGTCGAAGTCTGTGCCAGCAGAAATGATCTCCATCTTCTGGAACTTCATGATGTCCTCCAACTGAGCCCTCACCTCACGAGCTTTGCGGAGCAGTTTTGGATGCAGAAAATGACGCGTAGCCCATTCATCACGGAATCTACGAGTTATAATGAGCACACTGGCAATAATAAAATGAACGAACTGACCCATGGCTCTTCCACTGATTGAAAACATTCAACAGCGTCAAATGGTCACTCTCAGGTACGTTGAACTTTTCACGTGCGGCATCGGCCTCTTCCATCCTCTCCTTTGGTCTGTAGAAGATACTTGGCACCGAAAGCATGGACACTATAGTCAACATCTCTGCTGAACATCTCATCTCCACGGACGCAATAAGCATCTTGGCCATGGAGGGCTCCATGGGAAACTCGGACATTTTCCTACCCACAGGTGTCAAATCGCCAAGATTATCCAGCGCACCTAAAACCCAAAGTTGGTACATTGAGTTTATAATGTTGGCTTGAGGAGGAGGGTCCATAAAGTCGAATTCAAGAAGGTTCTTGACGCCAAGAGACTTGAGGAGCAGAACAGTGTTGGCGAGATTAGTGCGCTGAATTTCTGGGATAGTATTCGGGAACATCTCATTGCGAAACGCCATCTCTGTATACAGGCGGTAACAGAACCTGCACAGAGTTGAGGGAATTATTGCCGTGCAGCTAAAATGAACACACATACCCGCTGCCTGTACGGCCGGCACGCCCAGTCCGCTGGTTGGCGTTGGCTTGGCTGACAGGTGTGATCTGCAGGGCATCCATTCCGACCTTTGGATTATACACCTTAAGCTTTGAGTAGCCTGCGTCGACCACATAGATAATTCCATCGACCGTCAAGGAAGTCTCGGCAATGTTTGTAGCTACAATGACCTTCCTTCGTCCGTCAGGAGTGGCTTCGAAAATCTTGGCCTGCAGGTCGGCAGGCATCTGTGAATAGATTGGGAGCACTGCCAGAGGGGCGGGCTGATCAAGTTGTGCCAGTCGCTCTATACAAAAGATTTAGGAAATGGCGTCGTTAACATTTGGTGGTTGCATACCGTTAACAACCTGACACGTGATTTCGATGTCTTCTTGTCCAGTCATAAATACGAGAATATCACCGGGAGGGAGCGAAAGATGTATTTGGAGAACTTGCTTCACAGCACTGTCTACGTAGTCCTCGCAAGGTGATTTTGAATGGAACATCTCCACCGGAAATGTACGACCAGGAATGGTATAACAAGGGGCATTGCCATAGAACGCAGAAAACTGAGATCAAGTCAGTCTTTCATTGCCAGAACAGTTATGGGGGATACTTGCCTTATCAGCATTCATGGTTGCTGATGTAACGATGAGTCTTAGATCTCTTCTCCGAGACAGAACTGGAAGAAATGATAAGCCCAAGGTTGTCTAACCGGGCAACAACAAAGCGTACTCTTACGAAGCAAACCCATGAGAACATCAGTGCTTAGTGAACGTTCATGTGCCTCATCCAGGATGATTACACTGTAACGGTCCAAATCACCTTCATTCAAAGATTCTCGCTGGAGAACGCCGTCCGTCATGTCTAGAAAATAAGATTAGTTAGGTTAGGTTAGAGACGAGAGAGACGACACTGTGCATTTGATCTTGGTTTCTGCCGATGTACAGTCCTCAAAACGGATTGCATAACCAACGGTAGAACCCAGCTTGCACTGAACAAAGGGTCAGCACAAGAATCAAGAAGATCGACTGGCCACTTACCTCCATCTCCTCAGAGACACGCTTTGCTACAGACATAGCGGCCACACGACGCGGCTGAGTACAACCAATGAGACCGTATGCGCAGTACCCATCCTCATAAAGGAACTGCGCCAGCTGAGTAGTTTTTCCAGAACCAGTCTCTCCGACGACGATAACAACTGTAGAACGCAAATGTTAGAAGTGTAAACACGACTGTATAGCATAAATCTAACCCTGGTTTTCTCGGATGACCTTGAGAAGCTCATCTCGACACGCAAATGCAGGTAAATACTCTCTTTGCTCCTTCAGTGTCCTGTTCTTCGCAAACGAACTGACCCCAGTGGAAGCCTTCAAGTGGCTAGCGAACTTTGAATCTCCCTTATAATCTTCTTTCTCACCAGACTTCGCCTTTGCTTCTGCCAGAGCTGTACGAAACATTCCAAATGGACTACGTGAATGTCCAACTCAAGCCGCGCCACAAGGGCAGATAATAACCACGCACCTTCAGCTTCGGCCTCCTCGTCCTTCACGCCCATGATATTACCGAGTTGTGTGCCACCAAGAGATGCAAGTTTCGCGGCTGCCTTTGCCCTCTCTGCCTGTTCTCGCTTCTCTTTCACGAGAGCGCTCCCCTTCTTTGAAAAGATCGCCATGTCGCTCGTAGGGTCGCGGATGGGATTGATGGGCTCAAGTTGCTTCGTGAAAATTGTCTTGCCATCCAAGAAAGGTGGCTTGATATCATGCACCATGACATGCACCGTCGACTCGGATTCGTCTTCGAAGTCAAGATCGACTTCCTTACGGGTCGCAACACCGGAGGTCAGCATCCGATTAGCTTCCCAGAGGTCGTTGTCTGCATTCTACAGAGAAAGTCAACAACAACAACTAAAAGAAGAGATGGAATGTATATCAATTCTCACATATTGCGCTTGCCTGGCCGAAATTCTCCTCTACAAGAAACTTCAACAATACTGAGCTACTGGCAGATGCGAACCACATACCACTTGTTTTTTCGAGATCTCTGCGTCCTTCAGTGCAGCGAGATCCTCGTATTGCGCCAAAGGGTTGTGTTCTTCGTCTCCAGCGACACCACCTTCTTCCGCTCCAGTATACCAATCACGGTCCAGTCGCAGCTGCTCCTCCTCCCATTCCCTCACATCGACACCAAGGAGTCCATCATCCTCTGGGCTGCCGCCTCTCGGAACCCGCGGGGTCGGCGCATCCCAAGCACGATTCCTTGCCCCTCCCCAGCCAGATCCTCCGCCCTCTTGTCGTCTCGGCGTTGAATCCCACCCTACATTGGGCACGCGGACACTAGGCGCATCGCGGTTGCTGCCACCACGCTCTGAGCGGGGTGTAGAATCCCAGCCGCGCCCGTTTTGCCGATTCCTGTCATGGTCTCGTCGAACCCATCCCCTATCGTTGTCCCGATTTGACCGTCGTTGGAAATCTCCAAGTCCTTGAGAAGTGTGAGACCGTTGCTCCTGCACGGCAGTGATTCCTTCTAAATGGTTACCTTGTGGTCAGAAACGACACGCCACAGCGGGATATAACAATCGTACCTTTCTGCTTCTCGCGGTTTCGTCGGTATTCCTCCAAGCGGGCTCGTGCAGGATCGGACAGACCGCCTGGATGAGACGGTGTCTCTTCTCCTCGTTGCCTTAAACTATTTCCTCGTCCGGCTGGCAAACTGGGGACTAGATGCAAGGTAAGAGGAGATTACGAAAGGTGCAACCTTGTCGCACCTTTAAAAAAAGTATCATCACTCAACCTCGGCTTTTTTCGAGGGCCGTTTTCAGATAGAGCCTGTTCTCTCTTTTCTTTCGCTAGTCGATCAAGGCCAAGCAAAGAGCCTCGAGGAGTTGGCGGTTCAATTGGCTTCGCAGGCTGACGGAAAGTGTGTCTCTGTATATTATGGGCAATTATATAAAACTCCGAGGGCTAATAAACGCACGGTATCGTTCCTCACGAGGCCGCCTTGCCGGATTGGGTCAGGCTCGAGTACCTCGCTGTCATGGACTGTTATACCCTCGACGGGACGAGGAGCAAGCCCAGAAGCCTCCTGCTTGACATGTGACAATATTTCGTCATGCAGTTCGGTCAGAAAGGAATCTTGAAACTTGCCAAACGCTCGAGCCGCTGCAACAAAGTGTTAGCGAACGTACCTGGATTCCGGTGCAGCGAAGCTCACCTTTGGCAAAGCCTTCCACAGAGTTAGTTTTGGCTATGTCAATAACACGCTCTGCGAGCAAGTCATTTGGGTTTACGAGGTTCAATGCTCGTGAAAGTTGGATGGCAACCTGGTGCTTGAACCCATCGTCTGCATTCGGAGACATGATCCTCCTGATTCAGTTCAAGTTGCCTAGTCGTTGAATTGTTTAAAGAGGTCGCCGATACGTGTAGGCTTTAGCACTTGAACACTCGGACCTCAGGCCTTGCACAGGCTGTTGGACTGGAGACCGTGACAGATATAATCTTACGTCAGCGGCTCGCTTGCAGTGCCACCGTGCCAATGAACATGCTCACACTGTACAGACCGCTATAGGGCAGTCGTCCTTCCATTGAATCAAGACACGCTCGTGATTTTAGCAAACAGCGGACCGCCTTATTTCTATGACTGTTTCGGGCATGTCGTACGTATGAAAGTGTATGCCCTTCTCGTTACATACTATCATGTCTCTGATTGTTCGAGACTTCGGTCGACTCCGAATGCATCATGGCGCTCATGCAACTACGAATATTCGCCCCGGATTTTTACAGTGATCAACCTTCCATGCTATCTACACGTCCCTATACGCATGCAAACCGCGGCCTTTTCGCTGCACTATCAATGAAGCTTGTGATGGATCCGAGTCGCATGATCCTAGAATTCAGCCTAGCTGGGCCCAGATTAGAGGTGCACAGGCATCGGAATGTTGTCGGAATGGCACACGCATCGTCAAGAGTTCTTAGTGAGGGCCCCACCAACATATGATCGCTATGGTGTGTTTTATTTTTGAGTCCTTGTGTCTGCTATTCTAGGATGTAAATGGTGTCACGGGTTAATTGTACAATTTTAACTCAGTTCTCCACGGCACTCGCAACTGAAGCAGTCACTCAAATTTCCTATTTTTACAGAAAGCGCCATCAGATACCATGGATCCATGTGACTGGCCATGCTCAGTAACTCCAACTGGCCGACAGTCGAACGCTGCGCTTTTTTTATTCACAGCTTTCTCGTGAGATCGGCAGTCTCTTTTGCGAGTGCGCCACTTTATGTCTGGATATTTCTCCGTCACCAGCACACGTATCTTGTTATGGGTCAATGAGGCTCCTTTGCTATCATGCTGGCACTTGAGTCAATCCAATAGGTGGCGATATTTTTCGTTGTTTCCGAAGGGTCGATTCCCAACCCGGGGGCGCCATGACGCCCGCCCTGCCGCATGATATGCTTCACATGGACTCATCACGAGCTCAGGATTATCTCCCTCAGGAGCCACGGATAGGTTTAAATACAGATTCCAGGCGGGGGATTGTACTCTCGCCCTCCCTGAACATACATCGTCAGTCTGACAGGCTATCTTTCACCATGAAGCTCAATACTGTTAATGTCAGTTTCGCTCTTGCTTCGCTTGCTGGATCGGCTTTGGCAGGTGCAGTCTATACTCTCAACGACAGAATCGTTGGCGAAGGCTTCTACAGCTCTTTCAATTTCGAGGCTATCGCCGACCCAACTCATGGGCGTGTGTATGTCTACCCTGCACGCAATTTGTTCTGTTCCGTTCCTTATTGAATGACAGGACATATGTGGACCAACCAACAGCACAGAGGCTCAACTTGACTTATGCCACGAGCAACACCTTCATCATGCGCACAGATGACACTACAGTCTTGACCCCCAGCGGGCCGGGCCGGAATTCGGTCAGGATTCGGTCCAACCGCCAGTACACGCAGCACGTTGTCGTGTAGGTGATCCTTCACGAATATCTCACCGACTGATGAATTTCGATGACAGCTTTGATATGCAGCACATGCCTGAAGGGTGCGGGTGAGCCTCTTTTGTTCGTCCGAGGAGTTCTGTTGCGCACTTATCTTAACACAGAACGTGGCCTGTAAGTAGTTGGTACCGACGGAGTAAGCTTATAGTAACGGATCATAGGCTGTCTGGGAAACCAACGAATCCAATTGGCCTGCCGGTGTTTGTTTTTCTTCCTGCGTGTGATAGCCTGACCCTGACGTAGATCCTTTTGCTAGGGTGAAGTCGATATCGTCGAAGGTGTGAACAATGTGGAGCCTAACCAGTCGACACTCCACACTAGCCCTAGTTTGTTCAGTATAATTTTGTAGATGTGCTATTTTCAACGCCTATTTTCGCGCAGACTGCTCCATGCCAGCTTCCACTACCCAGTTAGGGTATGTTTCGAACTGGCATTGCACAAAACCGTTTAACTAAGTTTCTCATTGTTTAGCACCACGGCTTCAACCAACTGTGACACTACAGGTGAGACCACCATTGCTCATTTCAATCTCTCACTAAAATGCAATAGCCAATGGAAATTCAGGTTGTGGTGTACGGCTCACGGAAGACTACAACAGCTATGGTCCAGGATTCAACAGCATCAACGGAGGATGGTGCGTTACTGCAAATCATGATTAATAATCTCGTGCCTTACAGGTTCTTCTGTAGGTATGCTATGGAGCGCACAAATAGCTATATCAAGGTTTGGTTCTGGGAGAGACATGACAGATCTGCTCCCTTCGATGCTACCAACGGTGCATGGAGCATCGACACCAACTTCTGGGTAATGGTCCTTACATCTGTTAGAACAACTGCTTACATACGACCCGACTGCCAGGGAACTCCTGCCGCTTACTTCCCTAACACCTACTGTGATCTTGCGTCTCACTTTGATGCCAACAACATTATCATCAACTTGACGTTATGCGAGTCTTGCCTTGCTTGTAGTGTTATGTCAGGCTAATGCAACGTACAGGCGGTGACTGGGCCGGTAACCCAGCCGTCTATGCTGCTTCTGGATGCCCATCGGACTGCGTGAGTTACGTCAACAGTAAGTGCTCATCCACCAACGTCTACTAGTAGTACAACTGTAAACTTCTTATTACCATCCACAGACAACCCTACCGCGTTCAATAAGGCCTACTTCCAATTCTCGTCCATCAACGTCTACACGTAGACATCGCAGGAACGGCTGTAAAATAGGTTTTCCCACAAGAATCCATCTTGTTGTACTTACATGTGTAAATGACATAAACCAGATGCCACCGAGCCTTGAGGCCTCTGAGGATATGTACCTTGCGTAAGTAATGACATGTCGACATCTTATTACATAATATTAATTATTTAGGCGAGTGTTCGTAGCGCTGTCACCCAGACTTGAAAGTCCACAAGGGATATTGTTACCGGCGCTCATCTTAATTGTCAATATGCTCGACTGATCGACTGATCGTGTGTAAGTAATGCCTGAACACATGATGCTGAAGAATCGGTATTTGTATAACACAGATATAAATTCATGGTGTGGGAGGAATTAACGGGGATCACTTGGATCAATGAGTTATGAAGTATGGCATCCCTGGTAATCGGACACCCAGTGTTTACACATACCGCTTCTTCCCCCTAAAATCCCCATATCGGTCTGCTTTGGGCATCCTCCCGAACTTCGGCTCCATAGTTTCTGGAACGACGTGAGCTCAATTCGTGAAAGAGACTTTGCGAAACTCACTGAGTATGTCCTTGTAAACCGCGGGAACTCCTTCACTCCAAACCTCTCGCCACATATGGGCACCTCCACCAACATTCCTATCTAAACCATGCTGCTCCATAAATGCTCTTACGTCAAAGCCCGCACGCTTGTCCTTCGCAACCATATGAATAGATAGACGGGAGTGTTGGGGGAGGAGTAGAATGGTATAGCGGTGATATGTAGTCCCGCGTTGCGGGTGAGGAGGTATATAGGTAGTGTGGGTGTTCAGGTTTGGCACTGGGGAAGTAGAAACGCTCGAAAGAGGGATATTCGGTCTGAATAGAGGTCAGTCGACGAATTGAAAGAAGATCCTATTACTCACTGGAGCCAATGCAGATATGTCTGGAATGTTTGATTGGTCTCATCAGGAAAATCTGTTACTGGTGTCAGTGCTGGTCACTTGTGGTTTAACATTGACTGACCCGGATCGATCATCAAAAGAGTATATAGTCGCTCTTCTGGATGAAAGACGGTTGCATATATCCTAGGAGGTTCAACAGTCTGAAACATTATCAGCAGAATGAATGCGCGAATGACCTGCACTACAAACCTGCTCTGGGAGAAGAAATACTCCCTGTTCAACGTGCTCGTACACGGCTTTTGAAACAGTAGCTTGAAGCCCTGTATTCGACTTTACTCTTGGGAAGTTGACCCGGAGGTCCAACGAGGGATGAATATCAGGCAAAACGTCTGGCACAACCTTCATCTGGTGGATACGTTCCATCTACAAAACAGAAGATTGAGAGATATTACTGAACAGCTCGATGCATACTTACCAGTAAGTCCAATGCACCCTCTTTCCTCCACCGCTGCTCCAAGAGATGTCTGTCGACGGCTTTGGACATGTCCGCTGAAGACTGTGAACATCACACAACGTCCAGTCATAAACTTGCTTACCCATTCCATTGGCACATTTCCACCTCACTTGGGGAAAATTTATCTCGCTCTGCACTTCTAAGATTCTCAGCTTGTCCTCCAGCACCCGCAACGCGTGCTGGTCAGGCTGAGGTGTCTCTTTTTCACGCGCAATGGCTCCCTCCAAAGCCTTCACTTCATCCTTGAGCGCTATTGAATCCTCTTTGATGACCTTCAGCGCTTCGTCGAACGCAGGAAGAACACCAAATGCGAGAGGCCTATTCCATTCACGTGGATGTTGCAGTGATATTCTAGGCCGACGTGTTCTAATTGCCCGAGACTGCTTCGTTTGCGGTTTCACGGGTTCTCCGGATGACTGAGACTGCGAGCCGTCAGTGTCTACAGCTGTCGACGCGAGAGCTACTTGTTTGGTTGCACTTCGTCGCGCAAAGGCAAGAGCGTAGCGTGAGGCTAGCATTACGACGGGATTAGACAACCTACTCCTTCCAGGATCTGAGGGTAGCGAGAACGAAGGCTTTATTTATGTAAAATTAGCGAACGAAATTTCTGTTTCCAGAAAAGGTAATTTTCTTGAAAGCTTCAAGCTTTCAAGAATCAAAGTGATCAGATCTGCACAGGACTACAATGAATAGCAAGAGCGCATACAAATCGTATATATAATATATCAATCAAGCAATGGTATCATAGATGCAATGAGATATAGAAGCGTGATATGATAAATAACTGCAAGGACAACAAGTAGATTAACATGGAGAAACACAAACACAATCATAAGATTACGTATAAACAAGAGTCAAGAGTAGGAAACAATTATGCACGACGAAGGAATACAACAGCCCACGAGATATGTACACCAATAACAACAGAATAAACAACCTAGAAAGTGGAGAAACACAAAGCAGTGCGGGAAAGACTAGCCACGACCTGGTCCTGCCGGAATCGATATTGAAAGTCTGCAATTTGGCTCAGTATGGAGCGGCACAGATAACAGACTGACACAAACCTCCATCTCGCACAACGGGATTCTGACAGCGACGGCGTTCTTCCTGTTCTTCTCGTTCCATTTCAATTTCGTATGGTGCCTTGTAGCCGGGTATCCGGACACCGATCTTGGGGGGTGAATGTTTGGGTTCCCAGCGACCACCGCCTGTTGCCTTACAAATGATACTGGACCTCCGTAGTGGGTATGCGTCTAGTTCGCCGTATGATGGTTGGGGGACCTCGAATTCAGTAGGAGATATGATACAAGTGGGTAATGGAAGATGTCCGGTGCTGAAATGAGATGAACTCCGGGCAACGCGAACGGGTCGAGAGGGGGGTGCTGGGCTATCCACAGGAGATGCACAAACAGACGAATTAGGAGAAGGAGTTCTAGAATCTACCGGAGACTTGACAAGCATAGGAGTGGACGGTCTGCCGTCTGGAGTGCGAGGCGAATTACAACCGTAGATCTGGTCCCAACAGTCGTCACAGACCTTCTTTACGAGAACTGGTGAAGTTGGACTATCGTAATTTGAGATAGGGACATTCCGCGGAGGATGAAGGAAATCGAGATTGGAAATGTCAAGCAAATGGGTTGAACGGGTGGTGCACTGGTGGCAAAAAACGCCACCGCACTTTCTGCAATGCTGTTATGTACAATTAACGTTCTGGACTAACAAAGATGTAAAATTTGAGCTCACATGACGCCGTTCAAGGACCGAGAACTTGATGTGGCAATAAAAATTATCACATGTAGTAGCGAGAGAATCAGGCTAAGTGCGGTAAGGTCAGTATATTGAACAACGGAGTGTGTCAGCATCGGACTGTACCTTCCAGAGGCTCCTTGGCAATAGGACTGCCAGATGTTCATTGGTGCGTGGGGGTAAGGCGAGATAGAGGCGGGAGTCAGATGTTGGGGAAGAGCCTTTACAAAAACTGTCAGAAAGAAAATGCAGCATGTTTCTCCCGACAGTAATACCTTCCGCTAGAGAGGACGCATCAGAGGAGCATTCTGACTCGTTAGAAGTTGATGAGCCAGCGTAGGCCATCGTAGAATGTGCCTTGGCAGCAAGGTTGGCCAGTACAGTAGCAACTTGAAGAACAGACATGACGGAAGAAACTGTGGTGAAGAAAATATTTAAGGATTAAATGTGCAAGGCCGCAACACCGAGCTCATCTCTTCCGTTGCGACAAGTTATATCGAATCCCCATCATTGTCGTGGGAATCTATGGTAGACCATAACTACAACGGCGCTACTTCAAACCTTGAAAAATTGGACTTTTCTAGTATATCCGAGGCAGGCCGACCCTTGCAACAACATTGGCTGGAGCCGCTCGAGGCCGCTCGACGGGCTTCTTGTCATTGGAGGATTCGGTGGAAACGAACAAAAGCCAAATCGATTTTATAACGTATATATCAATTCCGCGGAGTTTCATGGAGTGTAAATGGGCAAATCCCTGGGAACCAAACCTTGGATTGTGCTCGAGAGTTGCATGGTTGGTTAAGTTTTGTTTATTCAAGTTGGTATCTTCCGGCCGCTCTTCCCAGCGCAATCATTTGTGACAAGGTGTGTAATACACATGCCACCGAAGGCTACTGAGCAGCGCCGGGCCCGAACATTGCATTTTCAACGTTTATCCGCGGTTTACTGTCATTCAAAGGCTTACCTTGGCAGATTATAGAGATTGCAAGGTGGGCGGCGACTCATGTAAGCAAAGACAATCATTCATACATAAAGTAATGTATGTTTCCAATAAACACAGTGGGTGTGACAAGTAGCGTAAACCTCAAAAGCAGCTAAAGTTAAAAGCAGTACATACGATCTCACGAAATCACAAGCGAATGATTAACCACGGCGTCCTCCTCTCGCGCTGTCAAAATGCTCGTCCAGAAACCGTCCGCCGCTTGGCCCGCGTCGCGTATTCTTCGCAGCTAGTGGAGATTCTGCGAGACGCCCGACAGGGGCGAAATTACGACCAATCGGTGTGATGTCAGGGCCAGAGGAGAGATGGATAATTGGAAGTTGCGAATCAGCTTCTGCTCTTTCCGACGGATGGTGTCCAAAACGAAGGTTTGACATGCCCTCGCTAGGTCTAGTGGGCGTGTGGAACAGCTCAGGACCGTGTCCCTGCCAAAAGGTATTCTTCGGCGTTGCAAAGGGAGCGCCAAACCTGATGCCGCGTGAAGGTGTCGATGTCGGATCAAATGGAGATTCGTCAGCCATAAATGGCTCAGCACAACCAGGCGTCGTTGCATACGCATGAACACTTTGAGAGAGTTGTGGTGTCTGTGGACCAGGCTGGGAAGATGTTTCATCCCTGGAAGAACCAGAGGAAAAATAAGGGCCCACTCTTCGGCCAGGTGGAGTCATGGGTGGGCGTGGAGAGGTGCTCCATGGGACTGCTGGCGAAGGGTTAAGGCCTGCGTGAAAGAAGGGTGGGTCGTAGCTTTTGTCATGCCTCAGCTTCTCTTCAGTTGGCACGAACGTCGGCTCGAATGAGGGCAGGATATCTGGAGGGGGTGTTTTGGCACAACTGCCACAAAACCAGGGATCTTCCTCCCTGCCCAATTCTGCGATACTTCGAATGCCAATGCATTGTAGGTGGTACCAAGTATGACATCCGTCACATTGAACCAGCTCTCGGCCATCATCACTGCCTCGACAAACGCAGACAGTTTCGTCGTCAATGTCATCGTCGGTAGATTTGCGCTGCGCTCGTCGAAACGAGAACTGTCTAATTGATCGCTTTGATAGCAACGCAGTCCTGGCATCAGCTGGATCGCTCGGAACAACGAATACCGTAGTTGGACCACGATCTCGATTCTGTGAACGAGCGAGTAGAGGGTACGTTTTGCCTCTGCCGCTACTGAACCCGGGACGCACTGTTTGATTCTGAAACAAACATTCTTCGTCGTCTTCATCATCCGAATCCCGTCTAAGGAAATTTTCGATGTACCGCAAGCGTTGTTCCTCCTCCATTTTGGAATAATCGTCGCACTGCTCTGAACGCAAGCGCCACGGAAATTGAGTGTCCGGCCAGTTTGGAACATCAACAGTTGCTTCCGACTGCAAAGGGAAGGTACTCTGGTCCTTTGATTCGTCCATGGAAGGTGTCTTCTTCTTTTTCCGGTAACGCTTCTTCTTCGATGGGCTTAGTTTATTTGGACTGGGTGGATGAGAGGGTCCAATATCCATCAAGACTCTGCCATATCCTTCCACCTCAACTGGAGCTAGCTGTGACCGCGAGGAGGAAACTTGGGAGCAACTCCGGAATGCAAATAATCTGTTCTGTTGGCGGAGCTCCTGCTCACTGACCAAAGGAAGTGCCTCAAGTTCTCCAGAAGGATCCGGGTCCTCAGGATCCGCAGGTCGCTGCAAGTCCGTGCGCTGAATGGTGAAGTAGTGAGAGGGTCAGCATGATCGCCGAGGCCAGTTGGAACCGGTACATACATAGCGATCGTACCCTCCTGCCATCAAACTTTCTTCAAAGCTTTCGTCAGAAGTTTGCTGAAATAACATCAACCGCCGGCCCTTGATAGGACTCTCCGTTACTCCGATCGTTGCGGCGGCCCGCTGTCCTTCTATGCCGTCTACATCAAGAGGGGGCGGTGACTCTATACGCTTTGCACGCTTGAGGTAATCAGGCCTCCGCGCCTCCGCTTCTTGTGTGAGGCTGATCTGATTCTCTAACAACTGTGCACGGATTCGAGCCATCTCCCCTCCGACCTCTTCGGTAAGTTCCTGTGATGCAGGAGGTGGTGAAAAGATGCTGTTAGACGGAGGTAGGAAATCGGTAGATGAAGCTTGAGATGCTGGACGCTTTCTATTTGGGGTGGTATTCTTGACCTCCACCGATTGGTGCGCGGTCACACTGAACGTGTTATCTTGCGCAACAGAGATGCGAGGACGGGAAGAATGTTCTGCTGTGCCCCTGACGGCTTCATTTGCGGAACTGTGAAAGTGCTCAGCACGACAACGTAGTCGGCATTTGTGAATAAACCAACCTTGTGGGCGGTGTTCTTCTTGTAATACGAGGGGGCGAGTGACTAATGGGATTCAGCAACACTCAGGAAAATGTACCTGTAAGGTATATGTACCTTCTCTTATCGTTCTTTCCGTGAGGTCCGTTTGCGCGAGAACGAACAACAAGTGGGCTGAAACTAAGCACAATGACCCTACACATAAGACCAAATCAAGACATACCTGGAATCTGGTGTGATCATTTTATGGGGCCTAAATTTTGGAGAAGAAGAAGCAGCAGGATACCTACATCGTATATCTAGTTCACATTGAGTTGAACCAGTGAGTCACACTCACGGGATAGATCTAAAATCTGTTGGCAGGACGTCCTCCAGCAAGCTGTACGATATAATTACTCCTACTTTGTTTCCTTTAAGATGTTAAATGACATACTCACATTTGACCTTTGGGAGCAATATTGCGTGAACTCGACTGCCCATATGCACCAAGATTACTAGGGCTGTAAGAAGAATAAAGTTAGCGTCTTTGCATGAACACGCGTATCAAGTTTCCTTGAGTGAGTGAAAATTAAACATTTGCAGATTTCAAACGCCTCTTGCGACAGTGAACAGATAGGGTGAATATCAAAGCGGACAATGCTCACCTCAGCGGTGTAGGAAGATGTACATGTTGACTTGAAAAGGGAGGTAGCAAGCCATTTACGGGCCTTGTTGGACTACCAGGTGTGTCAAACCACGCATATGTACTCGTATGTAACATGTACTCACCTAGCATCACCCGATGATGCACGCCCCCTCTCCGTGTGCTCATTCGTTGAACCAGGGGCTTGGTGGTATGTGAGGTGCGAGAGCCACATTGTATCTGTCATATCTGGTGTCCTCAATACGCTATGCTGCGGCATACTACTTCCTGTCACAGGAGGTGCGACCTCGTTGCTCGTTTTTGCGGATTTGTCAGACACGGCCATGGGACTCTGGACGCCGCCTCGGGATGCGCCAAGGATCGGAAACAACAAGAGCTGCGAAAGATCGATTGGACTATTAAGATTCGGCGGGCTCTTCCTGTTTGTCTTGACCAGCCTTTCACGGCTGGATTGAAGAGAAATTAAGGGTGAACTTGCAGACAAATGAGTCTATCTTCTAATTAGTTTACAACCTCGACGATTACATAACCACAGTTGATCCGAAAATGATGTAAGTAGTTGCAAATCCTCACTTGCCAAGGCCCAACACACTACTTACAATTGAACTTGGACATGCCCGTGCGCGCCATCGAATTCTATAGTGGCATAGGTGCTTCATGGATACCTATGCGATCGAACTGTTCTTAAAGTCACTTTTTAGGTGGCCTGCATCTCGCACTTCGCCAAAGTCGTGTGGCGTGTTCCCCTGTGAAAGCGTTCGACTGGGATCAAACTGCATGCGAGGTATATGCAGCTAACTATGGTGCCAAAATAATCACCAGGGTAGGTCAACCTTTAATGCATTGATTCTCTGGCATTGACCTGCACGAGGTCATGTGTCCCTTTCATAGATAGACATATCAACCCTTTCTGCGGTAGATCTTTCACATCTGCATGCTGACGTTTGGCTCCTATCCCCGTCGTGCCAACCTTATACCATTTTGAACCCTGCTGCTAGAGGAGAGGCAGACCCTAGAGCGAAGTCGTTTCTTCATCTGATCGATCATGTTTTGCTGGACCTCGCTGCCCAGGACTTGCAGCCTCGCTACATGCTCATTGAGAATGTAGCGGGCTTCCAGGTCAGTCGACTTCATCCCACGACGCGCATTGTCCAATCTTGATGTGTCATTGACAAGGACTCGATGACAAGGAGACGTTTAGTTGATACCCTTCAACGGCTCGGCTACGTTGTTGCTGAATTTCTTCTAACTCCTGTACAGTTTGGTATCCCCAATTCACGACTAAGATACTATCTTCTTGCAAAATTATCCCCCCTCCGTTTCTCTGGCCTTCATGAATTTCACTTTGATCGAGTTCACGAGACGATACCAGGAACTGCACTAGACATCCCTGTACACGCACTACATGAATATCTGGACCCTGCACATGAGGATGGAATTTCTCTGCCTTACAACATCCCCGATCGAGTACTTACAAAGTGGGGTCGTTTGTTCGATATCGTACTGCCATCTGGTCAGCGGACCTGTTGTTTCACAAGGGGTTCGTTTGCTCTAACGCTGAAGATTTCATTTACCGAGTTTACCTTAGGTTATACACAACTTGTTGAGCGTGCAGGTTCCATACTTCAGGTGAATAAAGACCTAGACGTGAGTTTAAAGGCGCGACATTGAAACTTGATTTTGGAACTGAAGTAAGGCAGACCACCGAGGTCTTTGGCAGGTTTCTTGAAGCTCGAGCACGGGGAGATAAAGACGCCGTTCGCATCCTAGATCAGCTACACCTTCGGTATTTTACTCCCAGCGAACTCTTGAAGATATTTCGATTTGAGGAGCTAGAGTCGAATCAACAGTTTCTGTGGCCACCCACCATATCTCTAAATCACAGTACCGGCTCATTGGTAATAGCGTCAATGTGGAAGTGAGTGAACGTTCTTTTATACAAGAAAATTTTGGCAATTCCCTTCATATGTCGTGCGGCACTTGATTGATTATCTTTTTGATGGTGATGAATGTACAACGTGATTCTGGACACGTCTTGCTCTTTCGTTGATAGCCGCATTGGTCTTGTGGAGTCATGTTGGCCCTACTCTCAATCTCCCTCGATGCCGTGATGGGCTTGCAGCTTAACTTACAGCATTGTAATTTGCCTGTCTGAGAGTATGTATCCGAGCACTCTCGGCCAGCGCCCAGAGCCACACAAATATGACTTGGTTCAGCACCTACGATCAACTGATCTAAGGTTCAGCTTCAAGACTTAGTTCACCGGCTTAGTCCTATATCGAGGTGTCTGGTTGTATGTGGTCTGCTTCAGAGAGGGTGTCCAGCCGCTCACATTTAAAGACGAGCAATATTGGCCGTGCCTGATGTATCCGAGTTCGTGCCACATTCTGCAATGTATTGGCTCGCATACATACCCGGGTATGTGGCGTCCTGCTTTGCTACTTGCACACTCTGCCTCCCAAATGCCCTGATGAACCCAGGTACTATTTATAGAGTACGTGTTCGCTGGCCGAAAAACAAGGCCGAGCCAATATGCTCCGCGTTATTTATCATTGCAGCTGGTGACTAAGTGCACAGACTATCTAGAGGCTAGTACGCCACAGCTTGGAATCTTCAGTTTTTGCACAGGATGTAAATATTCTTAGCTGTAGAATGTACGTTCAGTAGATAATATGATAAGTACCTTATATCAAATGGTAGTGAATTGGATTCGGGGTTGGCGCTCAGCGCTCAGGCCTCAGGCGCCGCTACGGTTGATAATACAGACTACCAAGGGATCAATCGATCGATGATCCGGCAGTGCCATTGACGTATAAGTACCTACAGAAATCAAGTGCAATCATTAAGTACTGTACAAATTTCAAGTGCTTGTGCCGAGGACCGGTTTCGGCTTCTAAGTTACCGCCGGACAGCTGATAGATATATATAGTGACTTGGTTCCGTCATGTCGTACTACTTAGTGTCGCAGTGACACGTCTCGAGACTCGCATCCTTCGTTCGCACCTGCAGTATCGTGACGCAGCGTTTTAACATGCCTCAGAACAAGTTCCAGAGGACTTTTATTGTCGGCTGTGGATGCACGGCATTTATAAAGGTCAATAATTCAATCTTTCCAATCCTTAACATTCAATTCATTTGATACGCAGCCTAGAGGCCAGAGGACAACGGAGGATGTAAGTAGAATCAGCATAAGAAATGAATGAACTCCGATTCCATTCACGTATAGATGGGACTTGAAGCAGGCACAAAGGCGCTGCTCGACGCTGGTGAGTTACGCATCAAGAGACAATTTGTTCAAAACCACAATTCGCACTTCCCAGGTATCACATATGATGCAGTGCAAACTGCATTTGTGGGTTACTGCTATGGTGATTCTACAAGTGGTCAAGTATGGCACTCCTCAATTCAGCTTTATGATGCTAATCAGTGTAGCGAGCTCTTTACGGCCTTGGAATGACCGGAATTCCCATCACCAACGTGAATAATAATTGTTCGACCGGAAGTACCGCACTGTTCCATGCAAACAATGCTGTCAAGTCAGGCCTGGTCGACTGTGCTCTCGCGTTGGGGTTTGAGCGTATGGCGGCGGGTAGTCTCGGGACCAACTTCCCCGACAGGCCACCACCAACTCTCTTGTTTAATAAACGGTCCATAGACCTCGAAAAGACCCTAACTTCCGGAACAAACTTTGGTCCAGGTGCTCCGCGAATGTTTGGTAACGCAGGGCAAGAATATATGGACAAATTCGGTGCCGAAGTCAAACACTTGGCCATGATAGGTATCGTGCGGTGCTCGTATTAAGAATGTGTATTTAACGTATTCTAGCCGCAAAGAATCACGCACACTCCGTCAAGAACCCATATTCACAGTTCCGTAACGGATGGACGGTTGAACAAGTGCTACAGGCACCTAAGATCACTGCTCAACTCACGAAGTTCATGTGTAGTCCTACGTCGGTAATGGTGGTCCCGTTCTCAAGCACTTAGCGCTCATCATGCATTAGGATGGTGCAGCCTGCTGTATTGTTGCATCGGAAGACTTTGTGCATGCCCATGGATTGGAGAACCAAGCCATTGAAGTAGTCGCGCAAGGCCTTGAGACGGACGACCCTGCTGCGTATGATACTGAAAGCGCTATGGAGGTCATTGGTTATGGGATGTCGAAGAGATGTGCTGACAAAGTATTTAAAGACGCTGGCTTTGCCGACGGTGAAGGGCGTGACTTGGTTGGCGTGGTTGAGCTGCATGACTGTTTTTCCGCAAATGAAGTAAGTCCGCCTTTCCTCACATGGTCTAGCGCATGACCCTCCCTTAGCTCATTACATACCCTGCCCTTGGACTTTGCGCCGCTGATGAGGCCCATAAGATGGTTGAAAGGGGTGATAATACGGTCAGAGTTTCCTCCTTCAATTTAGCAGCAACTGAACCTTCTGTAGTACGGCGGCAAGTATGTTGTAAACCCGAGCGGTGGTCTTGAAGCCAAAGGACATCCACTCGGGGCTACTGGTCTGGGTATGCATTTCTATATTACAAGTGAGTAGCATTCGATTACGTTGGCGATACTATTCTCATATCACTTTGGCAGTGCAATTGCGTAATTGTTCGTGTGGCAATCAATGTGTTTCTTTTTCGTGGTCTTCCTAATGCAGTTGATGTTTTAGTGGCAGGACCTATGCAAGCACCTGGCTTATTCGACATTCCGGACAAGCGGGGAAAATTCGGTCTTGTTCACAACGTTGGTGTCGGGGGTGCAGTGGTCGTCAGTCTACTCCGCAGGCCCGAGTTTTACAAAACAGGGGGTATCGACGGCCAGGCTAGGTAAACATACCCTTATTTGAATATAAAATATAGTTCACTAACCTGCACGGTATATCAGGCTAGGATACAATCACGCTCATGAATGCCGGCCTGTTACGCTTGCAGATGTCGACAAAGTTAAGTCGAAGAAATCATCGAAGTATGTCCTTCAGCATGCGAAACTTTGAAGAACACATAAGTGTGAAGTTTATGATGTATTTATGTATTTGTATCTTGTGCTATCAATCTGCAATCCAATGGATTCTCAATGCAGTAGACGATATTTTGGTGGACGTCTGGATCGTAAAGAATTGTAACAGACTCATTAGAGGGATCTGTACTTACATAAGACGTATCTTGTTGGCTGTGACTAGTTGACTTCCGTGGGCCGAGTCGTTAAACACTCAATATCCTACTCAGCGCTCAGCATTTAAAGTGGACCTCCGAAGTTCCTATTGCACTGCATATTGCTCGATACTCTCTTCAAATGCAGGCAGCACATGCTAGCTCCCTGAGCGCCCTTGCTGACCCTCCTGCTCGAATGGTCGATGGTGCAGCCATGGACTACTTATTGATCGAAGCTGTGAATGCCCTTCGTGTCTCATCAGCAGTCGCTTCTGCTCGAGCAAGAAAAATCGAGCGTGACATGCTCGAAGCTGGGTTGGTTCCACCACCACCCGCCAAACAGAATCCGAGAGACAGTGCCAGTAGCACGACAGGTAAGATATCAAGGCCCGCGGATGATGATGAGGGGGTGAAGTCAAGACTGGAAGCTATCGGTATGCACGTTGGGGGTAACTTTGCGGAGAGGTACGGTGTCTCAAAGGCAGTACTTCACATCCTAATTGCCTCCAAGGCTTTGCCGCGATCGCCCATTATTCAGCGACTCTCTGGACGTCATTAAGTTTGTTTGCAAGGATCTTTGGGTCTCTTGCTGGGACAAACAAGTCGACAACTTGCGTACGAATCACAGAGTATGCAATTAGTTCATGACTTCAGGAATTTGGCATTGAAATATTCGTAGGGGGTCTATGTTCTTCAAGATAATGCCTTTAAACCAATTGCTCGAATTTCCTCATGGGAGGGTCGACAAGAAGCCCTTAAGCGAGCCAAGTTGGTATGTTAATGGTTTGAATTGATCACGCTTCTATATGCTTTAACGTTTCTCAAAGTATGTCGCACTTCCTGCTGGAATTATTCGAGGTGCATTGTCTCGAATCGGGTCTCAGGGGACGGTGGTTCCTGAAATCACGACTCTACCTCAGTGTACGCAATCTTTCGAATATCATAGTGTATAATGCTGAGCCGACGATCATCAATTAGGCACCTTCCAGATCAAGCTACTAAAAAGCACATGAAGCTATAGCACTATCTCAGCCTCTACACGTCAATCCATGCTAGTCTAAGTTGTCGAGTGGCTGCTGAACTTGAATCCTGTTGCTGAAAGCTCAATCGAACGGTTGAAGGTGTCGTGGTCATCAAGTGGTGAGATGGACAATAAGTAGGCAATGTGGTCCAAAAGGAGACTTGAGCCTTGCATCGGCTGTCGAGTGTCTGGCGACAAACTTCTCTCTGCACTGCTCTCTTTATACCGGATTAATTTGTTCACAAACGAGAACATCTGAAGTTGGTGATTCTCGCCAAGGTTCTCGGTACAATTGCAAGTGTATCAGAATCAGCAAGATTTTCGTTACAATTGCATGTGTATCGAGACGGTGCACAAAGTGATGGCTCACCACGCCTTTCCGGTGGGTTTCTTCTTGTTTGTGGCTTCAAACATAACTTCATCCCGATGCAGGTAATTGAGGTAGGTGATACCACACACGACAGCGTACTATGTGGGGCTCGTTCCACATTGATTGGTGCGATTTGTCAAGATCCATTGCGCCTGTTGAGGCAGAAGGAAAAGGGCGCCAAGAAAGGGCCAGTGTTGCAGCAGCAGTGGGTGGCGGCGAAGCTGTGAAGCTTTGAAGGTTGTTTGAAGGTGTAAGTGTGTGCTTGCACCAGCGCAGCCTGCCGCAAGCACATTCTATATTTGGCCATCTACTAGTAGCTACGCCAGAACAGGACTACATTTCTTCGTGTCAGCATCTTTTTATCTTATACTGGCGAGGAAAGATGGCCTCCGTAGAGATTGCAGAAGAAATACGTTCGATCTTCCCTGGTACGGAAGAACTCATCGTGCAGTATCTTTCAGGTTATCTAGTTGATGACGCTGGAGAAGAGGAAGATGTTCTTCAGGTGGCCAATGACATCCTGGATTCATTGGGTATGGATCATCCAGACGACGTCAAGAGGCTGATGGCACGCCTCCGGGATCTCCTCGCCGAGCAGCTGAGTGCACGAGCGAGAAATAGCGGTCGACCAAAGTTGATGAAGCTTGACAAAGTTATGGACATGAGCAAGGTCGGTGCTATGTCAAACACCATTGGGCTTGGAGAAGGCGTAGACCTTGAGAGCATCAACAAGGGAAAGTGAGCCTCTTTGTATCGTTACGACTGCCTCGAACTCAGTGATGCTCCCTCCTACGCAGAGCATCCAGGGTAGATGTGAAAAAGCTTGAGAAACAGGAAGCCAAACTCAAGGTAAGCATAGACGGCTTCCTGCGTCAGATTGTCGGACATGATGCAACTTTTTTTCAGGCCAAGATCGAGAAACGTTCTCGTCGCGACCTCTACGAAGGGTCCAAACTACTGGATCAGCACCGCAAGCAGGTCAGTTGATATATTTATCTTTCTAAAACGTTTTGATCACGGGTTTGGCAGCAAAATTATGAAGAGATGTTCATGAAGGTGATTCGCTTGTACTTGTTTCTTTCAATTTCATCATTCAACAACTTCTAGATCAACCCCTTGGAAGCGGCAAATGCTGCCAAAAACAAGAGCAAAGATATACATCTACCCTCCATTGACGTCAATTTTGGTTCCAATCGTATATTGTGCGTTTCACTTTTGATGTCTGTGATTCTTTTGTGAGGTATCCCCTTAGATCAGGAGCCAGTCTCACATTGGCGTATGGTCGTCGGTATGGGCTCATAGGACGCAATGGTACGCTTTATAATGCATCACCTGTCGGCACGACTGTACGACTTTATCAGGTGTCGGAAAGTCCACCCTTTTGAAGCATATCGCTATGCGGGAAGTACCTATCCCTGCACATATTACCATATTGTTCGTGGAACAAGAGGTAAGTCACTGTGTCCTACATATGGGCCTGTGCATGAACTCGGTCTAGATTGTCGGGGATGATACAACCGCTCTCGATTCCGTTCTTAAAGCTGATGTTTGGAGAGATCACTTGTTGAAGGAGGAAGCTTCTTTAAATGCCCGCCTGGCTACGTTGGAAAAGGAAGGCGACGATAAACGGTTCGAGGATGCTAGGGAGGAGGCTTCCTCGAGGCTAGCGGATGTGCACGCTCGTCTAAGTGATATGGATGCCGAGAGCGGTCCTTCGAGGGCAGCCACTCTTCTCGCCGGTATGTCGATCTTTTTATGTCAAAGAATACCTTATGATCCGAAGTTTTCAGGGCTAGGGTTCAGTGAGGCGGACCAATCCAAGCCTACAAGGACATTCAGTGGAGGTTGGAGGTAAGTCAGATTAATGGGACATGTTAATGTCTGACATCTCGGATTCAGAATGCGACTCGCGCTAGCACGCGCCCTCTTTGTGAAGGTGCGCTGTTCAAGTCCTAATTTTTTAAAACCGAGGTCTGAAACACGTGCAATTGTATGTAGCCTGCTCTTCTTTTGCTCGATGAACCTTCAAATCACATCGATCTAAATGCACTGGCTTGGTTAGAAGATTACCTTCAAACATGGCCTGGAACATTGCTTGTTGTGTTAGTTGAGCGAGTGTATGAGTTGATATTATTTTGCTCACACTTTCGACAGATCTCACGATCGTGCATTCTTGTGAGTGTGCAGCAATCCTCATTTTACGTCTGAGATGCGATTGTCTGCAGAGATGCCGTTGCGACTGACATCGTACACCAGCACTCTGGTAGACTAGACTATTATAAAGGGTTCGTCTAGTTCATGCCCAGACGGATGTAGTTCCTAACAGCAGTCAATTCGCAGGAATTTCACCCAGTTCTACTCAACTAAGTCTGAACGGGACCGCAATATGCGAAAAGAATATGAAACACAAATGGATTACCGGAAACACCTACAGGCTTTCATTGACAAGTGGAGATATAATGCAGCTAGAGGTAGGAATATGACATAAGCGGTTGCTATGATCTTTGAACACGTTTTTGCGTAGCTTCGCAGGCACAGATGAGAATCAAAATGTTGGAAAAGGTGGGTGTTTGCACAACTTCGATGCAACCCTTGACCGACCGTTTTGTAGCTTCCTGATTTAGAACCTCCAGAGGAAGAAGAGGGTGAAACTTTCAAGTGCAGCAAATCGTTCTCGTTCCTAGTACAGTGGATTGACATTCTGGCAACTAGATTCCCCGAGGCAGAGAAGATATCGCCACCATTGCTCCAATTGTCCGAGGTCACCTTCGGGTATACGCCTGAAAAACTTCTCCTCCAAGGAATCAACATCGATGTAGGGTTAGATTCGCGAATAGCTATTGTTGGCGCGAACGGAGCTGGAAAATCAACCCTGTAAGTGGTACTATGTACCTCGAAGAATAGTGATGCCATTGACGATTGGTTGGGATACATAGTATTAAACTCCTAACCGCGGAGCTAAGACCTTTGAGTGGCGACTTGAATCGGAATGGTCGTTTGCGGATGTGAGTCGTCACTGCGTTTGATTCATCACCTGCTCATTTGCTTCGTAGAGGATACTTTTCACAACATCATGTTGACACACTCGATCCTGCTATGTCTCCTGTACAGTTCCTGGCCTCTAAATTCCCAGGAAAGACAGAACAAGAATATCGAGGCCACCTAGGCAACTTCCAGATTAGTGGAATGACAGGGTGCGCAAATTTCTTGTGATCCACTTGCCGTTTGTTTCAAGGACAGCAGGCTCCAGCTTATTGGCACGCTTTCTGGAGGCCAGAAGTCTCGTGTCGCATTTGCTGCCTTATCATTGCAAAATCCTCATATATTATTATTGGACGAGGCGAGTACAGAAGGTTACGGTCCATGATAGCTGCTGCTGATACTTACCAGCCTACTAACCACCTAGATATCGAGGTACAGCACATACGAATCTTTCTCTACTTCTACTGACCGTTCAATGAAGGGTCTGGATGCGCTGATGACGGCATTGAGCACTTGGAATGGCGGAGTGATCGTTATCTCTCACGACGAGCGATTCATCACCACAGTTGCACAGGA
This sequence comes from Suillus placidus, assembly GCA_016628565.1. Taxonomy (NCBI): domain Eukaryota; kingdom Fungi; phylum Basidiomycota; class Agaricomycetes; order Boletales; family Suillaceae; genus Suillus; species Suillus placidus. Next base: position 41,203 of record JABBWD010000021.1, read on the forward strand.
GGTAAGCACACGCAAATCGGTGTATCTTGGCTGCTGTCTAAGTCTGTCTAGCTATGGGTGTGCGCTGATTATGCAGTGACCAAGTTCAAGGGTGATGTACAAGCATATAAGGTTTGCACAGTATCGTGTAGGCCAAGATCATGCATTGATATTCCGGTCACAGAGCATCATTGTGAGCAACATCAAGGCACGGCCATGATGGTAGTTTGCGTCTGTAGCATGGGGACCCTGATCATCGATCAGTCATCACTGCATGTCGCTCAATCTATTCCAATTGTCCGAGAAATGAGACGAACCGGAGTCGATGTCAGTTTGGAGTCACTGTTGTTGCCATTTCACCATTTCATTTGTATCAGACAACTATTCCACAAAAATTGCGGGTTATTTTCTGTTATTCATCTTCCCCAAACCCGAGAATTGCCCAAGAAGTGGCTGATGCCGCATGCGTGCCGTTCTCCGCGAGATTTTGATACCCCCAGCTTCGCTCCTGGAAATTGACGGTCCCGCCTCCGCTCGGCTTTGCAGTCCTACTAGTAGTGTCGGCAGCCACAATTTCAAGGCAACCGCTCTGGCAACCTGCTCGCGTCACTGCCTCTTATCGTGCCTCATCTGGTAGAGTTACTCCTGCTCATTCTGACTAGTACATGCACATAGATCTTCCTGGTAGTAAATACTCAATGAACATATTTTTTGCCAACCTCTCAGGACTGCAAATCTTGGACTGCAAACCTCACCCATTGGAAGGATCAAAAAATGAGTTTGGGGTTGCGTGGTGGTCACGTGGTGACGCGTTTGGCGTGACGCGAGCGCGTTTTGTTCCTACAGGTTACTATTATCGCTAGCATCAGCAATTGTGACCGGGCGACTCATTCTCCACAATGAGTTCCTCAGAAGGGGAGAGTTTCGACCTTGAAAACGTCTCAGGTACAGAGAGCGAGGACTACGCTCCTCCCATCAAGAAGACAGTGAGTCGTACTTGAATTGTAAAGGGCGCAACTCAGTGCCACTTTGCAGGCGAAAGCACCAGCAAAGAAGACCGTCGCCACGAAACCCACATTGAAACCTTCAAAACCTCCTGCAAAACCCAAGGCTGTACTTAAGAAGAAGGTGCTAGTGGATAAGGACGACAATGCAGACCGCAGCGCAATGGACGTCGATGAAGTCGATGATTCAGGCGACGAGAGTGCAGGGTCATCCAAACCGAAGGCACCAGCCCCACCAAAGAAGAATAAGACAGCGTCAGAAACTTATACCAAAGTACGCATGCTGGAACGTTAACGATCCATTGCTAACAACAGAAACTTGGCAGTTATCTCAACTAGAGCATATTCTGAAACGCCCTGATTCCTACATTGGAAGCGTCGAGACAATTACAGTGCCAATGTGGACGTATGATTCGGCGAACAAGCGCATGATTCATAGAGAGGTTAAATATGTCCCGGGTTTCTTCAAGATTGTGGACGAAATTCTTGTCAATGCTGCAGATAACAAGGTGTGGTGTGCGACCCTAGTGTCTTACTTGCACTGCTAACCAACTGCTTTAGATCAACGACTCCGGGATGGATACCATTAAAGTGAACATCGACGTCGAACTGGGCATCATCTCTGTCTACAACAATGGCAAGGGCATTCCCATCGAGATGCACTCGCGAGAGAAAATGTACATCCCTGAGTTGATCTTCGGTCACTTGCTCTCCTCTTCCAACTATGACGACGACGAGAAGAAGCTCACCGGTGGCCGTAATGGTTACGGTGCCAAGCTTGCCAACATCTATTCCCATGAATTCACCGTCGACACTGCAGACAAAAACACGAGCCAGAAGTACAAGCAGACATGGACGAACAATATGAGCAAGGTCGGCACTGCAAAGATCACAAAGAACGGAAAGGGCGAGGAGTACACGAAGGTCACCTTTAGGCCTGACTTGAAGCGTTTCGGCATGCAGACCATCGACGAAGACACCTTATCTTTACTCCAGCGGCGCGTGTACGATCTCGCGGGCACAGTCAAGGATGTGAAGGTTTTCCTGAACGACGAGCGTCTGAAGATCAAGAACTTCAAGCAGTACGTTGAGTTGTACCTCAACTCTGCTGCGGCAGAGGCTGCAGAGGCATCAGGAGGGGCAGCGCAGGGAAAGCCAGCAGTGATATATGAGCAGATTGGCCCGCGGTGGGAGGTAGCGTTCGCCGTATCAGATGGTACATTCCAGCAGGTCTCCTTCGCCAACTCCATCGCAACCACAAAGGGCGGTACGCATGTCAACCACATGGCAGACCAGATTGCGAAGAACCTCATCGCTGCCATTGGGAAGAAAAATAAAGGCGCGACAGTGAAGCCTGCACAAATCAAGAACCACATGTGGATCTTTGTCAACGCTCTCATCGAGAACCCAACATTCGACAGTCAGACTAAGGAGACGCTGACATTGACTGCCTCTAAGTTCGGCACGAAGCCCGCATTGTCCGAAGAGTTTATGAAGAAAGGTATGTATCTCGTGGATTTGCATGTTTTGAACTCTTATCGTTATTCAGTTCAGAAATCAACGATTATTGATCACGTTCTCAACTGGGCAAAGTTCAAGGCTGACCAGCAGATCAAGAAAACTGATGGAAGCAAGCGCAATAGGTGGGAGAGGCTTTATATGATGAATATTGATCTAATGGTATCGTGCAGATTGACTGGAATGACCAAACTCGCCGACGCAAACAACGCAGGCACGAAACACGCTGAAAGATGTACATTGATCTTAACCGAAGGTGACTCTGCGAAAGCTTTGGCTGTGGCCGGACTGGGTGTTGTTGGTCGCGACAATTTCGGCGTCTTCCCGCTCCGCGGAAAGTTGCTCAACGTCCGGGAAGCGAAGCATGACCAAATTATGAAGAACGAAGAAATCCAGAACATCAAGAAGATTATGGGTCTCCAGCACAATAAGGAGTACAGCAATGTTGGCAGTCTGCGGTATGGACGCTTGATGATCATGACGGATCAAGTCGGTCCTCTTATTGAATCGCTAATATCTAATGAGCAAGCTAACACTTTACGCGCAGGATCATGATGGATCTCACATCAAGGGTCTGCTCATCAATTTCTTGGATCATTTCTACCCGTCGTTATTGAAGTTACCGAACTTCTTGGTTGAGTTTGTGACACCTATCGTGAGGGTACGCAACCTTCTTTTGGAATACGTCTTCTTCTGCTCATATGCGCGAAGGTAACGAAAGGGAAGCAACGGATCGATTTCTTCACTATTCCAGAGTACGAGCAGTGGCTGGAGGATACCCCCGATGCTCACAAGTGGGACTCGAAGTACTACAAGGTCTCGTCTGCTTCCCTGGTGATTTTTGCCCTTCTTACACATGATTCAGGGTCTTGGAACAAGCAAAGATTCCGACGCTCGCTACTACTTCAGCAACATGGCTAAGCATATGATCCCTTTTGCAACAACACAAGACGGCGACAGGGCGCTGATTGACCTTGCTTTCAGCAAGAAGAAAGCTGATGATCGAAAGGAATGGCTCCGCCAATTCAAGGTGAATAAGCATAAAAGATTATACCATCGTACACTCACCTGTGCTGCATAGCCTGGGACATACCTCGACCACAACATGGACGAGATTCCCTACTCGGATTTCATCAACCGAGAGTTGATTTTGTTCTCCATGGCAGATAACGTTCGTTCTATACCGTCAGTAGCGGATGGCCTCAAGCCTGGCCAGCGCAAAGTTGTCTGGGGTTGCTTCAAGCGTAAGCTGAAGAAGGAAGTCAAGGTATGTACACCGTTCCACATGCTCAGTCAACTCTAATCGTCCCTGTAGGTTGCGCAACTCGTAGGTTACATCTCCGAGGTCGCCGCATACCATCACGGTGAAGCGAGTTTGACTATGACCATCGTGAACTTGGCCCAGGACTACGTTGGTAGCAATAACTTGAACTTGCTCCTGCCCAATGGTCAGTACGGTACGCGTGACCAGGGCGGTAAAGACCATGCTTCGGCTCGTTATATCTTTACCGAGCTGTCGGCCTTGAGCCGCGCTGTTTTTAATTCCGCGGATGCTCCCTTGTTGACGTACCTGAAGGAAGACAATGACTGGATTGAACCCGAGTACTACATGCCTGTTATCCCGCTCGTCCTTGTGAACGGCGCTGAGGGCATTGGAACTGGTAAGCAGACTAACCAAATATTTTCCGCGACCTGACCGTTCTGTCAGGTTGGAGCACGACAATTCCCTGCTACAACCCTGTTGACATTGTGGATAATCTGCGTCGCTTGATGGCTGGCGAAGAGATGGTCCCGATGTTGCCTTGGTGGCGTGGCTTCAAAGGCACAATCAAGAAAGTCGGTGACCACAAGTACGACGTCATTGGTATCGTCCGCAAAATCAATGATACCACCATCGAAGTCACGGAGCTCCCAATTCACAAGTGGACTCAAAACTACAAGGCTGAGCTCGAGGCCATGATTGGTGAGAAAGGTGATGGCGTTATCAAGGTGACCACACATTCAGGCGTCATCTTGTTCTTTCATTAATGTATGAGTCAACAGGACTACAAGGAACACCACGATAACGTGAACATCCACTTCGTGATTAGCATGGCTGCGAAGGACCTCGAGAAGGCTGAGGAACAGGGTCTCACGGAGTTCTTTAAACTCACGTCCAAGATCAATACGAGCAACATGATGGCGTTCAATTTCGAGGGCAAGATCCAGAAGTACGCATCCCCTGAGGAGATCATTGAGGAGTTTTACCCGCAAAGGCTTGCATACTACCAGAAGCGAAAGGCAAGCGATTCTCGAGAATTCAGGGGCTGGAATGCTTATGTTCTTTTGCTACGCAGGAATACCTCGCGAATGAGCTGCAGACACAATTTGAGCGCCTCTCGAACCAGGCACGGTTCGTGAAGATGATTGTGGACAAAGAGCTTGTTGTGTCGAATCGGAAGAAGAACGATCTTATGGCTGAGCTGCGCAGGCTCAAGTTCCGACCATTCCCCAAAGTGACGAAGGCGAAGGCTGCTGGCGAGACAGAGGATGTTATCCAGCCCGAGGACGAAGAGGATGAAGCGGACGAGACTGTCAAAGATGCTGGAACGACTGACTATGACTACTTGCTTGGTATGGCCATCTGGAGTTTGACGAAGGAGAAGGTATGTATATCAGTGTCTTCACTGTGTTTTCATTCCGAGTATTATTTAGATCGACAGACTCCTGCAACAAGCGGCAGATAAGGATACCGAACTTCTTGCTCTTCTCGAGCGTAGTCCCAATGATCTCTGGAATGAGGACCTGGATACTTTCCTGAAGGAGTGGGAAGTAAGTCCATTTTACTGTTGCCCAGACCACGAGATTGAGTATCCCATGTCAGAAATCATGTCAAGAGTTTGACAATAAGTCCTTACTCGACGCCAACGGCAAGAAGATCAAGAAGAAGCAAACAACGCTCGAACATCGCAAGTCGTTGCCTGGACGGAAGAAGGTGAAGGCAGACTCTGATTCAGAGTTCGAGATGGTCCCAGCTACACAAGTGAAGGGCAAGGGTAAAGCCAAAGCTAAGGAGGAACCTCCCAAACGGAAAAGGTAGCTTTTTTTCAGGCAAAAGGAATTAACTAATAACCATTTGTGTAGTCCCAAGGTAGAGGACAGCGATGAAGACTACATCAAGCCTGCGGCGAAGAAGATGAAGACCAATCAGGCCCCAGTGACCAACTTCTTCGACAAGAAACCATCCGGTCCCTCAGAGCCCAAAAAGCCTGTCGCTCGAAAACCTTCGAGCAGCAAGCCGGCTCCTACGAAGAAAGCTGTAGCCAAGAAGGAGAGCGATGACGAAATCATCATCGCGAGCGACTCGGATGCTCCACCTGCACCGCCGAAGCGGCCAGCACGAGCAAAGACCAAGAAGTATATTGAGATAGAGTCGGATTCTGTTTCAGAGACGGAAGACGTGTCTATGTTTGAGGAAGACTGAGTTTCCCATTAACATATTATTAACTTGTTTTCTTTCACTCTACGCATGACTGTTCTGTATTTCCTACATGTCAATTTTTCTATAACTTTGGTGCGGTGCGCGGATCTTTAGATAAATCCGGGGCATTTATGTAAAGCCACGTGGTTTGTATAATGGATATGATTTTCTTGATGTTTCGTTTTGCTTGTTCTTCTCCTCACGTCTGACTGCTAGACTTCCAGCGTAGAGGGCAGCAGTGTGCGCGTCTCCTGCGCATGTCTTGGTTTTAAGATACCCAGAGGAAGATTCTTAGAGCGTGCAAAGCTCAGTCTACTGTTGTCACTAAAGTATTGACATTCAGCGCCAATTTGTTCAGCGTCTGCAGAAACATAATTTCTGCGTAATGGATTCGCATCCGCGTCAACCGCCACCTAGGCTCAGCATACCTCCAATGCTTACCATGCAGCCATTTGACGGCAGGCAACCTATGTTTTCACCTGCTCTTCCTACTGCTCTCCAGCATAGTTTTCATCCTCCACCCTACTTTATGAATGGTCCTCCGCTTCAAACACCTATGCAATCCTTTTTCCTCATCAACCACCTGCTCCCGCTCGTCCCACCTACGCAAATCACCAAGGACATGCAAGCATATCTCATTTTCCCGGTTACCCACCGGGTGCCATTCCCATGACTCCCTTGGGTTCTGCTTTTCCGTCTCAGATGGGCCCGCCATTTGGACAACCCTTCATTCCTCGGAATAGAAGAGCTCCAAGCGTTAGCATAGGTGGTCCGCCAAAAGCACCTCTCGGAGGACCAGGGCGTAAGCACAGCCCCTTGCCTCCTCCACAGGCTGCACCCACTCCAGTCCCAAAGGGTAAGAAGGTTGTCGTAAACATACCGGTGGAGACAATCCCTGGCGATGTCGGAGAACTGTCCACGCATCCGCCATGGGCACGAACACCAGTAGCTGCAATGAATGCGGAAGAGCCAGTGGTTATTGCACCTGACATGACCTCAATTGAGCTCTATCCACCAGATTCATGGCGGCGAGACATCCCTGATACGGTGGACGTGTTTCTTCCTGGCAAGGTGCGCAAGCCTCTCAGCTTCCTCTACACAGCGTTTCACACTTCCACAGGCTGCATGGGACGCTATAAAGCTGAATGTTATCGAACAGAAGCTTGAGAGGTTGGGTGTAGAGAGAGGCTCAGGAGGTACCCTTCCAATCCACGCCCCTCATGCACGTGCATCATCAGTTTGTATCTTTTTTTTTCATCTCACATATTAATTTTCCTTACGGCGTGTCTAAGATTTCATCTCCTGCCGACCCGTCCCTGCTGCACTTCAAGTTGAATAAATTGCAGCAGTCTCAGACTGCATCCTCACTAAATTCTCTGTCGAATTCGCCTCAGCCACTATCCAATTTGTCTCCCTCTCCACAACAACTTCCTCCTCGATTTCAAAACAAGCATGGTCACAGTCTGTCCCTTGCACATCCTCCGCTCCACGAACATTTATACATTCCAAGCGCGGCATTCAATCCTTTTGGGCCAAACGCAGTCCTCGGCTCTGACAGCATCGAAACAAACTTCTCCACCGAGCCAATCCCTGCTCCTATCGAAGGTATTCATGCTCCACAAGGCCGCGTCCCAGTTTCTGTCCCATCTCTTATTCCTCCTGGTATCTCTCGCGGAAGCAGTCGCCCTGATTTCATACGTGGGTTCGGCCTCGACATCCCGGAGGAGGAAGAGCCTCTGGAGGAAGAAGTACCCGCTGATACAGACGACAATGCTGTAATTGATATGGAAGGACCTGACTGTCAAGATTCAGGGAGAGATGCGACAACAGTTGTGTTGAGCAGGTTGCATTCGAGACATGCGTCACGACTGTCGGCTGCGCTATCATTGCGATCGGTTGGTGGCATCACGGAAGGCGCTATGTCTGAGATTAATTTGGTGCCCATTCGGAGTCCGGCTGGCAACCCAGGCATTGATGACCTTGACAAAGAGGCGGTCGGAGAGTGGACAGGATCGGAGGACATGCACGCCGATAAGGAACAATCAGACGACGAAGTATGTGTTACAATTTCTGCGCTATTCACACATCAGTTTTGACAAACCTGAAGGAGAGCATTGGCGAGTGGTCTAATCCCTCAGACGAAGAACGGGCTCGTCAAAATCGGGTGCAACGCCGTGTTTTGCGCCAAAGGAAACATGAAGCTGAGAAACCCAGGCGTCTTCCGAACTTTCCTGTTCCCCCAGGTGGTGGACTCGGCATGTCTTTGCGCGGTGACTACGACATTGTCTCGAATCCAAGCGAGGAGGATCACCGAGGTGAATTGCATACAGCATTCCTCGGCGTGGATCCGGCAGATTTCCCAGTTAGACCGTTATCGGCGTCTACAACTGGAAGGCGACCTCTTCCCCCTGTCCCCCACTCCCGTGGTCAATCAGGACAATACTCGGTATATGACCCCGCCCTCGCTCACTCGCGCAATATCTCTGAGCAGCTCGACGCCCACAATGAAAGACCGGCCCCCATCCCGCAGTCATCTTCATTTGGGGCGCTCAATCCACACGCGAAGCCTTTCGTGTTTGGTTCAGCCAGGCAGTCTGGTTCATGGTGCCTCGAGGCGGCACCGCTGCAGGTTCCCGCTCTTAGCCATACACGCACTCCGTCCCTCGGGAAGCCACTCAATGCGGCTGCACAAGAGTTCAAGCCCACAGGGTTCACATTCCGTCCGCCGCCTGGGGTGCCTCGTATGGCCTTCCCCGCACCTGAGCCTTCGCGGCCTCTGCCAGTCCCGCCGGCACGTGCTCAACAAGGACGAGAGAAAAGGCAGCGCCGTGGATCCCGCTCATCATTTGATGAGGATGAGGATGACAGTGGCAAGGAGAACATGGCCTCATTTAGATTCCCTGCGTTGGGCGAGACTCCGCGCAGCCGTCGTTCTGCTCCTACATCACCATGGACGTTGGGATCTAGAGATTTCAACACAAGTGCTGGGCCTTTGCAACCTCTCACGTTCTCTGGGTTCTCCACTCTCGCCTTGCCTGATGAGGATGGAGTGCAGGAGATTGAGATACATGCACAGAAGGCTGGCGACTTTGAGTCACCCCAGAACGATGACTTCCTTGGCATTCCAAACATGTTCCCATCTATTGCACCTACAAGGCCGAAACGCGCGCCTATTCCGTTAGATTTCAAGAATCCCACCCACAGCAACACATTGCCTGCTGGCGTCTTCAAAGCTCTGGTGGGTGATGAGAAAACTCGCCGTACTGTGCGCTCTCGGCTGAGTTCCCGCGAGATATTCGAGCACTCGCAACGGCCGTCCCTCGACGACCTTGCAGCGCCCGCCATCTCGATGTTACAGCAGCGTTCGCAATCGCGGCTTGTCACTGACCCTGGACTTCAACGACAACCGTTCGAGTCTCCTGACATATTTACGCCTGCTATCAAGCGTCGCTCCTCGTTGCCTGCATTGCATAGTGCTCACAACTCTCACACCTCGGAGCTTTCACATGTTTCTATTCCTGCCCTCAACCTCATGAAGCGTCTCGAGGCGCAAGCTTTAGAGGATAAGATTGAGGCATTATTAACCGAGAAATTCCAAGCGCTCAGCGCTGAGCTCGCCCGGGCCAGGCCGTCGACAAGCGGTCCGTCCATCAGCCCTGCCACAGAAGATATGATCACGGAGGTTGTTGGCTTGTTCCGTACTCAGCTCCAGGAGTCTGCTGCTCGTGGCCTCGACGACAGCCAGATGGACGCTCGTGGCGAACTGGACCTTGCGGTCATCCGCGATGTGGTGCAGCGAGGTCATGCAGAGGGTCTGCTGATGATACAGACAGAGTTGCGTGAGCTCGTGAAGCGCCTCGAGCAAGCTGGACCTACGGGATCATCAATAGATGTTGCCGCGCTGGAACTGTTGAATAAGAAGGACATGCAGGTCATTCTTGACAACATTGGGCAGCTATCGTCACAAATCGGCAAACACTCTGGTCCTTTCGCAGCCGAGCCTGAACGGCTATCCCTGATCAGTGATATCATGGCTGCTCTGGCACCCACCTTTAAGGCCCTGCGACCTGAAGCTGTCGACTATAATGTCCTCACCGCTCAGCTCAGTCAAGCCGTCAAGCCAAACATCGAGCAGTTAATTGACCTCGCAGCCGACAAGCGGGAGACAGCCGGGTTGATCGTGGACAGCATCATACCTCTGCTGCCCAAGGTGACGCTGGATACGGATGAGGTGATTGCCCAAATCACTGCTGAAGTTCGCCGTGTCATTGCCCCCATCGACGCACATGAAATCAAGGAACAAGTGGCTGATCTAGTGGTGGAGCGTCTGGACTCTCGTCTTGCTGTTCGCGACAAGGCATTCAACGTTGAAGTCGTTTCAGGCAAAGTCACAGAGGGAGTTTCTGGCCTGCTTCACTCGATCAATGATGTGGTTCCCAAACTAGATGCGCTGGGTGAGGCTCAGCAACTCATAGTCCAAAAGAGCGATGAAATTGCCTCAAAACACGCTGATCTCCACGCCGTCGTCGCCAGCTTCCCTGCTCAACTCAATGATATCAAATGCGCTATGCAGTTGAGTGATCAAGAGCTGCAAGCACAAGCGTCGTTGCAGAGTAATGAAGAAGTTTTATCGGCTATCCACCGGTTAGAGGTTACCATCAACTCCCTGGCTAGCACCCAACTGCCCTCCTCGACACAAAACGACGAGCTTCTCTCGATGCACAAGTCCCTTCGCGAGGATCTTTCTGAACGCATGGATGCACTACCCGAGGCGTTACATGTAGCCGTCAGCGTTCTTCAAACAGCTCATGCTGAGTTCGCAGTCTCTAGAGACGCTTCAAAAAGAGACCAGGAAGAAATTCGTAAACTCAAGGCAGCGAATGCTGAACACCAGGTACAGGTGGCGAAGGCTCGTGGAGCCCATGGCCAAGTTCGGGTGGAGAAAGACAACCTCGCTGAACGCCTCAAGGATGTTGAGTCTGAGAGAGATAGGCTCCGTGCTCAGGTCGAAGAACTCCAGAGTACTATCGAAACCCAGAGTACAAATATTGCTGCCGTTGGGTCACGGAATTCTGAACTAGAGGGAGCGCTTTCCCAAAGCCTTGCACGCCTCAAAACTTCCGATGTTGCAACACATACCAATCAGGAACGCATTGGCGAGTTGGAGAAGGCGAACAAGGAGGCATTGGCTGAGCAAGCCAACCTCAATTCCAAGGTACATTGCTCTCTTTGTTGATATCGTTTTTCGTCTGATGGCACGTCAGGTTGGGGAATTGGATGCATCAGTGAAGTTTGTGACACATGAGAAGGCCTTGGCTGTGCATACTCTTCAACTCCTCCAGAAAGAGCACGAGCATTTGCTTTCACAACAGAGCCATTGGGACGACCTCCATCAAGCGGCCGAGCAAATTGGCATGCTCACTACCCTTATGAACCAGGCTGGCAATGAAGAACTTAAGGAACTCCAACGCACAAGTCGTATTCTCGAAAGCGAACATGCAGGGCTTCAAAAGTGTTTCAGGGAACAGGAACACAAACTTTCCAACGCTGAGCGTACCGCAATCGCCGCCAGGCAGAACTTGACCCAAGCCCAACAGCGGTCCTCTGAGTGGGAGAATCGCGCGAAAAAGTATGAGGGTGACTTGGAGGTGACACGTGCTAGGCTCGACGAGGTAGAGCAAGCTCATGCTCAACTTGATGCGGATTATTCCTTTGCGAAGCTCCAACTGGAAGAAAAGGAAGCAGAGGACCGCTTGGTCAAGGTGGGAATCGCAGTAGTCCCGCGTGCTATATTCTGATGATGTCTAATCTGCAGGACCGAGAGCAGAAGTTACGCGATCAAGTTGCAAACTTTGAAGCTCAAGTCGCTCGGCTTGAGACTGACCTTTCGAAGGTCAAGGCGACCCCAGCCCCATCCATGGTGCCCTCGTACACCAAAATTGGGCATACAGAGTCTCCCCCTCGTCCTGATTCGCGTTCAAGCACCGTCTTTTCTGGGGACAGATCAAGTACACCAGTCGCATGGATGAATGGCTCTCACCTACCTCGTAGCGATACTCCTCCCCAATCATCTCCATCCGTTCGAGATTCAATGCATGCACCACGTAAATTTCCCCAGCTTGATTCTGCAGTACCTGCCACGCCTCAGCCCAGGCGACCTATCGGATCATACCGACCTCAATCTGTCGTCTCGTTCACTTCTCAATACTCCTCGCGGTCAGTCGCATCCCCGACGCCAAGTACAGTTTCAATCATACCGGACGACGATGGCTGGTACTCGTAACTTGTTCGATACTATCCACATTTCATTTCGACCGCATGATATCCTGATCTAATCGATGGCCTTGCTTTTAGCCCTAGTTTTGCTGCATTTTCTTTACTATATATCATTCATTTCAGCATCTGGTACTCTCATCGGATCCATCGTCGTATATATACCCTTCAATTTTCGCTACAGGTACAATCCAACGGATGCGCATTATATTACAACTGCGTGGGATAAGATGTAAATGTGATGGTGAGTGAAGACACAAGCAAAAGCAAAAGCAGATCGTCAAAATGAAAAAAGTATATATGTCAGGCCAACGCTATTCTGGCGTGGGCGGCCATATCCAGGTTTGCACTGCATCTATGGCTTCAGAAGAATCGTCTCGAGGGATCCTATAAGAGGCATCAGCAGAGGTCACGCAGAGGTGTGCAAGATGGCATTACTTGAGTTTAGGCTCCCACCGTCCGTCATGTCTCTCGAAGTAGCGAGGAACAAATTTCTCGCCGCTCTCCTCTCGTTTGCGGCGCAGTTCACGTTGGGCGTCCTCCACTGCGCTCTTAGCCTCCGTGGCACGTTCCATATTCCTCTCCTCGATAGCCTGCGTAAGGTCTTTCCATAGGCTGCGCATCCGGGTACCATCGTCAGCCGCGTATCCAAGTAGTCAATTAAAACACATTCACCAGCGTGATTCGTATGGTTCTTGTTGTTCTATGTCTGGTACATATTTCGGTGCTATGCTTTGTCCGTCTTTCGCGGCATCAAATAGCACGCGTTTGCTCCCACTCTGAAACTAGATCAGGAAGCTGCTACTGAGAAGACAGTTCTTTGGCGAACCTTGATGCTCTTAAATTCCATGACGTGACTCCACCGCCCTGACACCTCGCCTGTGTCTGAGTTTCCTCGGCGTACACGTCCAGCTATTGCGTTATATGTTCCAGAGAAGAAGCCCTGAGACAATGTTAGATAACAACCATCTAGGGAGCCGCGCAGTGACCTTTGTCTTGAACTCCAAATCACAGAAGAGTCTATTCTTCTCGTTCTTCACTATACACGTGTCACCTAACTCCAGTACCATCTTGCCGAATAGAATCCCCCTTGCATACATATTAGGCATCGTTACTACGTACTCTGCCATGCACAGTCAGTAACGGCATGTCTGTGCATGCAGACGCATAATAAGCTGGAACTACATACCGCCATCGTCTGGGACGCCCATAAGCGTGATTCTGTTCTCACCCTCCATGGTGGTAGAGACGCTATTGCCAAGAAATTTAGACTTTGGTCTGAGCTCCCCGACGATGCATACGCGATTTGCAGGGGAAATGTAGAAGAAGGCAGAGATAGGTGGGTGGTGTGATACTGAAGAGTGGACTGGTGAGCGCCAGCATACATTCGTTGGCTACACAAGCGGCGTACCTTGCTCAGCGACGAAGAAACCTTGTGTACCATTCGGGTAGTCATATCTACAACGGAAGAACTCTCCAAGAACGGGGTTGTATCTGCGCTCGCTAACCAAGGGCTGCTGATGCAAGATGGGCAGAGACTTACGGTTTCTTTACGCCCTTGGGCTTGATATGCCAACCAGCGAGGTAGTATTGAAGGATGCGGGTAAATCGCTCTTCTGAGTCATCGCATTTCTCAGCACTGGGCAGGGGGTTATGCCTGAGATCGGGAGAGGTAACGGTGTACTCGCCCGAATATGAGATCCGGGTGCGACATGAAGTCTGTGATGCGCTCAAGCATGCTCCGGGGCTCAAGCACAAACGTAGGAAAGGTCACTTTGGACAGGTCCATCCCAACTCTTGTCTAGGTGTCAGAACCGAAGCCTTGACGCGTGGCACGCAGCACGCACCTGAGCTGGGATATCAGCGAAATAATGACAGATCCCTCATTCTCGTCTCTATAAGCAGAATCAGCATCGAGGACGATCATGGGTCTATGTAAGAATGAGTAAGTAAAGGAAGAAAGACGGACAGGATTGAAGTATCATCAGGTTCTGTGTCTTCTGGCGCCCTATCGTCCACGGAGAGACCGCGTGCCCTCTTGATATGGGATCCAGCCTGGCTGAAAAGGCCCATCATGGTCGAAAGATTAGACGCTAGCTGAGAATTATTATACAAGTGAGGCCTGTCACGAGGCCTTGCTGTGTCCTTGATTTGTTGCGTCTGATTGATATGGCTGCCTCGGAAATGATGGCCTAGCGCAAAAACGATGATGATGAAACACGCGTCACAATTCAGAGTTGTTGCCGCAGTGGAAGTTGACACTGCTATAATGGCGATAGTGCTGCTTATCAGATTTACGAAAGATCGGTAGCTAGTCTGAAGCACAGCTACATGCGCAGTTGCCGTGCATTATATAAAAACTAGATGGTCATTCCAATGAGAAGCACCTAGTCGCCCTTCCAAGTACTACTAAAACACTATCTTCGTGGGCGCAGCAGTAATATCGTCTCGGAAGAAAGCCCCGTATGCTGCGTGCCCCTTCTTCTTGATTGTCATCGGGAACTGTTTCAGGTTGTCTGCTTGCGAGTCGAACCCACCTTCGCGAAGCACGCGAGCAAGCTCACCGGCCAATGCTCGCTCGTGGTTTTCTCCGGTGAAAAAGGTAATAGATTTACCAGAGCGTCCACCGCGACCTGAGTGGATTAGGCTTGTCAGACTCTACCAGAAACAATTAGATCGACACGCACCCGTACGTCCGATTCGGTGGATGTAATCTTCAACTGTCAGCGGAAAGGTGTAATTTATCACGGCTCCAACATTAGGAATATCTAGCCCCCGTGCAGCAACATCCGTGGCCACCAGTAAACCCGTCTCCCCGGTCTTGAATTTTTCGAGCGCGTCCATGCGTGCAGTTTGTGACATGTCTCCATGCAATGCACCGACGTCGTAACCTGTGCGCCTCAGCGATTGCTCAATACGCGTTGCCTCTTTCTTGTAGAGCGCAAAAATCAGGATGCGCGCTTCATCAGAGCCTTTGCGCGACGTTTTCTTATGTGACAGATCTTTAAGGCGTTTGAGAAGCCGATTGCTATCAAATAGTGAGACAAGATTAATGGAAAGACCGAGAGATACAGACTCTTTTTCACGGGGATCATCAAATACTTCAACAACTTGCTCAACGCGACTGTTTGCTGTGAGATCATCGCTGCCAACTGTGACTCGAACAGGACTATGCTGGAAAGAACTCGCCAATCGACGAACAGCTTCAGGCCACGTTGCACTGACTGAGATTGAAATCAATTGGAAACGCGAGACACAACGGAGGACTCGTGCTCACACATCATGGTCTGGCGCCCCTCCCCTTGAATAGTATATGAGATGATTTTTGTGATATCATTTTCAAATCCCTTATCCAGCATTCGATCAGCCTCATCTAGCACGAGATAGTTTACTCTGCACGATTCCCAAACAATGCTTGAGATGTCGATGTCCCGTTGATTAATAACAAGCTCACCTGCTCAGGTCGCAGACACCATCGTGAACCAAGTCGATTATGCGTCCGGGCGTTCCTACAACAATTCTGGTGATCTTCCCATCTGTACTCCCACCTGCCAGTGCTTTGACCTGTGGGTCCTTCGGGACACCACCAAACACTGCGACACTAGAAATGCCGAACGGTGCGCCCAGCGCAGAGAGTGTGTCATGAGTCTGGATCGCAAGCTCACGTGTTGGGGCGACGACAAGTACGGAGATTGTGCTTTCTTTCTTCTTAAGTTTTTTGGGCGAAGCTATGAGCTGTGCGAGGGCAGGTATGCCAAATGCTAGAGTCTTCCCGCTGTATCCACACATGAGCGTTAGGGTGCAATGGCATCCGAAACTGTAAATTCTACCTTCCCGTCTCTGCAATACCCACTACGTCCTTTCCTTTGAGCGCAGGCGGCCATGTACATGCCTGTATTGGAGTAGGCTCGTTGAAGCCAGTAAATGCGCCCCGTAGTCCATCTGGAATATTGAGCTGGTCGAACGATATTACAGGTACAACGGCATCGCTGTTCGTCTGAGTACTGATGGTGATGTTGTGCTTTTCAAGAAAGGCTTCTGCTTCGGCAGGAGAACACGGGGTTATTGAGGGCTGTGAGGATGGGGTAGCTAACGACGGTTGGGAGGTTACTGCAGCGTTGGCAGAGGGAGCTTCCGCTTCGCGATCGTGCTTTTTCTTTTTGTGCTTCTTGGAGGGGCTAGGTTTGTCCGCTGAGTTTGTTTCTTGCGTGACATCACGCTTGCGCTTTTTGTGTTTTTTCGAAGTTCTTTCACCATCTAGTGTTAGGTATGTAAGGACGGAGGAACGACCGAGCATACATTGATCCTGATTGATCTCACCAGGAATTGAATCTGCATCACCTGAGACTTCGGTATCTTTGTGTTTCTTTTTCTTATCCTTGAACTCTGGGTGATATTACTTCATACATTCTAGCGAACGAAAAAGTATGCTTACCAGATGGCACATCAACAGCTATCTCGATTGCAGACTCCTCGACGTTAGAAGCAGACTTGACTGACTTCTTTTTGTCCTTGACACGTCCTGTGGCAAATGGTTGATTGTACAGACCATAACATGATGCGTCTAGGACACATACCTTCTGGAGGATCTACACCCATCTTAGCACCCTCGGAAACAGCAGTAATAACCTCGGGGTCATGAGTTTCCTTGTCTTTCTTCTTATTGTGTTTTTTGTCCTTCTTTTCAGCTGGCTTGTCTTGACCAGTTAGGAGGAGTGCTGGTTGTAATGAACTATGCAGACCTCTGGGCTCGTCGCTGGCAGGATCGGCAGACATTTTGACCTTTTTCTGCTTCTTGTCCTTCTTGGACCTTGTGGACTCTTCCTGGGGTATTATGTCCTTAGACATAGTCCTGTCTAGATTTATATGTCTATGGAAGCAGATGAAGAAAGCTGGTTATTTTGTGTCCCACGCCTGAGGCCTGACTGCCAAAAGCTTAAAACTTGGATGACAGTAGTGTACTGACTGACGCCCATGACTTACTCTCCATTTCTTGAGCTTCTATCGGGGTAATCACGAAAACTAGGTTCAACTATGCTCACTGCAGGCCTTTCCAGCTGGGAAGTTCTCATAACTTTCATTCCATCCCGGCAAACTCAGCGTTGAAATTGCGGCGGCTTTCCGACAGATGACCATTCATTTAGTGCACTGAGGGATGTGATGTTCATGTCAATACTGTGCGCTCCCTGCGCAAGACAGGAGGAAGGCCTTCGTTCGCCATTGAAGCACGTTGACTCGTCGAACAAAATGCGTCGTCAAAAGTCAGTAACACGTGAGACGACGCGTCGCGTGACGATTATGTAAGTGTGGAATTCGACATATAAATTACTTGAGCCTGTCGCTATCCTTTCAGCCTCCTCCAATGCTTGGTCCCTCGCCGCTGCCTCGACACTTGTCATTTTCACACAGAATTACAACTAGTTACCTTGCTATCAATTTCGAGCTCAAGTAGCCCGCAAGAAATGGCCGTGGCCCCAGTGGAACACCATGGCTGCACTTGAAGCCTGAGCAGCCCCCTCATTGTACGCCAAAAATCCCTCGCGCTTGCTCGCATGATGTCCTATCGGAAAGGGTCTGTCGCATGCAGGACTTTTGCAACAACCGGACGAGACGAAGGAAGGAGGAGGAGCACAAAGTCTGCTGCGTAGCCAACACCATTTATAACAGCGTTTTAGCTGCACGGCAGCTCGTCCATTGGGAGGCTCCTTTGGACCACTCGTGGATTCGTTTTCCAGGCTCTTTAGAACGACGTCTGGCAACAGCTGGAGCCAGTGAACCCCCTCCAATAGCTAGAAGATGTAGAGTGTGGTGGAAAGAGTTTTTTTTTTTTTTTTTTTTTTTTTTTGATTCCTTGTTTATTGTCCGTGGGGGCGAAGCCCTATGATAGACATTACATGCGGTAATATGCACTATGGTACTCTATGTGTGTGTTCGGTGTGGGTATCCTGAAGTCCTGGTCCAGGCTTGCGCGAGGACAATCAATGCCGTCTGAAGGCGATTGGAGAGATAGGTGGCTAAGCACTTAGCGCATCTTTTTTTTTTTTTTTTTTTTTTTTTTTGGGGTCACTTCTTCTTTGGGGGGCTAACATCTCCGAAGGAGTTTTCTAGGCGTTTCGTGCGGGCGATGTATTTGAGGACTGCCTTGATGCTCTTCTCGTTGTTCAGGAGGCCGTTTAGGCTGTTCGCGCGCGTACCCAGTTCTGCCTTCGTGATCGATCTGTGTCTCGCATATGCCGGGCATGCGATTAGGAAATGGTGGACTGACTCTTCTCTCTCTTTGCAGGCTGGGCATAATGGGGAGGGTGCTCTCGAGATTCTGTGGAGGTGCTTGTTCAGCGGGATGTGGCCTGTGCGGAGTTGGATGAGCAATGCGGCGTGTCTTCTCGGGAATTCGTTGGCGAGTTTGACGAAGCGGTTTGACGGGAAAGATGGGTCTATTTCTCTGAATCTGTCGTAGCGAGGTGAGCTCTGCATGACGGACTTTGCCTCTTCGTTGATCATTGTGCGGAAGGATTGTTTTATGGCTGACTTGCTGGCTGGGAGAGTGAGTGGGGAGTTGGTTGACGAGAGGAGTGAGGTGGGTAGGGTGTGCGGATGTGATGTGTCTCCTCGTGCCGCTTTCTTGGCTTGTTCGTCGGCCTGCTCGTTCCCAGGAATGCCAATGTGGCCCGCTGACCAACGGACTATCAGTTTCCCGTCGTCCTCGGAGGGGAGGAGTGTGCGAAGGTCATCGTGGAATTTGTCCATCAAGTAATGGCCCGGCTTTGACTGAAAGGCGAGTGTTGCTCTGATCGCCGCCTGGTTATCTATGCCCAGTGCCATCGTTCTTTGTCCTCCTCTCGCGTCCATCTCGTCCTTTAGCAGCTTCACTGCGAGGATCATACCCACGACTTCCCCTTCGTACACCGTGTGCGTGTCGGCCGAGCCCAGATAGAATCTGCTCTCTCGTATTCTCCTTTCTCCTTCCATTAACACTGCGGCTGCTCCTACTCCTCCGTCTAACAGCGATCCGTCCGAATATGCTCTCAGCTCTTCACTTGCTCCTATGTCCTCTTCCAGCGCTTTCTGCTTCGACTCTGCTATCTCCACGTCAACGTCGGCCGTCCATTTGGGGTAGTGTCGTGTAGGGTGGATGGTTTCGGTGGATTCGGGGTTGATTCTAAATTCCCTGAGGAGTTTGTGGATCGGGGATGGGAGGCGTTTTTGTCTTGCGAAGTCGCTCTTCGCCAGGTGGCGGTGCGCTGATGCGACTCCTTTATGAAGCGGATGGGACGTGTGCAGGGTGGCGAGTCTTAAGGTGGCGCGATGGCAATGATTGCGGAGGATTTGCTGGAAAGGAAGAATATTAGCATGTGCGTCGAGGAGATCGGAAGCTGTGGAGCGCATTGCCCCCGTTATTAGAATAGCTGCCATTCTATGGACTCGTGCCAACTTCGACGCGAAGCCTCTCGCTCCTCGTCCTCCTTGTTTTCCTCTCCCTTTTGAGACTAGATCTGTGCACCATACGTCAGCTGCGTATAACATTTTTGGAACGACTACTCCTTCGTAAAGTTTCCTCATCCATTTTCCTCTCATTCCTTTCGTTGTTCTAATCATCCGCTGGCAGGTCATGGTGTACTTGGTGCCCTTGGCCAGGGCGTACACTGCGTGCTCTTTGAACCGGAGTTCTTCGTCGATTATTATGCCTAGAAATTTGTGTGAGCGTGAGGGTTGAATGGTGTGGTTTCTTATCGTGATTGAAGGGCGAGGGACGGGTTTGGACTTTCCGGGATTGGCTCCGTCCGCTATGCGCTTTCTCGAAAGACAGATCAGCGCTGTTTTCTCCAGTTCAAACTCGGCGTTGTGCTCATGACTCCACTCTAAGGCCCCTCCCGATTTTTCCATCATGTGCTTGAGTTTTCCGTTGGCTTCCTCATATGATTTCGCGCGTGCTAATAGTGCGATGTCGTCTATGAAGCCTAGACCCATTTCGCCTTGTCGTGGTTTGGGATTCGGTACTCTAAGGACGTCAGCATTGTAGAAGATGAAGGCAAGGGGGGAGAGTGGGCAGCCCTGGTCTATGCCGTTTTGCACGTCGAAGGGGGTTGATCTGTAGTCGTCGAATGATAGCGTGGTCTTGCGGTCAGCTAGTCTTCTTTGGTACCAATCGATGTATTCTTGCGGAATCCTTGCCTTCTTGAGGTTGTGGAGTAGCTTATTGACTATTACACTGGGGAAAGCTGCTTTAACGTCCAGAAATAGGATAGATACGAAACTGTCCTTTGAGGCCCATGCATCCGTGACAAACTTTGTTAGAAGGTGTAGCGAGTCCGTTGTTGATCTTCCTGGCCGGCCGCCGAAGTGCGTAGGTGGGAGGAGGTTATGTTGTTCTGCAATGTACGTTAGATCGTCTGCTACGCAGGATGAAAGGATCTTAGCCATTGAGTCGAGGAGGGTGATTGGTCTGTACGCCTTTGGGAGGGAGTAATCTGGGCGGCCTGGTTTTCGAAGAACTATAGTTGTTGATTGCTTCCATTCGTCGGGGTAGACATTAAGCTGAAACGTTGCACGAAAGATGGGGCCGAGATACGGTACGAGAAGGGTCATGCATTTAGTGAAGACTATGTTACTTATGCCGTTCGGACCTGGCGCTTTGTGTGGGGCGAGTCTTTCGATCGCCCGTTGGATCTGCTGGTCGGTGATAGGCTGGAAGTCACAGATTGGCGTGTCATATGCATAATTTGGGTCCACAAAGTCGTCTTCGGGGGGTGGGTGGAAGAATGTCTCATAGAGTAGCTGGCTTTTGCGCTCGTTGTCCTGAGTGTCGTTTGCATTGGTGTCTAGGTCAGCTTGTGGGTCTTTGAGGGACTTGATCCTTGTGTGTATCTGGTCAGCCGGGTTGCTCGTGGCATATCTGTGAAAATTCCAAACTCCAGTTTCCGTCAGTGTATCTAGCCATTCAGTCCAATGAGAGTCCTTAGCCTTCTTGATGTTTTCCGAGAATCGGTTTCGCGCGGCTCGATAGTCCTCATGGATGGGGTGGTTTCTTTGAGCGATTTTGATCCTGGCTTTCTTGCCGAGCTTGTGGACTTGTTTTCGTTCCTGGTCCAGGTCTTTGGACCACCATCTTTTCGAGTACGGGGAGGGTTTGACTTTCGGGATGTGTTCTTCGACGGTTTCGGTGATTGCTGACGTTAGGGCAGTTAGGGCAGTGTGGAATTGGTGTTGGGTGGTGAGCTCTGCGGGTTGTCCTATATTGTCAAGGCGAGTTGCTAGGGCCTCGTTCACTATGTCCCAGTCTGCTTCGCGGTAGTTTAGACGTGGGGTTAGGTGCATGCGGTCAGGTTTGAGGTCAAGGGTGCTTATGATAGGGTAGTGGTCAGTGTTGACAGGGCGGAGATGGTACTTAACTTCGCATTGAGTGAACGCGTTTTCGAGGGTGTCTGAGCAGAAAACGTTGTCCGGGCGGGTTTGATTCTTCGTGTTGGAGGCTTCGAGGGTGGCCATACCGGGTGGCAGGACTTGGACTAGATTGTACAGGGCTAGGAGGTTGATTAGTGTGCCCGCCGAGTTTAAGTTTTCTGCTGTGAAGAGGTGAGTGTTGCTCGTTAGTTCCCACATGGGATGGTGACGGTTGAAGTCGCCCATCCAGATTATGTGCTCCGCTGGGTTTTCCCCGCCTTGGGCGGGGTTTCTAGCGCGGTTTTGTCGTACAGTATGTTCAGTATTCATATGTCTCTCCATAAAATGGAGGACGCTGTCATGGTCGCAGGGGTTATATACATTGTAAATACGTACCTTTCCAAACAGGCCTAGAAGTTCGATTGCCATGACGTTGGGGGAGTTGATGTTGATAGCGTGCCATTTGTTCTTCGATAAGCGTTTGTTGATAAGAATTATTGTTTGGGTGCGGTCTGGGCTGGCATGGTGATTCGACGGGTATATGACATCCCAATATCTTCCTAGGTTTGAGGCGTTAGCGAGTTTGACTGGGTTGAGGTAAGGTTCCTGGATGCAGGCTATGTCGAATTTTTCGGGGTTGAGGTTGCAAAGAAGGTGTTCCCATGCTCCCTGAGATTTTCGTAAGTTTTGCTGCCATATCTTGAGGTCTGTTCTGTTGGAGGGGGGGTCGTTGGTTGTACCTGGCATTAGTCCCAACCGTGATTGTCACTGTCACTGTCCGAGATGAGTGGGTGGAGCGGTGCCCTGGTGGACCAGTTTGTTGGGGTGGGTTGTCGGGGTTCGTTCGGTTGTGAGGGTCCTGCGTTGCGTTTTTGAGATGGTGGTTGAGTGTCTTTACCCCATGTATCAGTGAGGCGGGACTGGGTGCCTAGAGGGATTCGGTTAGCATTCGATCTAGGTTGGGTTACCTTGTCATTGTGTTGGTGTTGGTGGGATGTATTCCAATCGTTGTTTCGTGCTGGGGGGTAACGTTGTTCATTTTGAGTTTGCTGAGGTTTGTCAGTGTTGGCTTCGGGTTGGGCGGACCTGCTGGTTTCCCATGTGAGTGGGTCCTCCGTGGGGAAGTATATGTACTGCGCTTCGTCGTTTCTCAATTTGTATGCTTCCCATTTCGTGGTGAAGGTGGGGCATTCGCGGCTCCAAGCCGCATGGCCTGAGATCTTGCAGTTGACACAGTGGTAGAGAGCTACGTCGTTCACTTCGCACTCTGCAGTGTGGTGCTTGTCCCCGCAGGTGCCGCAGGTGTCGTGTTCTTGTTGACATTCCATAGCTATGTGTCCACCGTCGAAGGTGTGGCATTTGAGGCATCTGGTGGGTTCCGGGAGTAGTTTTCGGCCGTAAACCTTCTTACCTTCTAGGACAATTCCATGTCTAATGATCTGGTTAGCTGAGGTCTTTGAGTTAAGAGTTAGTGCGATGTGGGCAGTCCTTTGATTAGGAAACCTGCGGGCGATTGGTTTTATGTACCTGGCCTTGAGTACTGATTTCGGTTGGAGGCCTCCTTTCTTCTCGATGTCCGAGTAGGCGATTTGGGAGGTCGGGTTGAAGGATATGGGAACATTTTCGACGATTAGGTGGAAAGCACGATCCTTGATGATGACCTCTGCGCCGAAGTGTTCCAGGAAGATGCTCCTATTGCCTGGGATGCTGAGCCAGGTTGCTGATGCCAGGTCGCTGAGTTCGTAGAGGATTCCACCATGGGTTAACTTTCTGGCCGAGAGAACTGACATGTTGGGGGGAAGTTGCTTTCCTGAGTTTTTGAGGAGTTCAATGGCCATTTCGGCTTTCGCTACTAGCTGTGCTTCTGTGAGCTCTCGGAGGGAGTTGACGCCAGTTAGGAATCTCTTGCTGATGAGGATCTGCCTTGCCTGCGCTTCACTACGTGCTAAGATTCTGGTTAGTGGTGCGGGCATCCCCGACTTTGTAACACTGGCATAAGATTTAAGTCCTTCAGACTGAGGGTTTTGCTTTTCGGTATGATTGGATTGGATGGCATCTTCCATCACCTTCTCTATGCCCTTCGTCGAAACTGTTATGTGGTCACGCACCTCGTTTAGCACTTTGTCCATTGCTTGTGTTTGGTTGTTGGTGAACTCTGATAAAGCTTCTACTTTTTTGTCTAGTGTGGCGATCGGTCCGCCCATGAGTGCTGCTATCTTTTCTAAGAGTTTGTTAGTGTCTATGGTTTGCTCGACTTCATACGCTATCATGGCAATGGCTCTTAAGGCTTCTGTGTGAGTGGCCCCTAGAGTGGGAGATAGGCTTAGTTCGAATAAGGCGGTAGTTAAGCTCTTTAGGGTGCCACCACCAGTCGAGAGGCTTAGTCCGTTGGTGCTTAGGAACTTTCTAGCCGCCGTGATTGTGGTTATGTCTGTTCTAATGCCTGCTCCTTCTATATATTCTTCTAGGGTTTTGCTCGGGACTAAGAGAGCTTTGTTGGTAGCGGTCTTTTTCCTTGTAAGGGGAGCCGTGAGAGGTGGTGGCGTTGGGGTGCCGCCACGCGCCATTTTAAGTGTTTTTGTTGTTTTTTGGTTATTGAGAATTGGGTTATGGGTGAAAAGGTTGTTGAGAGGTTGGTATATTGAGAATTGGGATGGTCGATTTGGTCGGCAAGCCGCCGTTGAGCGACGCTGGCGCTGTTGGGCGCGGTGTTGGTAGCTGGTTTTCGGGGTCCTTGCCGGGGTGCCACTTGGTACTGGTCCAAGAAGCGATCGTGTGGAAAGAGTTGGTAACGTATTCGCGCTTGCCATAGGTAAGAACATGGAATTTCCCTGCTGCGACTCAGTCTGAGATGTTTACCGCCAGGACGCATGGATGAAGGCACGGCGCTTTACCCCATCATTCACGCAGAGTATGTTCGCCGCCTACTTCACGGAGAGTTGTATGGCGATTATGATGAGACACCCTTTCCTGGTACCAAACGAGGAACCACGTCAATATCCCCGTGCCATCCCACTGCCAAGACACGAACGTCGGAAAATTTTCAATGAATATTCAGGTGTTGTGCCGAGTGGTAGTGAACGAACCCTCACCGTAATAGATGTGCCTGACTCCGTTCCTAAGCGCCCTCTGCCAGCCTCTGCCTTGCCTTGCTAGTCGACTCTCCCGAGTCTCCCCGCATATTCTCAAACGGGCATCAGCGCATATCTGTGAGAGAAAGTAACAGGAACGCACCACTCTCGGCGTCGCTACATGTCAAGACAGTACGCAGACGCAACCATCACAGCCTATCACAAGCCACCGGATCTGGATCCGCGATGGCAACTGATGACGAACCTGAAATGAACGCCGGCGAGTCGTGACGCCGGGTCACGCCTTCGTTGCGGTCCCCACGCTTGACATTCAAATTCGTGTACCTGGCTGATGATGGTGCCGAAATGTTTGCGGTTACTCAACTGAATGGCGGCCTCGGAAACCATCGCTTTCCCTGATCGCTCTATCGATGGAGTCGGGACAGCATATTTCTAACACGGGACGTAAGTTCTCACATGGTATCTTGACTCAATCTCCCATTCTCCTTGGGATTTCTGATTTATGGATGAGCAACATCTCTGACTATTAACGAGACCCACATCAAACTCCAATCGCATTCGATATTTCAATCTTTGACGATGTGGAAGTCAACGCCGCTGATACTTGCGTTCCGACCTGCGAATTATTTTTTCGAGTACGACGCTATTCCCGAGCCCACAGGTGACGAACATTGCCATCGAACTCAAGCAATGGGCCGATGCACCTGGCAGAAACAACGACCCTTCGATGTACAACATCACCGCGGGTGGACCCTAGCGGAAACAGGAATGATGATGAGGCAGTCGTATTCACCCGAGACATCTCCTGGCCGATGCATTACTTCATTTGAGGTGGTCTTTTCCGAGCCAGTCGGATCTCCCAAGTTATTTTCCAACCACGAAGCTAGCTTCAAGCCCGCGAGCGAGTATTATTGCAGCGCGTTTTCATTGAGCTCCGAGCAACAGCCGAACGCACCTGGCGGTGTCAAGAGCACAGACAGCCAAATTGCGACATAACCACGGGTTGTCTTTCACCCAGAGTCTCGTGCCACATGCTGGGTCTCTTACGTATACAGAAATCCACAAACTGCAAGACCCTCTCGCGGTTCAACTATTCTCTCCGCCTTACCATCCAGTGTAGTCAACTTCGACACCAGTGATTCTGAATTTTCTGCTCCCTACGAGCTCAATGTGGTGGATGGATGACTCTGGCACGTCCTATACCGACCTTATTCTGGTGATGGAAGGGTTAAAATCACTTATCGTTACTCCTGCGAAAACCTTGTATCGACAGCAGGGCGCAAATATGAAGACGTCGGAGGCAAATTCTAGCAATGTCAACGTCGTTCACGATGCCATCCTCGAAGCCGATGTAACCCTTGTCAGTCAAGACGTGATGCTCAAGGCGATGACGTACCGGAAGTCCTTTCAAAAGATCAGGCAGCTGAGATGCGCAATTTCGAGTCCACGTCCACCGCGCAACGCCCCTTGGCAGAACCAGAGATAAGGATTGTGGATGGGTGACTTTCCATCGTTCTTGGCGAGATCGGACCGGGAGGGTACGAGTCGTACTATACGACGAAGCCGACACTTTCATTTGGAATGCGATCTCTCACAAGATCCATTCTGTCCGACAGCGCTCCCCACTCGTGTTTGCTCGTCATAATCTCCATTGATTGAGACGCCACCCAACTCCCCAAAATCAGTTACAGGAGGAATGGTTGAGTCAGAAAACATCGTTGATGCAGATCGGATGGGGATAGCATTGCAGGTGGAAGCTACACTCGCTGTTACATATTCATTTTGCGCCTCACGGCAGGTGAGTCACTGAATTGTAAGTTTGCTACATGGTGTAGTGAGTCAATCCGCCTTGGCCCGTTTCCCGTAGTAATATGTAGTACGACCAACTCCCGCGAACCAGGCAAGTCTTACAAAGTTGTTTGTGAGAACAGCCTGGTAGTGCATTAGTCTCGACATACCTTACGCTCAAGAGGAATATCACAAATGTGATGTTGCCGTGGGTCATGGGATTCCACTTGCCAAAGGAATACTTGAGCTCGTCCGGGAGGCCAATAAATGAAGCAGCAATACTGAAACATGTTGCGTAGGGCAAACACTTGCAAGGTACTAAGACTTACTGTGTTACCTACGATGCAGGTCGTTAGATGAGTGAATAAGTATGAGCAACGGAGAGAACCCACGTCTGCTAGCGCCAGTGCAGTGAAGCTTGCTCCAAGTATACGCTCCTGAGCCTCCGGATTGTTTGGAAGAGCATCTCGGATAGCTCTAAAGACAAGAGACGAAATTAAACCCAGGAGAAGGTAGCCTACAGATCCCTCAGCTGGGTAAGATAGACAAAGTAGACGTGGAAGACGCACAGTTTCCCAGCTGCCAAATAGCCATCGTAGTCCTAGCATCTAGCGGTCCGGAAGCAACAGTTACAGTTGGTATCAGCTCATGGTGAAACCAAGAGGCGCCTGGAAAAAACCACGCCAAGATGGCAGGTGATACGGTCGACACTGTGGCATGACCGTCATTCTGTCGTTGGAGTGTGAAGGCCACTGGGAGGAACACTTACCTGGTTCAATGTACAAGAAGAGGGTCCGGTAAAAACCTGGCAAGGCTGAAAAGTTACGAACCATATCGTATAATGTTAGCGCGATAGAAGTTCAACATAGAGCAGAGGGCGTGGATACCGCAGTACATTAACGCGCCGGGCGCCGCGGCAGCGTCGACTGGCTGTGCAAGAATATTTTTACCAGCTCTTAATCCTACCGCCCTCTAGAGCCCATTGACTGTCGGATACGACACTTGAATGTAACGATAGTTCCAGTGAAGTAGTTATTAAAGTGCTGCTCATGACTGTGGTACTACATGTTACCTTCCCAGTGCGCGACAACACGTGTAACATTGAAATTACATGTTGGTGTAAGAGTATAATTGCCATCAGCGCCTACATTGTCACCATTCATATACACTGTCCGTGTCAACTTTTACTCAGGTTCAGTGCTTCAGAGTTCCTTGAACCTGATCATATACCTCGGGTTTACCATTAACTTCGCTGTGTCGTTCTCAACTTGCTTGAACTCCGAGCTGAACGCTTACTACTACTGCCGGATGGACAGCTCGAACTCATCTGTGTTCGACCTCCCATTGCAGCCAGATAGCGCAAGGATAACACACGATACATGGGACAGACATGATCCAACATTAGTAACCGATGACCATGACCATTTCCAGAATGTGTCAGACGCAAGTTCTCGCTCGAAACCCTCTCTCTTGGTGATATCCGGTGGTTCGGGCGGGAACTCCATATGCGCTGCATTCGAAAATGCATGTTACGTTCTTCCGGTCTCGGACGACGGTGGATCGTCCAGTGAGATAATCAGGGTACTCGGTGGACCATCTATAGGTGAATGGCACTTCGCACTCAGCTTGAGATGTGCTCATGCAGAAATCAAGGTGACATTCGCTCAAGGCTTGTCAGATTGATCCCTTGGGCTCCTGCCGGTTCGCCTCTCGATGCCGTGCGCACCCTTTTATCTTACAGATTACCCTTGAACGTGTCCGAGAATGAAGCACGTGCTGAATGGCGAGGCATCATCGAAGGTCAAAGTCCTCTGTGGTCAGGCATCCCGAATGACCGGAAGGAAGTCATCCGAGGTAATGCTGATAATGACGCCGACTCCATGTTGACGGCCTCAATTAGGTTTCCTGGTATACTTTGAGAACGAAGTGCTCAAGCGAGCACACAAACACTTCTCCTTCTTGAATGGAAGGTTGGTTGTAGTTATCCCTGGGCGGACTGTTGCTACTGACTCAGACCTACGCTCCGCAGCATAGGCAACTACTTCCTAGCAGGCGCGCAGGGCTTCTTCCGGTCCTTACCGTCCGCAATATTTTTATTTTCTACAATAACGAATAGCCAGGTGTGTTTGTCATAAGACAGATGAATGAATGAGAAGCACATCCCTGAACCCGATTTTAAGGCAAACATTCTGCCAGTCATCGTGACGAATCATATCACTACTATTGCAGCGGAACTGGTCCGTGCTAATGCTTAGCTCAGGGATACGTTTCATTTGACGTGACTTGTAGGAGAATGGCACGAAGCTGCTGGGGCAATGTGAAATATCGCATCCAGTGGCTCCTCCAATCTCCTCTGACTCAGAGCTGCTGTCATTGGATCCGCTATCTCCCATTGATGGACTAGGCGAGATCATACCGCAGAATCGGTTTAACATTATGTACAATCAACAAGCCAAAGAAGGCGGATATGAGCCTCTCCATTCTCGAATATGCAGTGAGTAACCTTGTTTAGGGTCTGATTCGCGGTGCCCATCTTGTATCAGGACTCTACTATATTAATGGGTATGGCCATGAAGTGTACCCGAAACCAAACCCTCAATTTATCAAGAACCTATCAACTTCGGAGGTGTTGGTGTACTCATGTGGATCTTTGTGGACGAGGCGAGTGCGCGATCCAGGGCTCGAAACATCTTCCTAATGAAGAATGCTCAGCATCATTCCCTGCCTGGCTCTCCGCGGCGTAGCATCTGCGATCGCGGGATCTCGGCTCCTACGTGTCAAAGCGCTTCTTTGTAGGTCCTGCGGCACTGTCCGGCCACCTAGACTCAGCCATTCATCTCCAACAGTGAACGGCAGTAATGATAGAGAAACAGATGGATACACCGCCGTCGACTATATCAGGTGATTCCCTGTTTTGCCCTGGGATCTTGATCTCAAACAGCGCAGAGCTATCACCTCGGTGTTGAATTCCCAATACCCGCTAAACGGGCTAGGGAACGTTCCACTGTATCCGATCTCAGCGTTCATCACACACCTGGTATATCTTGAGGGGACGAAGGTAGCAGTAGACGTCGAAGCCATGACCGTGAGCCGCTGCCTCGTGTTTCCACCCCTGGCCACCATCAGACTTATCATTTCCTGTTCTTCCAGACACTCGGTATCAAGTGTATTTTGGTCGAAAAAAAATCCGAACGCGTGCCGAATTCCGGAATACCGCAATACGATGCTGCTATGGTTCAGCAAGCCATTGAAGAAATCTTATCAGGACAATAGTTGCTTACATAGCACGATGATGTTCTTCTCACTGAATTATATAGACAGATTGCTGCTGCCAGCTCTGTGATCTTTCTCAGCGTTTCCTGGGACCTGTTTGTGTTTGTGTGATGTCAAAACCCAAAAAGGTGGTAAGTTAAGTTCAAATTGTGTAAGGCCTGGCACTGGCACGTGAGCGGAAATATGCATCTATTACCTTGCTATTACCTCATCCAATCGATTTCGACCAAGTGCGTTCTGTTTCGTGCTTTCCACACGCATATGCCAACAATGACCACCGTCTCAAAATCCCACATGTCTCCCGTGAGCATCGCTGCTAGCAGTGCGCTCAAAGCGGATATTACAGCAATGCATAATGGTGATAGGACTCAGGGTGATACTCAGGGGAACCTGGCAAGGAGCCGCAAAAGCAAAATGAAAGGTATGTGGATATGAAACTTCTGTCTTCGTCTGACCTCACGCAATATCTTCTCACTTTGGGTAATAATTTACGAATTGATTTCTCAGAGGAATCAGTTATCATCCCTAATCAGCAGCACAGGGAGGATAAAAGTAGGGAGCCAAGGGAAGCGTGCCGCCACAGCATTACATTTGATTCCGAGGACGAGGAATGTTACGAGGACACGATTGATTTCATACGTCATTCTAAACAAAGACGTTCATCTGTCGATGGACCTCGACCCTATGTAAGCCTGCATGCTGTCACATGGAATCTGGGGTGCTCAGTTAGTCTCAATCCATTGAACGTAGTTAACAGTGTCTGGAGATGACCTTCAGGGCTCTAGTGATCGATCCAGCCCACGGGTCCACTTTCGTTCTCGTGTACGGATAACTGCTGGCATGCGTCGTAGACGGCTTTCTGATGGACTGCCGTCTGGTGCTTCGTCGATATCAGGCTCACCTTGTTCATCCATTTCTGCACCATTGCGCTCTGCGAATGCTGCAAGTTCAAAAGGACGGGGCCCACTAGGTCAGCGAGTAAGTATCCTAGCATCACAAAACTATACTTCAGAGCCATCATCGCCTACTCGTCGGCGGAAAACACGACACAGAAGTAACCCACCAGAACCATATCACAGTTCTGTGAACGAACACACGCCACTCTTACGACCCTCTTGCAGGTACTCGTACGCAAGAGGATATAACGAAGATAATATAGTAGACGAAGATGTGGAGAGGCAGCGAGAACGTGTGATAGATGAAACTTTCGGCAAGTGGCCCGGGAGACTGCTGAACCGCCACGTGAGGAGCCAAGTCATCTGCACAGCATGGGTTGCTCACGTTCTCTTAGTGGTGGTGGTGGCAACTTGAATCACTTGTTTGCTGCCTCTGCGTGGACTGCTCTGAGGTTGAGGAATAACATCAAAGCACCGCGCGAAATATTTCGATCTCAAGCATGTGAATACGCTGCATGCAGGAGATACCACCCAGACGTGGTGACGTCGTTGGTGACCCTTTGCTTTCGCGCTATCTTGCTCAGACTACCTTTGTGTACTAGCATCATGTTATACCCAATATATTCTTATTGGTCTATGTACTTTATCGAGATCTTCATTCTATTATCAATGCGACGGCATCACCATGGTGGGTGGGAGCGTTGTGATAGGAGGGAGCAGCCCAGCGGCGGTCTTGCGTGCGTTTTGAACGAGCAGCTGGTCCATGACGACAATGGCTGCCATGGCCTCAACGATGGGAACAGCACGAGGGACAACACAGGGGTCGTGACGCCCGCGAGCAGCGAGTGTTCCCGGTGTACCATCGTACTGTGCGGTATGCTGTGCTTGCGATATGGTTGCAGGTGACTTAAATCCGATCCTGCAGTAGGAAAAGGTGAGTGAAGCATGACTTGAGAGGTGGAATTCCGTACCTGAAGTAGATGTCTTCGCCATTGGTGATGCCTCCTTGGATACCACCACTCCAGTTAGTGGAAGTGCCGAGTTTACCGTCTTTTACAATAAAAGCGTCATTGTGCTTGCTTCCGGGAACCTCTGTTCCTCTGAAGCCTGAGCCGACCTCGAAAGCTTTCGTGGCAGGAATTGACATCATAGCTTGCGCAAGTTTGGCTTCGAACTTGTCGAAAACAGGCTCTCCAAGACCTGACGGGACATTACGAATGACGCATGTCACTGTCCCGCCAATAGAGTCCATAGCCTCTTTAGCACGGATGATGCGCTATTGATGATGAGCAGTTGGTCACTAACTACGACAGGTATCAGGGGGGAAATATTGTTCACCTTCGTCATCCGTTCTGCAGTTCCTAGATGAGGGCAGCGTGTGGGATGCTTGTCAACCTCCTCCCGGGTAATCGTGGCTAGCAACTGTCTAAATTCAGGTGTTAACGCGTCTTCCACGTCATCGTTGTCCTCGTCCCCGTCTACTGCCGCGAGGGACGGCGGTACCATATTGGACGGCAAGTGGATCTTGCCGACTGAACTGACAAAGGCGACGATTTCAATGCCAAACACCTGTTTGAGGTATTTTTCGGCAATCGCACCCGCTGCAACACGACCTGTACAAAGAAACTTCGAATTAGACTCTGAGGAGCGTCACAAATAAAATATTTTCACCAATAGTCTCTCGTGCACTGCTACGTCCGCCTCCACTGCTAGCCTTCACACCATACTTTTCGAGGTAGGTGTAGTCTGCGTGACTCGGGCGAGGGTACAAATCTGTCTCAGAATAATCCTTTGGACGTTGATCCTCGTTCTTTACGAGGAGGCCTATAGGCGTTCCAAGGGTGACACCTTGCTCAATGCCAGATTGCACATGCACAAGGTCCTTCTCATCTCTCTATCGCAGACTTTGGGGTGAGAATATTATACACAAATAGAAAAGCTCCTTACAGGTGTGGTAAGATTGCTCTGTCCTGGTCTTCTGCGACTTAGCTGTACCTGAATGTCTTGTGGAGATAGCTCCAGTCCCTGCAGCATATCGTGAATTTTGATATATATTACGGGCGGAAATGACTCATACAGGAGGACATCCATCGATGATCGCACCTACGGAGGCGCAATGGCTCTCACCGTAGGTAGTTACGCGGAAAAGGGATCCAAAGGTAGACATTGTTTGTTGGTTAAAGTCAAGAGGCAAAGTGAGAAGCTCAGGAATCGTATGAGATTTCTATTTTCTATTTATCTGCTACAGAATGGCAATACTTAACCGAACTTGTCGCGATTAACGACGCCTTAGGCTAGCAAGCGTTTCTAAGCCGTGCAACGGCCTATCCAGTGGCCAGGCTAGTACTGCAGAGCCTTGGTCTAGAGGTTGTTAGTGAAACAGCTTCAATATCCGAGAAGAAACTAACCGAATGATAAGCGCCGTGGGAACATCGGTGTTAATGATGAAACTGAGTTCGCGGTTGGTTCGCAGTCAGCGCAAATGTTTCAAGCGCAAATATGTCTGCAGTAGCGACATTATCAGCCAACGCCGGTTCGACGTCAGGCTCGCGATCACGTCCTCAGGCCCGCAAGAAACCAAATGACGATGCAGCCTACTTTGGAGTCGCAGGTGCGAAGAGACAGGCGGCGGACAGGGCAGAGGGAGAGCCACGCGTCAAAAGAAAGAGAGTAGAACATGGCGCAGCAGTCAGCAGAAGGGGAGATAAGTCTGCAGATAATGACCTAAAGAGCGCAGTGAGAGATTCTGTGACACCTGCCACGATGACATTAATGATATATTCTCCGTTAGATTGACTTCAGAAACATGCCAACCGCAGGGCTTTATCGTTACCTCTCTCATTTCAATCTCATTCCACCCGTGTACCCATCACCCTTGACCGCAGCAGATCCACCTTCTCCCGATTCTCTCCTTGACCCTGTACGACAGAATCCACGAGGCCTCAGTCCATTCTCGATTTCCACTTCTGGGAACAGGCCAAGGAGAGATACAAAAGATCCAAGCCGCCGACGAAGCTCTCGGTTACTCGAGGAAAGCGAGAGTCGCACGCCCATCTTGGCGGACATTGCTGAGATCCAAGCAATCCTTGCTGCCATTGCGGAGAGACATTTCCAGGATCATGCGGTCAGTGAAATTGACACGCTCGCGTCATTCATGGTAAAAACGTCTACTAAGTATGAGTAGAACACGTCTACCGTGTACCTGATCATTTTACCGTGTTAATATACCCTCAGCACAATGCCTCATACCAAGGAATGGTGTTTCTTGCGACACTGCCTACCAGACTGAGGAGAGTCTCTGGTACCGATGACTTATTCTACGTGGCTGTCAAATTGTTTGCATGTGTGATACGTGTCTAGTCTCGTCGACGGTCTTCCGAATGCACCTCCGATCACCCACTACGTTCACCTTACAAACAACAGTTGCTGACAAAACACTGGACAAGGCCCGTTCTTCGTGGGTAGTAAATTTTCTGTGCGTTTCAAAGTCTGATGTCCCTTACGGTCTTCGTAGACTCCCTCGAGGTCCTTTGACTGCGATCTTAACTGCCACCGGTTGGGACTTGAATAATTTATGCTTGTGTTGCTGACTAAGCAGTTACTAAACAACAACATCGTTGTTGCGATGTCGACATCCCCGATTTGGTAGTGAGTCAGCTAGTGCTGTTTCACGACGATCTTTTTGCCTTCCTTTGGAGCACTTTCTTCAAGACTTTGACGTTGCCGAATGGCTGTCGCGATGCTGTCGTGGTCTTTGTATCTGTAGCCCA
Organism: Suillus placidus; assembly: GCA_016628565.1. Taxonomy (NCBI): domain Eukaryota; kingdom Fungi; phylum Basidiomycota; class Agaricomycetes; order Boletales; family Suillaceae; genus Suillus; species Suillus placidus. Next base: position 75,637 of record JABBWD010000021.1, read on the forward strand.
ATGCCGCTCGCTGCAGTTTCCGTGGTGACCTCCAAAGCTAGGAGCATGCTGTCTGCAGCCTGGAATTTTATACCATATAAATGTCAGACCGTCCTCTTTATTGTCACTTTTTCTTGAATCGCCTTCTCTTCAGCAGCCGTGCTGCTTTATTGTGAGTGGCATCCTTTTGCTTTCCTTCATTTTGGAAGACGATGAACGTCGGACCAGATTTATAGGACCCTTCCCCTTATCATTATTTTTCGGCTTCTGCGAAGTCTGTTGTACATTCTCTTCGAAATGAAACACTCTTTCCGACTTCTTGTTGCCCTGCCTGCTTTTGCCTCGCTGGTCGCTGGCTTCGCTATTCCTGAGCCTGGTCTAGTTGTTCGCCAGCAAGGCGGCGGAAATGGCAACGGAAATGGAGGTGGGGGCGGGGGAGGCGGAGGCGGAGGCGGAGGTGGAGGCGGAGGCGGCGGCAACGATCCCCAGAACTCCCTGAGTATGTCTTTTTGTATTCTTTTTTGCACAATGTCTTATCTGTATTTCTTCAGCTCTTGACCCCGCGGTCATCGCGACGGGCTTCCAAAACGATGGTCAGGGTCAACCTACTGCTGGCCAGGTCGCATCACTCACATCATCGAATAACTTCATCAACTTCTGCTTGACGGTCCCCAATGAGCCGATCACCAATGGCCAGCAGATTTCTGGTGGGTCATGCAACCCCGCACCTATGGGGTCCATTCCTTCCACGGCGAACATGCCCTCCGCCAAATTCACCAATCCGAAGAACTTCGACGTCATCCCACCGAACCAGGCGTTCACCGTCTCTCTCGCCATTCAAGGCATGGAGACAGGGCATTTTACCAACGCCCAACAGAACTACTTCTCCGCACCCCAACAGTTAAACGGACAAGGGCAGATACAGGGGCACTCCCACGTCGTTATCGAGCAGCTGAACTCACTCACACAGACGACGCCGACCGACCCTAGTAAATTCTCGTTCTTCAAGGGCCTGGACAACCCAGCCAATAACGGTATCCTCACCGCGGACGTGACCAATGGTCTTCCTGAAGGGACGTACAAGATCTCGACGATCAACAGTGCCGCAAACCACCAGCCAGTCTTGGTGCCCATTGCACAGCATGGGTCTCTTGATGATGCAGTCTATGTGCGTTCATTCCCGCGACACATGTTTGCCATGCACTCATCATCTATCTAGTTTACTGTCAGTAATAACGCTAACGTCAACGCCAACGGTGCTGGGGGTGGTTCTGTAGCGTCCTCAGCAGCTGCGGGCGGAACAACGACTGCGGGAAGCTCTGCTGCTTCATCCACCGGCACCTCCGGCCAAGGTAATGGAGGTAATGGCGGAGGTAATGGCGGAGGGGGAGGTGGAGGTGGAGGGCAAGGAGGCAATGGAGGTAAGGGGCAAGGAGGTAATGGCGGAGGCAGGGGAGGAGGGGGCAATCGCCGCCACTTCCTTTCTCGCAACAGCATGCATTAGCGGCCAAGATCATAGTCACTTAATAGGTCCGCGCACGATGGAGGCGCCAGGATTTGGTGCCCTGTGTCGTTTCGTTTCTTTTAAAAGCCCCTTGCCAAGTTATTTTTTCGCTGATTGTTCCGGCGCTCTCCTGTATCCCTATCTGTATCATTACCCTCTCTATATCCGCGAGTATGGTGTTCCTTGTACTGAAGTAGTTGGTCTCGCTGGAACTAGAATCAACCACGGTTTGGACCTCCAATGATTTCATGAGATCAAGTTGTCAAGATATTGATATTCCGATCCATCAATCAGAATGCAGAGTCATGAGAGCTATATTTGGCCACCACCTATTGAGCACACTCTCCATAATGTTGGCTCTTCCATTTGATTATTGGGAAGGAGATCACCTGAGATCACTGCACCCCTTTCAATTAATATGTAGTGCTTGACACCAGGTTGCTTCTTATGTCCAGCCACATACCAAGGGTCCTATGACGTGTCACTGAGCGGTGTCATAGTTTCATCTAACTCATCGTCTATCTTGTCACATTCTAAACCATCCCTAGAATGTGCCATCACTGCGAGGCCAGAGCAGACCATAGCTCCCTTCCTTGATCAATCGCTGTTGGGTCTGATCCGGCGGGATGATCACCAGGAGCTCGAAAAGGCAAGGTGGCTGAAAGATTTCCATGGGCGTGCATGTGCTAAGAGCCACATAAACCAAGCTTTTATACGAAATAGATTGTTTCGATGTGACTGGCCAATTGCAAAGTGAGGTTATCTATGAGGAACAATAAGCGGAATGAGGGCATCCGCGTAGCTAAATATGCTTTCGATGACACAAATGCCAGACCCTGTCCCTTGGTAGCATCCCGCCTTATTCCTGTGGCCCGATAACATCCGCAAGTATTCGCATCAGCGGATCGTGTGGGACGCAGGGGATCTCTCCGGACGAAGCGCTCTCACACGAATGGCTGTGTTGAAATATCGGTGAAATGCTGATAAGGCATATGATCTGAGATCGCAGGTGTGCCTTGAGGTCGAGCTCGCCGAAATGATGGAAGACTTGCTGCGGCGCACGCACAGCGCACACGAGCATGGAACTTTTTTTGATAGGCTCGAAAAGGCGCAGCCTGGAATGGCAAAGGCTATTTAGTATTCCCTCATTCGATTGGTACTCATCGGGTGCACTTGTTAAACCATCCTGTGATCTGTCCGCGTTAATCTTGGGTGAGCTACATAGCCTATGGTATTTGCGTGGGCAAGAAGGGCAAAGCCGATCAAGCCTTGAGACGATCCAGGTTCTGACACGTATCCCACACGTCGGGGATCCGCACAATCTGCGAAAAAGTTAAATGTAGTAGTAGTATGCGCACGATTCGGTGTGCACATTTCACTTGAACCTCGAAGGACACTTCCGGGAACTGACTCCTGAGATTAATGGACGAGGGTACAGAAGACTATCCTCCGATCGAGATGGAGATGACTGCGCATTAGAACATATTCACAGGAGTTTTCTCGAGACCACGGCAGGGGACATCGAGTGAGGAATGGATTGGCATCCATAATCTCCTGTTAGTATCCGGTACCGAGGTGCGTGTGATTTGGAAAGCACCATCGCTTCAATACATGCCATATAGATCTTTCAGACCGACTATGACAAAGTCATCACTGCAAGGGGCTATTCCTAATGAAGGGTATTACGCCTTCCACATAACATGTTGGCCAGACAGATCGATTAATGGGGAGGCGCCGACCTGGGAATTTCCCCTTGACATGCCGATCACCATTCTGGAAACGGGGATCTGTGGTCTGATATTTTCACAATGGAGGTAGGCGTCTTCAATTCCACATAGTTCGGGGAGATGGTCTATCTATAAACTTACAGCATTGGCCGCATCGCATCAGTCCATTTCACGTGTCAGGAAAGCCATACTATCCTACCCCATCACCAGCGAAGATTATACGGGCGTAGACAAGACTACAAAAAAGGCGAAAGGGGCTTCCATTGTGGGTTCTATATCGCGCCCATCGGGAGTAGAAGGGCTTTTTTTAAGTTCGTGTATGATCCAAATTTGAGTCACCTTCGGAACTTGGTCTCTTCTCCAGAATGCCATCAACAATCCCAAAGTTAAGAGCTTCTTGTGCTAAAAATATTCTGTGAGAGATATGTTGTCATTATATATGAGGAAACTTGCCCGTCATAAAATAATCTCGCTCCAGAGCCCTTTCTGAACAAAAGTCAATATGGCCACCTGGCAAAGGAAGAGGGACTTACCGAACCGCTCTAGCCCCGATGCCTCGCTCTCCTCTACTTTGGCACAATGTCGCTGATATATACTTGTCAGTAGGTGTCTCACACGCAAAATCTCCTTGGCGTGAATTGCAATGTCGGAAGCTTGCCCAGAGGCGCCTCCAGAAGGCTCTGCAAGCGAGTAGTATGAGTTATGTGATGGACGCTGCCACCACTGCCATCACTCACGGTGGATCATTATGCTGGCATTAGGAAGACAATGACGCTTTCCCTTTTCACCTAGACCACAGTGATACCTCTTCCAAATGAAAAGGTTCCAAGGGACATACCCGCTGCTAATAATAGGGATCCCATGGAGCATGCTTGTCCCACACAATATGTGTGTATCGGCGAAGAAACGTACTGAAAGTGGACAGGTAGGCATCAGACGCAAATAATGCCATCCCGCGGAAACTCAAACCTGCATCTTTGAAATGTTAGTTTTTTTTGGTTAGCAAAGAGACAAAAGAGCTTTCGCACTGTATCATAGATAGCTAGTCCTGCGGTCACGCTTCCTCCAGGGGAGTTTATGTATAGGTGTATTGGTTTAGAGGAGTCTTCGGCTTCGAGGAACAAGAGTTGTGCAACGGTCAGGGCTGAATCTGTATCCCGTATCTGGGAGCCAACGACATGAATTAATTCAACCCGAAACTTTGGGAGAACGGCAGACGTACAGGTCCATACAACATTATTACACGCTCGCGCAATAGGCGAGAGAAAATGTCATACGATCGCTCGCCTCTTCCCTGCACGCACGAGGTGGGGTGCTGAGCTGGAGACTACCGAAGAATGCATGTCAGCTTACTGTCTGTTCGATGACTATGGGCACGAGGTTTGCTGATGGGGGTCCCCATGTGCTGGAAATATGGTGCAATGTGCGTAAAGACGGTAGGCCTGCCCTTGCTTGACTTCTAGTTGTTGCTAGTGCTGCCCTTAATGGAGCAGCTCTCATTGTTGACAACATTGAGTTTAATGAACTCAGGGAAACCGCTGTGGAAAGGACTGTCTACCACGTGACGAAAACTGTGACGAATAAGTTTGTAATTGTGTGACACACGCGTCGTTGTCACGTCGTGTTACAACTTGCACTCAACCTGTCAGCGGTTCAGCTGGTGGCCTTTCGCAACTTATACCTGCTGGACCACGTTTTGTAGCATTCGGCTTATAGGGCGCTCTGAACTATATAGCAGCGGTCTACTTCCGCTAACACACCTGTGACATTATGAACATTCACACGCATCCGCAGAGATCAACGGAGGCTCCAATGGACTTCCAGTTTACGTCTCGACCAAGCAGTAATACAAAGCCAGTCTGGGCCAATAATGGCTTGAATACGCCCCGAAAACGTGGGTTTACATTCTGTTTCAATTCTAACCTTACTAACTAGCAAGTCTCAGGTCCATTTGATGACCTTCAACCCACGAGCCCGGCATTTCCTCAGCCACCTCAAACTCCTATATTCGGAGAAAACCGCAACGTGCCATTCATATTTCAGGCTCCAGCACTGCAGACTCCTCCAGTCCACCCATGGGTGCCTCCCGTGAATTTCTCACCTCAGAAAGCATTTCCTGTGCAGGAGCTGCGCGATGTGGACATGTCCGAGCTTAGCCCTCCTAAATCCGAGGCTTCAGAGAAAGAAAACGGGAGAATAGTTGCCACAGGGGCGCTCAGAAGGGTCTTCAACTCGAGGCAGAAGGCTCGTACAAAAAGCCAACACGTTGTATCATTACGCGACGATCTGGGGTACGGCAGCGAGGAAGAAATTGATGGCGATGCAGATCATGTCGGGCCTGTGACACGAAACACGTCAAACCATTACACACTCAACATGCCGGCTAACCCAGCACCACGGACAGAAACGCCACAGGTCTTGCTAGGGTGAGATCGTTTACATTCCCACTCTCCAAGTGCGCTGATCATGCTTCCCAAGATATTTACAGTTCTTTTTTAACCTGTCCCTGGTGATGGTGTTTCTTTATCTCCTGGTGCAGTTCATTCTCACAGTACAACGTGATGTTGAACACCGCATCTCAGAATATTCGATGGGTATGATCTTCATCCCGATTCACACGTCTGCTAAAATGAATCGTTCGGCAGATATCGTGCAAGAGATCGGCATGTGTGCCACACAATACAGGAACAACCTATGTGAAAACAATCCCGTGCCTGCCATGATCCAACAATGTGCATCTTGGAAAACATGCATGGATCGCGACCCAACCATGGTTGGCCGTGCTCGAGTAGGTGCGGAACTCATTGCGGACGTCATCAATGGTTTTGTGGAGCCCATTAGTTGGAAAACATTGGTTAGTACACGCGAGTCCCTACTAATTAGTGCGCTGTGTTAATTACATATTTGTGCATAGGCTTTTACGTTGACGTCACTAACTTTTTTGACGGTCTTCGTGAATTCCTTATTCTCCTTGTACCGCTCGCGTCACGAAGCTGCTCATTCTCCGCCAACGTATCCAGTTCCCCCTATGGCACAGTTTCCTCATCATTACCTTCCTTCTGGGCCCGCACTTCGGGGTTCTAGGCTTGGAAGTGGTGACGATATCTCCGGAGATGCACCTCGCAGAAGACGTGGAGAAGGCGGACAGGCCATTAAAGTAAAATGACTTGTTTCTTTTCTCTATCATTAAATATATGGGGCACGGATCATTGCATAGTATAGACCTACTAATCAAGCATTTTTATTCTTTTTTATGAACGTTCCGATCAAGTCTGGACCAGAGTGGAATTAAGACGCTATCACTGATTTAGGCAGACGAGCTAGTAGGTTAAATGTCCTAGTGAGTTACTCTTCTAGCCGCCTGATTGATTGTAAACGGATGAGTCTAGTCTTCGAACCAGACGTTTTTGGGCACGGAGAAAACACCGGTGCGAGCCAAGCGCGAGCACTTCCGGATCCATCCGAGATTCCTAAAACGTCGGGCATCACCCAGTAACTTGGCGAGCAAACGAGTCAAATTGTCTATTGGGCTGTGGGCTCAAAGCGATGAGCGGCCTGCCACATGTCATGTCTCTCATGAACAAATGATAGTTCCTCGAAGGAGATGGCTGGCTGCCCCTGATGCAAAAACTGTCGCCTCGAATCACAAGTGATCGGAACAAGCATGAAATTCGGCTGCTTCTGTCATGTACCGTGCCCCATCACCCACGGTGAGCACGCAGGATCATATCACACCATCCGTCAAGTGTGGATCTGCCATGGGAACAAGGTTTGGCATTCAACCACAAGTGATTGCTTTTGTTGAGACCGCGTGTATGAAATAGGCATAATGAATCCGTATCTGGTCGGTTTCGGTTTCGTGATTTGATCGCTGATAGCTCGCATGTTTAGCAAGGTTTAAATATCCAGGGAGATCCAGGCTCAGCTGGAGGATTCAGGGCTGCCTGAGCATAGAAGCTTTTTTATCTAAAGATGAGTCATTGCATCGCTACATATTTACATTTGACATGCCGAAGACTCGGAGCCCGTCCTCCTGGTAAATATAGCGTTCATTTGATTGACGGCACTTGTTGAGGTAAGATGTGGGGCACCCGAGGACCCGTCTGGGCCCATCTGACTTTTTTCCTGAAAGGTCAATTTTAAGTTATCTCACTGAGAAGGAACGGTGGAGAACAGCCTGGCAGTGGAACGGCGCCCCTTGTCAACGATGAGTCTCCTAGCTGTCATGTCCGTCATGATAAACCAGCTAATAGTACAGCATTGAAATTTAATATCTGATACCTCCGCAATCCTAAGATCTGAATCTCCCCACTGTCAGCTAGTACATTTTCAAAACACCGTTTGGGGCCCAGCCGCTCCTGAGTCTGCCATGGACATGTACGTACAGGGAGAATCCGAATACCAAAGTAGGACCTTGATATGATCAATGTGTCCACGATCTGACTAATCGCCCCAACGATCTTGCGATTATCTCATATGCATGGCGTCTTGAGAAGATGTTGCAAGACCGTCCCCAGCCTGTGGAACGGGTAATCAAGGTTTAGTATGAGAGTCCTGTTCAATCGTACTTCGAGTGTTGCGAGGGAGTCTGGATTCTGGATTTATATCGTTTATGATTGGATAATGGAAACACAGAGCTGACGAATACATAGTTGAGATTTGATATAGCTAAGTCCAAAATTAATGCAGCCCATCGCGTAAGTGTCGCAGCTTTGTGCAGATTGAGATCAAGACGATACAGTGCAATATCAAAAGCTATGGAAGTAAGGCAACGGTATTGAGGAGGATGTGAACAGATAGACGCTCCCACCAAAGTCTCTCAGTCCTAACTGATAACAATCAGAGACCACGGTCAGGATCTGAGTCAGAAGACCTGACCATAGGCTCGTATTATTTCATCGATTTTGCTGCATTTGCTGCGGCTTCTGCGGTTTTCTCTTCGTCTCGTTTCTGTGATCAGGTAGAGTGAGCCGAATAGTACGAGGGCAGATGTAGCGACTGAAGATCATGCCTTCTGCTTCGCTCTGAGAATTTCTGCATCACTGCAAGGGAGATATAAGCTCATCATCACTTTCAACCATGCGAAAAGTAACACGTACGCTTCTTTGCGCTTTGCCAGCGATGTATTACTTTCCTTTGCTTTGGATTTGTTCAAGGTAGCCTGCTTCTTGGCGGCCTTCGCCCGATCCGTCTCTCGTTGGTTTCCTCCTGCATTGTGCATGAAATTATCAGTGACATCAGCAGCATAATATCGCCCCCAAAAAAATGAGTGACTCACGAGTCATCGCAGTAATTCAATAGCAATCGATTAGTACTCGTTCCTTATTCTTGGTGTTAAACACAAGTAGACAGGGCTGCCAAACAACAACAAATAACGTGTGGAAGAATGGTCTATATTTGACTTTTGTTCCCTGGACCAAGGCTTTCAGTTCCGAGACACCGCAAGGACACCACGTTCATGATCACCATATCGCAACCTATAGGATCTCTGGAGATCTCTGGAGCGTCCGCGAAAGAGGCAATATCTCATGATGGCCTTTTCATATCTGCCAAATGACCACGGATCTTCCCTTCACGCTTGTCTATCTTTGGCGTCTCAGTTACTCACTTCCCCGCCCGAGCTGCCCTGTTTTCTGGAATGATTCGGATTCATCCCGTTTGCCGCCACAGCGTGTAGGGCTCGAAGTATGTGTTCAATTAGGAAGGAAATTTTGTGGCCACGTCTCATAATTGGCATACAAAGAGACATTCTCGTAATTACTACGATGGTCTAGCATGGGGACACGATTCTCTGTTCTCGGTCGGTTTTGTTGTTCAGGCGTACTGATTACGAGTTATCGGCTATCTTTGGATTTGTTTTGTCATGTTATAAAGGGAGATTCAGATTGCAACGTCAAATCGCACGATGACAGCATGTCAAGAGTTCGCAAGTGTTACCCCAAGTTCTCACCTTAGTCACCATGGCCAAGCGTGGCGTTTGCTGAATAACACAAAGCCTAAGCTCGTTATGAGTAGGATTTCAAATGCTTGTCGATATCGCGCGGACAGTCCGTCGCAATCGATACGCGTGGTTGCAACTACTTGTTTTACTGTCAACGGTAACGTACACCAGACTGCGACTGAGAGTATTTGGCTGCGATGCTGGCCAGGTCACCTCCCCGAAGTTTGCGGCAAAGTGAAAGCGAAGAGCGTTTTATGTTCTCCGAATCGGAAATTGCTTGAATCAGGACTTGATTGGGAGTCGAGACTTTAACATATTCTTCCCGAATGAATGGTTGTCTGCGATATTATTCATCATTTGGAATTGCACCCTCTCGGTACTATCATACCGAGATCTTGCCTGATCAAGTTACATGATCAGCTGGCTCCGGTAATCGAGAGCATACACAACAATCGCATTCCCTCGATCAATGGAGCAGTGTGCGGCGTTGAGACACATGTTCCCGTGTTCCAACTTGAGAATCAGGCGAACCAAGCGCGAGTAGCCACCAATGCTAGGCATCAGAAATCCGAGAAAGGCCATTTATAACCTCATTAATGAAATCAGGCGTTCAAAAGCTGTGAAACCCCAGATGTATTTCCCATCAACAGAAAGCTTGTATGATACATACAATGAATGATTGCATGATCAAGGACACGGGCTTTTAGCAAGGACTATGCTTCGTCACATGACGAGTACTAGTATTAATGGGAACGTCATCGTCAAGATGATCTCGATGAGCCGTTCTATCGTTTAAGCCTACCTATTTTAGCATGGTAGAAGATCAAACTTGGCCACAGAACCGCTATCACTGAGAAGACCGTGGGCATATGCAGCATACGTAGGTGGATATCTTTTCATCTCCCGCGGACTTGACTGTCTCGTTACTGTCAAACGATTCTAGTCGGATGCAGTTTGCATGTGGTTGTAAGCGGTGTATTCGTCCCTGCAATCAACAGCCACTTAAACTGAACGACGTTAACGTGTTTGCCGGGACCCTGTGCGGCGCCGCTTAGCTTGATTCAATTCCCATCGGGTGCGTGTACCAACCTGTCGCATCGCATTTTCACCGTTGATCTGGGTCGGACACCCCCGCACCGCAGCACACCGCCCCAACCTCCCCCAACTTACAAAAATGTGCCTGCTGGCAGCGCTTCTTATTTTGCACCTCATTCTCTTCCGAACGACCCGGTCCGATAAGCCTGACGATCCTTCGCACGCTCTAAGGAGCTCCGAGTTGGTGGTTGAACGTTGAGTGCTCGCTTTGGGAAAGTCCAAAGGGTCTGTGTTGAGGAAAGATTTTAACGCAAGGCTGGAGGTTGATGCAATTTTTTGAATAGGGTCAGTGCCACTACTGCAAAATAGGTTCATTATGAACTTGATGAATGACTGCGCAAAATTATTGTTACCACGGCAAAGAACAACTACTTACAGGGGGATCAGTAACTGATCAATGAATCCGAAGCACGCCGACTAGGACGGAGGTAGATCTATCCGGTCGGAGGATCGCGTTCATTCATGGTTGTGAGGCGATTAAGTACCAGCGCTGTGCTTGAAACGAAGTCAGCGGGACGCTGGTTGGTTCATGATTGATGGAAATATGTAATTGCCTTCTTTGTCTAACGCGTGGTCATTGTCTTCTTCTCGGAGAAAAAATGGAAGCTTGTGAGCCTCAGTGTTGGCATATCGCGTCACCAAATTGAATAATAGCAACAGATTAGGTGGTTAGCACCAACTTCAGGTCTCAGGGTTCGCGGCAGGTTCGACGGAGATCTGCCAGGTGGCTAGCGTAAGTGAACCGAAAAGGACGTCGACGGTGCCACTGGATGGACATAAAATAAATCGCCGCATGATGCGGCCACTTGAGTTACAGCGTGGATTTAGACAAAGGACGTAGTATATGTCGCTGGTGACGCCGGTGATACACGTACTCTCCGTGACATCGCATCATATCAACGTCTAAGGAAGTGTAGTTGCGCACGTGGAGATTACGATGGAGGGAGCTGTGAGCTATCATGACGCCGTGGTGTGAGTCTGGCGAAGCGAGCTAGATGGCGGCTAAGAAATGTGAACCCTGCCAGTGCCATATTTCATTTTCCTAAAGTGATAACAAGATCAAGATTGGCATACGCCACTAAGCTTTGACAGGAGGGTACCTGACTATTGTGAAGGGTAAATTAGAAATGGGTTCTTCTAGAAGTAGTATGAATAGACCCTGGATACAACTACTAGCAAGCTAGGCTGACAACAGTATTCATGGCAAGTCGGGACCAATAGAATGGTACGGTATCGCCTCCGAGATCGTTCCAGATCTGGTACGTCAGAAGGGGTTGCCGTAAAAATACCGAACGGTGGCACGGCATTACGCGGATTGGCATTTCAATCAACTTTTTTGAAAGACAGCGATTAATTCTATTACTATATTTGGACTCGGCCGTTAAGCTCTTTAACTCACGCTATAGTCCAAGATTGGAAGTACTTCCATGAAAACTCCACATGCGAAAAGAGCCGAGATCACTGTTACTAGTACGTGAAAGTAGCCGACGGCCAAGGCCCTGATCTCCCCTCTCCCGCAGTTTCATATATAATACATCATCCTCCAAGGTTTGACAACTTTCCCCTCTTCGCTTCTGTCTCCAATCCACTTGGCGTCACTCGCCTTCTACCATGTCCCACAGACACATGCAACGTCAGTCTGACAGGGACGTGCGCATGCATGACCCACCTGCTCACTCTCATCCTCATGCTATCCTCACCCATCCACCACAACCAGCACATCAACCTCATATCAATGGCAATGTAGCGGCCTTGCCTTCTACACCAGCTCTTTCAAATGGTTCTGCCCATGCACACACAGCATCAAATCAGATCGTATCGCCTGTCGTAATCCCAAACGCTCCCGCCTCAAACGGCGTTGCGCCTCCTCCATCAAGTGTCATTCACAAGTTGGCAGTGGCCAACGAACAAACGTGGCTTTTGATCGGTAAGGGTTTTCACATCTAAAGGAAACCGGCTAATGAGTTTAATGCTCTTGTTTTTCCCAGGCCGTGTCGCGGAGCAGATGGGCGACCTGGAACATGCGATCACAGCATATGAAAACGCTCTACGGCATAACCCGATGTCCCTGTCAGGACTTACACAAGTTGCGGGAATCGCGCGGATCAAGGAAAATTATCCAAAGGTAGGAAAAATCCTTGATGCTATTTCGTGCCAATCCCGCGTCGAAGCCGATGTCCTCCGAGGATATCCCTTTGGTTGCCTATCTGTCAATTTTCGTTGGCGCCCCTGCCTTATCTCAGATCCCATTTCCAATCTCGGATATTCACGTGGCAGACGCTGATGTCATCCTCTTTCTAGGCTGTCGAGTATTTCCAACGTGTTCTTCAATTACAAGAAGACAACGGCGAAGTATGGAGCGCGCTCGGTTAGTTCATATTACTTTACATATCCGTTTGTGCTCATGGCCTTTGTTCTATTGCAGGGCATTGTTATCTCATGCAGGATGATCTGCAGAAGGCTTACTCCGCTTATCAGCAGGCTTTGTACCTGCTCCCTAACCCGAAGGTATGTCAGGTAGTCATATTCCCAAGTCTTCTCCCGTCCTCATGTCAACACTAAGGAGGATCCCAAGTTGTGGTACGGTATCGGTATACTTTATGACCGGTATGGCTCCTTGGACCACGCCGAAGAGGCGTTCGCTTCTGTCCTCAAGATGGACAAAGGTTGGCTTTCTTCTGCTTTGCGAAGCATCTTGGTTGATATTCATTCCGCAGAATTAGATTTTGACAAGGCAAATGAGATTCTTTTTCGTCTCGGCATAATCTACAAGCAACAGGGCAAATATGATGAATCGCTCAGCTGCTTTGATCGCATCCTGCGCAATCCTCCAAGTCCCCTCGCTCATGCGGACATCTGGTTCCAGATTGGGCATGTCTACGAGCAGCAGAAAGACGTAAGCAGCCTGCCTATCCTGTGGCACCATCTCTGCATACTTATCATCTTTTGAAGCATGTCCGCGCTAAGGACGCATATGAACGTGTTGTTGCTGACAACCCTGGGCATGCAAAAGTTCTACAGCAATTGGGGTGGTTATATCACCAAGATGGATCTTCTTTCCAGAACCAAGAGCTTGCCATCCAGTACCTGACCAAGAGCCTGGAAGCTGGTGGGTTATTGTAATTTAGCTATATTTACCTTTGGCACTGATGCCGTCATACAGACCCTTCAGACGCTCAAAGCTGGTACCTCCTCGGCCGTGCGTACATGGCTGGCCAGAAGTACAATAAGGCGTACGAGGCCTACCAGCAGGCGGTTTACCGCGACGGCCGTAACCCCACATTTTGGTGTTCGATTGGTGTCCTTTACTTCCAGATCAACCAATTTCGTGACGCTCTCGATGCATACTCGCGTGCCATCCGCATCAACCCTTATATCTCGGAGGTCTGGTTTGACTTGGGCAGCCTTTATGAGAGCTGCAACAACCAAATCTCAGACGCCATCGATGCTTATGCTCGTGCCAGCGAACTTGACCCTGGAAACCATGTCATTTCGCAGCGTCTCCAGCTCCTCAAGAATGCTCAAGCGACTGGTGGTCAGCTCCCTGCTGCACCAGGTCCTCAGGACGTGCACCCAACCGCTTATGCTAGCGCCGTCGTTCCTCCTCCAGGACTCACCGGTCCTCCTCTCTTGCTGCAATCGACGTCAACTCGTCCCCCAATCTTCCGGCCTCAGTCAAGCGGCCCGCCTAGCGGCGACAATCTTCATTTGCCTCCTCCCGCACCTGCTCCCGCATCTAGATCATCACCTGGTCCGTTCCGAGGTGGTCCTCCACCGCCTGTAGTGCTGGACGAGAGTCGCCACATGCCTTCACATACACCTCTCGCACCTATGGATGTTGATCGTCCACCTCATCCTCGTGACTACTCTGGTTCATCGCGTGAGGGTCCAAGTCGCGGGCCAACTGGCCACCAAACCCTCCTACTTCATCATCCTGTTCCCCAGCAGCAAGTCCAAACGGAAGAGCTTCGTAACTCTGCCGTTCATGGTCCTGGTCAATACAATGACCACTTTCCTGGCCGTCCACTTAGGGTCCCTTCGACGTCCGCTTCGCCACCGCCACCACACAATTCACGCGTCCGATCTCCAGGTCCTGGGTACCCCAACTATCCTCCATCAAATAGGCAAGCTGTGGGACCTGCCCAGCCCAGCTTGGCACAACGATCACCGCCTAATTACCCTCGTGAGGCACCTCGCCCAGAGCATGATATGGCATGGGATCGGCGTGGGCCACCTCCTGAACATCATCGTGAATGGGAGCGTGAAAGAGAGCGTCGAGGACGCCCTGAGTACCCCTCGCATCCTTCGCAGCAACCCTATTATCCATCACGTTCTCCCGGCCCTCGTGGACACAGTCCAATGGAGACTTCTCCTCGCTCTGCACATCCATCCGCACATCCATCTCGTGCGTACTGGGACTCCAAGCCCCCTGGTGGTCCCCCCCACCCTCGTTCACCTGCACCATCAGGTCCTCCTGAGGGTGGTCACTGGCGATACGATCCTGCACGCGAACAGGAAAGAGACGTACGGGAGTATGAGCGGGAACGTCAGCTCCATGAGCAACGTAGGCAGTCAATGGGTTTCGCAGCCTCGCCGGAAAGCGTTCCTCATGCACTTCCTCACCATATTGGGGGCAACTCACGCCCCTCTGAGAGCCCACGACCCACTCCTGTTCCTGATGCGCGTGACCGCAAACGGAAGCTAGCGAAGGATAGCAAGGATTCGGACACGCAAAGCATTGCTGGTACTGGGGTCATTGGTGAGGCGCCGAAGAAGGAGAAGAAGCGAAGGCAGCGACGCGCCAAGGATGACTCTGGCCGGTCAGATTCCAATGGCGTTCCTTCCAACATTCCTCCTACATTCAAGATCGGCTCTTTCTCTGCGAAAGAGGGACCTGAGACATCTTCCTCGGGAAGCAGGTCATTGCAGCCTTCGCCTACAAGCGCGACGCCTCGTCCACCTTCACGTGTAGTAGATGATGACTATGACGAAGGTGTAGACACGCTCCTTCATCGCTCGCCATACCGACCTGAGATGCAATCTTCATCCACCGACCGTGGTTCTGTTTCTTCTTCGCGTAGCCGTCCTTCACCCCCCGAAGTTTCAAGCTCCCTCAAGCGTCCTCTGAGCCCGGTCCCGGATGAGATGGACACGAAGCGATCGCGGGTGGATGGTGGCAAGCGCAGCGCGTCATCACCATCGGGTTCACGACATACTCCCATACCTTCATCGCGACCATCGCCTATACCCTTCCGTACACAGCCCTCACATTCTCCTGAGTCCCGTCATACTGAATCTCACTATCCGACTAGTCCACCTCAGCTAGCCGTAGTGCTTCCGCCTCATCCCCGCCCCATTGGACCTGGTCATGCATCACATGTCAGTCCCACTGCTCCTATCGCGCTTCCTCCCATTGCCACGTTGTCACCTCCATCAAGTGTCCCTTCGCCATCTGATGAACGGATGATTCTCGACTCCCATCGTTCTTCTACTCCTCCATCGCGAGGAAAGCTTTCTGAGGTCATGAACCCAGCAGCAGGCTCCCCACCAATGAAGCCAACCACATCTCCTGCTCGCTCGCAAGAAAGGACTGCACCTACTCCTCCTTAATACCGGTCGATTATCCCTACGTTTTTGTACGCGCTTGCTATTTTTTAGGCTTGAAACTTGAGCTTGTCATGATTGCATTTACGACGCAGCTATGCAGTATCGCATAATACAGATAATTATCCACACAATCGCATGTAAAGATACTTTGAACACACTTGTCCGACAGCTCGGAGAGTTGCAAATGCCATGTCTGTCATCTAACTCGTACCACTTCGTTTCGACCGTGACAGGTTGGGTCGTGACGAGCTCATGGAACGGAACAACCTTCATCTCTCGTTTACGTGTAACCTCATTGACGATTCCTGAAGGGACTTTATCTCGGGTCACATAACGCCAGCCGTTTGGATGGGGCCCAAGTGGTCAGTTCTGAACCACATCTACGTATCATTGGGCAACGAAAGGAAGAGTCGGAGCCTCTAACTTGAACTTCGTCCTTGAATCGTCATTTTCCATCTAACTCGGTTGTCCGACAATGATAGCGACACATTGCAATTGTGAGATGGATCGGAGCAGCTTCAAACCACGGTTTGATCACCCTCTCTGAACACGATCCGATATCTGGGACCCAGGCATCGTTCTCAACCAATTCCACTTATTGTTAGACAACCAGTTGATCAACTCCTTTGACGCATGGCACGCCGGGCGTATCATAAAAGCCTTCGTAGAAGGAACGAACGTCTTCTTCCTATTTATCTACCTAGGGGAGACTATGCTGGCGCAGAGAACAGGTAGCTAACGAAAAGCGTCTTGCGTCGTTTCTTTTCTCGCAAAACACACGCTGCATGACTGAACCTTTTTTGACAGAGCTGGTAGATCATCGAGAATCCTGCCCTTCCGAATAGACCCCGACAAGTCTCAAACGAGACAAATGCGTCCCCTCTGGCAGCTGGAAGCTTCGATTCAGACTGCGTGAGTGTACTCCGCCTCCATTCGTTTTGTTGTTGATGATAAATGCACATCCGCCACCGAACTTGCTGGTCCATCTCATCCTTTTCCTTGCACGGCCTCTTCGAGTCAGTAAACCTGATCTGCCCATCACCTGTCACCTTCACTCTCGAGTCGCCCATAAGCGCACATCAGCTTTAGAAGGAAGAGGTGCGCCCGTTGATGTGCGAGATTCCTGAAACCTTCTGAGGAGACATTGCAGCTATCCTCCCGTTAAGCAGCGCATACTTTGACGATACTAAGCTTTCTAGAGGACATAGATGCTGGCAGTCACTAGCATCTACATTCTCCAGAAAGCTGTGAATTCGCCGCTCAATCTTCCGCAGTTGATGAGGGGTAAAATTTTCCCCACAAGTTCACCCCTTGGCGACGGTGAAGACACCTTGCAGCCATGCCTTCTCGGGTTTCGAGGCCGCGAGATTGGTTTTGGCGCGTCTGGCAATTTAAGTAGGTGCTTTACGGTGCCCTTCTATAGCTCCAAAAGCTACCTATCTCCGACTCGGAATCTCGCAGATAGAAGGCTCTGCGAAAGGTGTGCCTGCGAGCTTTGCGGAGGCCCCCAGAGTCACTTCACAAGAATCTGCCAGTTGTATGATATCGCTATATATAACGATACCCTAGCTAATTAGGTGACTGAAATATTTGCTCGGTTGAATCATGCGATACGCTGATTGAAGTCCGAGTGAGCCACAACCAGTGAGAGATCAGTGAATGATTGGACAATGAGCAGCATATCTGCTAATGAAATATGCGGTACCAAATGTATGTAGAAATGTAGAAATGATAAACTGCAACCGAATCTATTTCCACTTCAACCTCGTCACTGAGATTCGTTCAAGTATTGGAATCAAAAACTCATTCTATATCCTACGTCTACCCGGAGCATCCTCTGCCAAAGTGCCCGTTATTGCTCAGTCTTATATTGAATAACGCCAAGCGGCCAGCCTTAGCGCTCCTCGACCTTGCATATTCAATGCGACATTGACAAGTCATGACATCTCTTGAATTTCCCATGAACGATGAATCGACATCCCATACACATTCCCAACATATGCTTTCATCCACAGAACCAACGACTCACAACACGCGGTCGTCTTCTTCTTCCGCTACGTCCAGCCTCGTTGCTCCAGCGCAGCCACCCTCCCAAGCAACCTCGTGGACACGCATGGACTTTACCAACGAGGAAACTTCAGGGGCAGAGCAGGTGGAACTGAGAAAATTGGATAGCTTTGAAGTGGAGCGCAGGGACACCCCAACCGAGCAGCTGCCACTGAGCCCACCACTCACTCGCGTACCTACCACGGACGGCACGAGTGTGCGCATTCTAACACCGCCGCTGGAAAACGAAGAAAGTCAAGGTCTGGAGGAGGTGGACATTGTTGACCATGAATGGCATCCCCTTGCACGCGCGGAGTCACCAATGGTTGATGGCTTGTCCTTGCACGACCGTGATAGCCTCGATATCGGTTCAGAGACAGATAAGAAGCCTCGGAGGCGAACAAATCATAAACCAGCGCATCTAAATCTTGAATTTAGGGAGCCTTCACCTCAGCCTTGGGATATCATTGATCCGCCAGCTGACAACAATGACCGCGTCGAAACTGAATGCTACTCTCTAAGGTCTCCGATGTATGCGTCTCAGCAAACTGGGTATGTTCTGATTTCTACATGTCTTCCATGTTGACCTTGACGTTCCAATACAGGCGTCGGCGACCTTTGATTCCCCATTCATCATACTACTATGGACCACCTACATCAGACTCGGCCTACGGAACGCCCCCAGTTGGACAAATTGGTGTTCACCACCCTCGAGAAATTGTACGCATTGAAAGGGATTATGGCGCAGGGGAACTGACTCAGTTCTCTTCGATATATCCCATCGAACTTGACGGCCGAGTACTGCACGCTCCCATCCCCTTACTCTGCTTTTCTAACCCCAACTTGCCAGATAACACCGACTCAATTCATGGAGACCATCAACGACATAAACGAGCTTCTTATATCCGCGCATAGCGCCCACCACTCCTTTATATACAACTTTCTCGCAGTCGCGACCCTGCACCTCTCAACACTTTTCCTCACGTCACACTATGATAAGGTTCGTCTTTGTGCCTCCGTGGGGCGTACACGCTGAACAAAGTTTGCTTAGGAGATGCAGCGGCTAAAGCAGAAGATCGAGGGAATAAATACCCAAATTTATAACCCCGTTGGGCTCAACATTTTGTGGCCCCGGAACGTTGCCTTTCTTTTCGTACGTATTTTCGCCACTCAAAGGTCCTTGTGCTCATCGACGCTTCGTCGCTTGACAACAACAGCTAGAGATTGAATACTATGTGCGTAGTTTATGCGCCGTCGGTGCATTGTCATTTCCGCGAAAACTAACCATCCTTGTGCTTCAGTGACCTTTTCGAGCGATATTGATACCAGACACATTTCAACGACGCACTTATTGTACATCATCTTGCCTATGTTATCGGGTACATGGATAATTTAATATGCTAAAATGGGGAGTATTGGTTTGCTAACCTGTGCTAGTGCAGTGCTGCCGAAGCAATTGTGTTAATCCGTAGCAATTTTGAGTCAGGCACAGGAATGTTCGAAAAGGTGATCTGATAAACTGGATGGTTTGAGAATGAACGCGGGTCGGCGGAGGGACATGGTCCGTGTGACCCGTGTGTGTGCCTCGGTCATTTCTTTGACGCAATCACGTCCGAGGGGCTGAAATATAAGTTATCATTGTTCCACCTTGTTCCACGCAGTCTTGTATAATAGATCGCTCAAGTCACCAACGAGGCTCTGGCACGATCATGATCGGTTGATATGCTTGCCAGAGAGTCGATCAGCGGGACAGTTATTAGGGGGGCTAGAAGGGCTCGGATCTTCGGTTATTTCAAGCACAAGGTGAATTGGGGGTTCGATCAGAAACGACAAAAATTTAGGCGTTTGAAATGAGGTACTACATATGGAGCATGCAATGCGCAAGGATGCGCATCCCTTCTGAGCTTGATGCGGTGACCACGGCTAAGCTCATTGGCGGGCAATCGACGTCCGACGACGGACCGTAACTCAGCATCCTCAGCATCCCTGCGAGTTCCAATGTTAAATGGATTGTGTGAACCAGAAACATGATGGCCTTTGTTCACCGATGGCACTTGACAGTCTATTCACCGACTTGATATTCACCGACTTGACAGAGGTCAAGCTGTTGAACGTTGAACAACCGTGAGAGGAGTGATGAAACCATTTTGAGTCAAAACGACAAGGACTGCGGAAAGCGGTATCAAAACGGCATTGGCTACGGAAGGGAGATAACACTCACAAGGTTTCACATTCCCGAAAGCGCAAGCTAAAAATCGGCAAACTCGGACGAGCGCAATAGTGGTAACAAGTAGCGAAACAAAGGGTTCTAATTTTATATGGCAAGAAGCGGTCACTATCAGACAAGAGACAGTTAGTGTTCATGTGGGATTGTGCTGTGGAAGAGCTTGGGAAGAGTAAGTAGTTTACGGTGAATTTGCAGAGTACTATTCCGGGGCCGCGATTCTCTATGATCGTTATCCATAAAGGGAACTCTGTGCTTCTCCTCGGGGAAACTTTGTGAACACAGCAAGAGAACCAACTCCTTACCTAAAGAAAGAGTTGTCGTTGGTTGGTAGATACAGCATTAAGCTTAGGCTAGGGAAACTGTAGCGAAAAGAAGCGCAAAGAAAGTTGTGCAGCTGTGAATACTGAATTTGATCCCTGGCCCAAGTTGTTAAATCCTTTCATGGTGAGAGGGAGAAACCAGAAGCTTGCATAATGTCACATGGACTCCTCGTGGGTTCGAAGACCCGCATGAGACGGACAGAAGTGTGACGGACCCAGTAGTAGTCTTGGTAGTGGAGGTCTGAGGCGTTGAAGGGCGAGAATAAGTACTTAAAAGCACCAACCATAAAGCCTTCAGTCAAGATGATCTAGACCCTCGAACTTGGGATTAAACATTGATCCGTGGGGGTGCGCTGACTATAAGCTTTGGACGGAAGGAGCTTATTCCGAAAGAGCTGCCAGTGGTCCAGCCGACATCGATAACTGACATGTCATGTCATGGACGAATCTTCCGGTGTACTATATAGTAGCCACGGACACTCGGACGTTGATGCTACCCGAGTTCGAGTCAAGAGGTTGACTACCGCGGGTCCGCACGTGCAAGGGCAACTTGGCTATGTTCATGATTACCGTCATATTTTACCATCAAACTCAGATTGTAACGATCAAAGCGGAATTCAAGTCAGCAATAAGGTACAAAAACGAATAACCCCCCCAATCGATTGCGTCACTAGACTGACGAGTACTTTTGGCCGTCGGCAAACTTGTACATAAAGCTATAAGGTTAAACAGATAAATTTAAAATATGGGGGGGTGCAGATGTGATTTGTCATACACCAAGACTGCTCTTCGACACATACCCCGTATCTTATTCTCCTGACTTGACTGCTTTAGCTTCATTCTCACTATCAACTTTCTCTTTCCTCTTCCCCATTGTCGCCTACAGCGCGCCCGCGACTTTGGTAAAGTCTGGCTCATTCGTCCTATCAAGCCCGTATAAGAGTCCCTAATCTCATGGAGTTCCCCACTATGAGCAACTTCTGGGATCTATCCCAAACTCCATCTCAGTTCTCTCAGCTTGGCGACGACGACTTTCTAGCTCTCCTTCAAAAACAATACCCTAATACTGTTCCTGATATCAATGCCGCTGACGTTGGCGCCGTAAACCCCCAGAGCATACAGAATCCTCCTTTGCCAGGTCTTACGCCGCCCTCAGATGATAGCAGTCCAAGCCCACAAAGTGCCAACAGCATCAATCATCCACGCTCCAGGCACCAGTCTACTTACTCCCGTGGCAATGATAATGAGGAGTCCGCCCTCAAGCGCAAAGCAAGCGATGACGACATGGAGGAGGGTCCAAGTTCAAAGAATCAACACACTGGTCCGTAACCTATCGTTTCTCGTGTTGATCCGTGACGTTTAAGCCTCCATTTGCACAAACAGCTGATGACCCAAGCAGCACAAGAAAAGGCTCAGCGTCCAGACGAAAGTCGGGAGGGTCTCAGGTTCGTGGCCCCCTCGGCTTCCAAAGCTACAATCAATTTAATTCACATCATCTCAAGGATGACACACGGCTCCTCAAGCGAAAGGAACAAAATCGTGCCGCTCAACGTGCTTTCCGAGAACGAAAGGAAAAGCATGTCAAAGATGTGAGTCAAACGATTCAACTCGTTGCTCTTGCTCACGGCCCGGCTTTTAGTTGGAGGATAAGGTGGCCGCTCTCGAGGCAAAGAATAAGGACGCGCTAAATGAAAATTCCAATTTACGAGATCTTCTCGCACGCCTTCAGGAGGAGAACCTTGCTCTCAAGCAAGCCCAATTCACATTTTCAATGCCGAAGCCAATCGATCATTCACAGGCTTCTTCATCAGCATCACCTCCGACCGTCCAAACGCCATTTAGCTTCTTTGGCTCCCCTCCAGCAGTACCGCAACATGCTTCCCCCGCAATACGCTCCTCCCCAAAGCCATTTAACGACATTGATTGGAATTCATTGACAACGTTTGATCCCTCATTGCTCAACGCAATGGACGAGATCCCTTCAGGTCCAATGCAAGTTGATTCTTCGACTTCACCATATGGCCAATATGCCCTGCCAGCTCCCAACCAGTACAAGACTCTTGCCACTAATACATTCTTCATGTCGTTTGCCGACACCGATTCCAATTCCCTCAATAATGGTCCTATCAGTAACGAAACCGTTAACAACAACTCAAACGGTTTGAATCAATTCCCGTTCAATTTCCCCTCGCCTTCGAATTCCTGGAACAGCACAAGAAGTGGCCAATCCACAGCGGAATTCTCACAATCTGCAGGTCATTCCGACTACATGCAAAACCACAGCCTAGACGAGCTTTTCGGCGGGACGTTCATGAACAGCCAAGGACCCGTTGACTTCAGCACCCTAATGAAGAGTCCGCCCGCACCTACTTTAAGTCCAGTGACGCACGCAAACGGTAGCGGGAACGCACAATCACCACCCAGTAGTGTATCCTCACAAAACTCCGTGGCTTCCCCCCTTTCCGCACACCCATTATCACCCCCGTCGTCGGCTAGCACGTCAAACGGTCAGAGTCCATTCAGCTGGACGATGTCCCGCCAAGACGCCGAAAGTCCACCCTCGGCTTCCGAACCGGCATCTAATATAAATCCGGAGGGTCTATGCCGCACTGTCCAACAAGAGAGGATATTGCCAAGCATATAGCTGCATCCGGTGACTCACCGTTTACGAGTTCGCCATTCACACAACCCGTGGTGCGCAAGACAAGCGATTTCTCTCAAGGTGGGAACATGGTCTCTTGTGAGGGCTCACGATTCCCCAAGACGAAAGAGAGTCCGGCGAATATCGATGTTCTGAAAGCTTGGCGGACGATTACGTCGCATCCTCAGTTTAAGGTCGGTATATAATCGTTTGGTGGGATGGCTTTTGTTGATTCAAGGCTTTAGGATGCCGATGTCAACCACCTATGTACGGAGTTCACGAAGAAGGCACGATGTGACGGGACAAAGGTCGTTTTAGAGCCAGAGGGTGTGCATCATATCTTGGAGACGTTCAAAGCAAAGTCGT
Source organism: Suillus placidus (assembly GCA_016628565.1). NCBI lineage: Eukaryota > Fungi > Basidiomycota > Agaricomycetes > Boletales > Suillaceae > Suillus > Suillus placidus. The sequence continues at coordinate 99,090 of JABBWD010000021.1, forward strand.
TGGCTCAGCAGCAGCAGCAGCAACAACAACAGCAAACGTCTTCAAGTTCGAACTAGCACTCACGGATTCCCATTTGTATTATCATCTGCTAGACCATCACTTATTCTGCTTTCTCACATTTTGTTCTCGCGTTTTCTTATACTTTTTCTATGTAGTATTTCCTGACTATTGCATAGCCGCGGTGTATGTGTGAGGAGTGGTACATTATAGTCCGGCTTATTGCACAATATGTGGTCTCGGGTTGTTAAATGAAAGCCTTCGCTTGTAGATCCCAAATACGAGCCTCTCAGTAATTCGCCGTGCGTGCCTTCTTCCTGGATACATCGTCCCACGTCAGTGCGAGAGAAAATGTTTGCATTGGTCCCGACTCATTAAAGAAAAGGTTTCGCTTGCAGATTCCAGATACGAGCATATTCTCCCCCTTTCTTGATCAATTCGTCGTGCGAGCCTTGTTCCTGGACGGATTCGTCCATGTACCTGTAAACCATGTCAGCGCGAGCAAATATTAGCGTTCAGGAAAGACTAGAACTCGCAAGATAAGATCCGCATGTCGGGTGAGGTTCCCGAACCGGTGAGTGGAGAATATCATGGTCTTGCTGCCCCTCAGCATCCGTAGACGCTCGAATAGATCTAATTCCAGCAACTATAATACTCTCAAACTTGGCTTAGAAACAGGGCAGCGCACCGTGTTCGGCTGTAGGATCCAGAGAAGCGCTCGGCTCGTCGAATAATAGCATACCAGCGGAAGAGTTTGTCTCGGTAACCAAGGAGCGCATGAATGTGCGGGAGCTACTCAAAAAATCAGCATCAGGGCTCGATAAGTCAAAGGTATAGTCACGTGCACTGCAAGCCGCTGGTTCTGCCCACCACTGAGGCCCGAAGTCGCGGAAACACGGAGACCCCCAACGTTACGCAAAAGAGAGTAGTCGACGGGCCACCCGAAGGGCGTCTTGGCGCCTTCATGGAGGCCCGCATAGCGGTCATCCACGGGGCAGTTGACGTAGGTGTCGAATCCGTCAGGGAGCTCGTCGATAAACTCTTCTGCGCCGCCGAGGCGGGCGGCTTCGCGGATCTTGTCGCCGTCATGTGCGTGCACGGGATTGCCGAGTCCGATGTTCTCACTTATCTGTGGGTATGTTAAATACGTCGCATCTGGGGTGTGCAACGACAAGGCTCACCGAAAGGGGGAAGTGTGTGTAGTCTTGGAAGAGGACGGACATGGCCGCGCGAAGGTTAGCGAGCCTAAGGGTTTTGATGTCGCGGTTGTCGATGAAGATAGAACCCTCTGTTGGGTCGTAAATACGGGAGATCAATTTCAAGATCGTACTCTTTCCAGAACCATTCCCCCCGACAATTACCTACAGTCGCGGTTAGCAAGAGCATCGCAGAAGCGGGGGTACATACGCAAAGCTGACTGGCTTCGATCTTGAACGAAACATTCCGGAGAGCATACCTCTCTTCATCAGGGTACTGGAACGATACATTCCTAAATACTATATGCATTAGAAATGTCTACATGAAGTAACGAATAGTGAAGGCACCTGAATTCAACAGATATGCCACTCTTGAGAGAAAGATATGGTTCTGTGCCATCCACCACCTTGTTCCGTACGTTCTCGATCTCATATAGATCGCGTACATCGGCAAAATTCGTTGCGATAGTAGGGCCTCCGTACGTCGAGAAGTGTGTCGACATGAATGAAGTAGAGGCATGTTCGATTAGTGCGAGTGACGCCAAGGAGAGGGGGATCGTCATTGGTTTTTGCATCGCGCGCAGGGTGAAAGCGATCTGATTTATGTATTTAGTTAGCTTCATCAACTCAGGTCAATCTCAACTACCTGAGGAAGCTCGTGCATTGTGTCGCGGAGGATGGGCAGGATGCTCAGACGTTTCTTGACAGAATGAACTTGATACAACACTTCAAACTCACCCGCATCGTCGCCGACACGTTGAGCAGATTCTCGAAATTCTGGCTTGGGATCAAATGAGGTTCTTCGGGAAGGTATATCAACATACGTGAAGTGATATATTCATCTACGTTGCCTGCAACAAGCTCCTTCCGATGTGAAGGGTCAGTAGCAAGGTTCTTCAGGCCTTCCATGCGAATATAATCTTTATCGGTTGTGGTCGCGGCCCAAACTACATCTTTGGTTTAGACAAATGCACAGAGCATCGACTGTTGACCTACCTAAGGACCTGAACGTTCCTGGTCGTCTGCTGTACCAGCGAAACATAGATCGCGAAAAGCCGAGAATCACGAGAAGCGGGCCATCTTGCTGCTCTCGCAGGATTGTGAACAGAACCGAAAATTGAGAAAGCAGGCTGATACCCATCATTGCGAGACTCGTCGACGCCCAAACGGCATCCCATGGTACGTTGGAGCCCCTATCGAGTGTAAAGTCGAGCTGCCTCTGAATGGCCGAGTCTTCAAAAGTGGGTAGGTCGAGGCGGACTATGGAGTGGAACATGCGCCTATCGTAAAATTGTTTGATGCACATATTTAAGGGGATTTTGATGCGGGTTCGGGCGTGTCGGAGAAGGTGCCCCACGACTGCGCATCCAACGCGCCCTACTGCCACATGAATAAGTACTGTTGTATCAACAGCATGTGTCTCTATCACGGTCTCAGTCTAGGGGCGAAATAAGTGTGCAGTGAAGATGGAAACAAAGAAGGCCTGACAAGGTGGAGCAGTTGTCCGGAGTACCTGCGCAAAGACTGGTGAACATACGGGGGTCGCCTACAGCTTTGCGACATACCATAAGGAAATGGCAGGTAAAAGAGATTCTAAGACTTCTACCGCCAAAAATGCGGGAAGAAGCATCCGGGCTCGTCTGATGCTGAGTATATCCTTGAACATGCGTGCTATATAGGGCATGGTCTGGACTATCTGGGCATATGTCTTCGATCTTGATAAGCCCATTTTGCGGGGAAAATCTGTTTGGAGGTCCTCGTAGAGATCCCATACACCGATGCGAGTGTGCCTGACACGGCGAGCATCCTGGGGGTCGACTTTTCGTGCGCGGGTTGCCATTAGTATCTTTTTCCTGATGGTAGGAGACCGAGAAGAAGAAAAGTTCTATTCGCAGTTGGCCAAGAGGCCGCCGACAGGCGTTAGGCAAATACCGAAGTACGTACCGCAAAGATAAGGCAATGCCAGTGGGCATCAGATGGTAGAATGCAACATGACGAATGAATCAACCTTTCTTGTTGTCTTTATCCCTAGCGGCGGCGCACCGATGCCGAAGTTAGGCTATATAACGGTTTCGCATTTCCAGTACTAGTATCATGTGCGTCGACATCTTGTGCCCGTCCTGCATCTTCCTTGGAGCACCTTCGACTCGGAAATTGGAATCGATTGGTTCTTTTACATAGCTCTACATGCAGCATGGGCGGGCGGGCGCCATAGACTCAGCCTGAGGTGCAGAACCTACCACCAGCTCGAGTATGAATCCAGGAAATATCGAGGGGGCTCACGATTCCCGAAGACGAAAGAGAGTCCGGCGAATATCGATGTTCTGAAAGCGTGGCGGACGTACGATTACGTCGCATCCTCAGTTTAAGGTCGGTATCTAATCGTTTGGTGGGATGGCTTTTGTTGATTCAAGGCTTTAGATGTCGATGTCAACCACCTACTATGTACGGAGTTCACGAAGAAGGCACGATGTGACGGGACAAAGGTCGTTTTAGAGTCAGAGGGTGTGCATCATATCTTGGAGACATTCAAAGCAAAGTCGTTGGCTCAGCAGCAGAAGCAGCAGCAGCAACAACAGCAAACGTCTTCCAGTTCGAACTAGCACTCACGGATTCCCATTTGTATTATCATCTGCTAGATCATCCTTTCTCACATTTTGTTCTCGCGTTTTGTCATACTTTTTCTCAACTTTTTCTATGTAGTATTTCGCATAGCCGCGTGTATGCGTGAGGAGTGGTACATTATAGTCCGGCTTATTGCACAATATGTGGTCTCGGGTTGTTAAATGAAAGCCATCGAGCTTGTAGATCCCAAATACGAGCCTCTCAGTAATTCGCCGTGCGTGCCTAGAATCTTCCTGGATACATTGTCCCACGTCAACGGGAGTATCAGCGCTGAGAGAAAGTCTCAAACTCACGAAATGTTTGCATTTCTGGTCCCGGCTTATTAAAGGAAAGGTTTTGCTTGTAAATTCCAGATACGAGCATACTCTCCCCCTTTCCTCATTAGCTCATCGTGCGTGCCTTGTTCCTGGACGGATTCATCCATGTACCTGCAAACCATGTCAGCGCGAGCATTAGGATTCAATATTTCAGAAAGACCAAAACTCACAAAATGAGATCCGCATGTCGGGTGAGGTTCCCGAACCGGTGAGTGGAGAATACCATGGTCTTATTGCCTCTCAACTTCTGGAGGCGCTCGAAGAGATCTGATTCCAGCAGTTATGATAGTCTCAAACTTGGTTTAGAAACAGAGAAGCGCACTATGTTCGGCTGTGGGGTCTAGGGAGGCGCTCGGCTCGTCAAATAACAGCATGCCAGTAGAAGGCTCTGTTTCGGTGGGCAATGAGCGCATGAATGTGCGTGAGCTAGTCAAGCAATTAGCACTGATATCCGAGAGGTCAAGAGATGGTCGCGTACACTGCAAGTCGCTGCATTTGTCCGCCACTGAGGCGTTGATCGGTACGAATATTCCCAACGCGACGCACAAGGGAGAAGTCGATGGACTTGTGCGACAGAGCGCCTTCAATGCTACTATAGGATTCGTATACTGGGCGATTGAGGTAGGTGTCGAACCCGTCAGGGAGGTCGTCGATGAACTCTTCTGCGCCGCCGAGATGGGCGGCTTCGCGGATCTTCTCGTCATCGTTTGCGAGCGCGGTGTTGCCAAGTCCGATGTTCTCGCGTATCTGCGTGTGCATTAGCCACGCTGCTTATGGGGTACTTGTGCAAGAACGACGCTTACGGGGACTGGGAAGTGGTTGTAGTCCTGGAAGAGGATGGACATGGCGGCCCGGAGGTCAGCCAGTTTGAGGGTTTTGATGTCCTTGTCGTCGATGAGGATGGTGCCATCTGTTGGGTCATAGATACGGGAGATCAATTTCAAGATCGTACTCTTTCCAGAGCCGTTCACTCCGACAATGACCTATGATCACGGTTAGATAAGACCACCGCGAAAGGAGTAGGACTTACGCAAAGTTGACCAGCTTCGATCTTGAACGAAACATTCTGTAAAGCATGCTTCTCGTTACCAGGGTACTGAAACGTCACATTCCTGACATACGCGTTTCAGAAACAGCTACATGAAGTCATCAATAATCATAGCACCTGAACTCGATAGAAATGCCACTCCTGAGAGACTGCTTGTCCTCGGGGAATGGCTTTGTGCCATCGGCCACCTTGTTCCGCACATCATCTAACTCATACAAGGTGCGTACACCATTGAATCTCTCCGCAAGAGAGGAACACTGCCTGAAAGGCGACACGGAGAAGGGTGGGGAACTGAACGAGTTAGAAACTTGATACATCAGTACGAGCGACGCCAAATAGAGGGGCACGGTCATTGGTTCTTGTACGACGCGTAGAGTGAAGATGATCTGGTTAACTTGGTCAGCTCCGTCAACTCCTAGGTCAATTCCGAGTACCTGAGGCAACACGTGCATTGTTTCTCTCAGAATGGACACCACGCTCAGACAATCCTGATTAGAACGGACTCGTTCCACTTCTGAAAACTCAAGCGCATCGTCGCCGACGCGCCGGGAGGATTCGCAAAATTCTGGTCTCGAGGCAGTCAAAATAAGGCAGTCCGGTAAGGTATGCCAACGTACGTGCAGTGATATATTCGCTGATGTTGCCTGTAACAAGCTCCTTGCGGTATGCAGACTCGAGAGCGAGCTGCTCTAGGGCGCTCATGCGAAGGAAATCTTTATTGGTGGTTGTTGCAACCCAAACTGTTGCAGCTCAGACAGATGCGGAGTCCATCAGCCGTTGACTTACCTAAGGATCTGGCCACTGCTTTTCGTGTGCCATCCCAGTTAAATATAGGTTGGGAAAGGCTGAGAGTTGCAAGAAGTAGACCATGCTGTTGCTCCCGTAGGACTGTCACTAGAACCAATAGCTGAGACAGCAGACGAACAACCGTCATTGCAATGTCCGTTGACATCACGATAATTTCACATTGCAAACTCAAATTGGAACTTGAAACGGGGTACCCGAATCTTGCCATGGAATATGATGCACCATAGGTGGGCACGTCAAGGCAAACAAGGGATTTAAATAGGCGCTCAGCGTAAACTCGTTTGATGGAATTGTCCATGGGGCGAATTATGCAGCGCCTGGCATATTTGAGAAGGCGCATCATAATTGTGCATGCAAGATGTACTACTGCAACGTCAACGAGCACCGACGTGTCCACAGTACGCGCCTCCATTGCAGTCTCTACCTGGGTGCGAGATAAGCAGGCAGTGCAGATGGAAGCAAAGAGGGCCCTACAAGGCTGAGCAGTTGTCCGGTGTACCTGCACAAAGACTTATGAGCGTGCAGGAGTTGCCCATAGATACGCGACATACCATAGGGAAATGGCGGGCATAAGGGTGCCTAAGAGTTCTACTACCAGGTATGCAGATAGAAGAATAAAACATTGTGGGATGCTGTACATATGCTTTAACATGCGCACAACGTAGGGCATGTTCTGGAGCACCCATGCATATGTCTCCGAAATCGATGAGCCTAGCATGAGGAGCGAATGTGGTTGGCGTTCCTCGTATAGGTCCCATATACCGATGCGAGTGTGCTTGACGCGGTGAGCATCATCCTGGAGGTCGGATGTTTCTGAATGTGCTGACATTCCTTTTTTTTCCCGATGGTGGAAGACCAAGAAGAAAGCCGGAGACAGGTTCTATTCGCAGTGGGATAGCCAAAAGGCGGGCGTTAGGAAAACCCCGAAATACACTGGAAGTCAAAAAGATAAGCCGAGGTACATGAGAATACCGTGACGGCATAGTAAATGGCACATGCCAGTCGGTGACCTTTTTCTTTAGGTGACCAGCGTATAGATAGATGACAGTTTCACATCGATATGCGATATGCCATCTTGATTCTTGAACATCTCGGTCCTACTACATAATTGAGGTTGGCTGCTGCGGCGCCAGCTGGTTCGAACTTCGAGTCGAGAAAGTGCGTCGGCCCAAAATACTATGGACAACATTAGTTTCTCGCAAAAGTGAGTAGTGAATTGCAAGTACTGTTAGCATTCTATAGTATGGAGTAAGAAGGACCCGGCTTTGTATGTTGATTTTTTTTTAGCTCGCAGGTTGATTTGATATACTCAGTCCGTCCACCTCCTTCAAGTCCCTCTCCCCCTCATTACATAATTCCGAGTCTTTCCTCCCTCTCCCTCTCATGCTCCTCCTCAACCTCGTCTACTCTTCTCCTTTCGATGTTATCCTCTGTCTAGTGTCCTTCTTGAATGCACTTCTATGAATTTAACCAGTGCCTTGATCCCTTTCTCAGTACCCATGATTTCGCTAGTTATAAGATTGCGAGACGCTTCGCGCAAATAAATGCGCTGGCAGATGAAGAGGACAATTGCATAAGATATGCTCTCGTGTTAAGCGCAGTTCTCCACATGGGCAGCTAGTGGGTTCGGGGGGCACGAATGGTATTCTCCGATGAAGCGGCACTGGATGTCATTTAGAAGTCTTCGATAGTTCGTCGGATCAGTAAGGCAAGATGTTGCGAGGGCCCCAAAGTATATGCAACCTGGACTTGTTGTCCTGCAAATTGTACCGCTTGCGTTGACGCCCGTAGGAGAGCCAACATTTCCGCGTCGTAAACTTCTGCCTTGGGACCCATTCCTTCTTGAACCCAAAATACTTCGCGTCCTCTATAATATCCTGTCCATCCTTCCCCAGCCCTTTCCGAGTCCTCTTGGTCAATTGATGGCCACTGCTTGAAGACCCAGAGTCCAGACTACTAGTAGTGATTCAGGTAGGTGTGTTTTAGCCGAAGCAAATGGGCGTGAAAATATATTCGTTAGCCAGCGCTTCAAGCTTCACAAACTGCTCTGCAAGAGAGAATGATTATCCGAACAGTGAGAAAAGGGTGGCGCTGAACGAGTTAGATGTTTGATTGCTTATTGTACAATGTGTGATCTCGGCTTGTTAAATGAAAGCCATCACTTGTAGATCCCAAATACGAGCCTCTCAGTAATTCGCCGTGTGTGCCTTCTTCTTGGAGACATTGTCCCACGTCAGCGCAAGTATCAGCGCTGAGAGAAAGTCTCAAACTCACGAAATGTTTGCATTTCTGGTCCCGGCTTATTAAAGGAAAGGTTTCGCTTGTAGATTCCAAATACGAGCATACTCTCCCCCTTTCTTCATTAGTCCGTCGTGCGTGCCTTCTTCCTGAACAGTTTCGTCGATGTACCTGTAATGACCATGTCAGCGCAAGTATCGGTGTTTAAGAGAGACCAAAGCTCACAAAATGAGATCCGCATGTCGGGTGAGGTTCCCGAACCGGTGAGTGGAGAATATCATGGTCTTATTGCCTCTCAACTTCCGGAGGCGCTCGAAGAGATCTATTCCACCAGTATCAGTTATATTATTCTCTCAAAGCTAGCATCTCGAAGGAACGGGTCAGCGCACCGTGTTCAGCCGTGGGGTCCAGGGAGGCGCTTGGCTCGTCGAATAATAGCATGCCAACGGAAGACTCTGCCTCGGTGGCCAACGAGCGCATGAATGTGCGGGAGCTATTCAAAAAGTCAACATCGGCACCAGAGGTCAAGGGGATGGTCACGTACACTGCAAGCCGCTGCATCTGCCCGCCGCTAAGGCTCAAATTCTCGGGGACACGGATACCCCCAACCTTGCGCACAAGGGAGAAGTCCATGGGCTTCCCGGAGGGTGTCATCGGGAAATCCGGGTAGCCGTCTCTCACGGGGCGTCTGACATAGGTGTTGAATCCGTTAGGAAGCTCGTCAATGAAGTCTTCTGCGCCGCCAAGATGTGCGGCTTCGCGAATCTTATCATCGTCATGTGCCAGAGCGGGGTTGCCAAGTCCGATGTTCTCATGTATCTGCCTGTGCGTTAGATATGTTGCTTCTGGCATATGTGAGGATGAGGCTCACGGAGAGGGAGAAGTGCGTGTAGTCTTGGAAGAGGATGGACATGGCGGCACGGAGGTCGGCCAATCTGAGAGTTTTGATGTCTCGATTGTCGATGAGGATGATGCCTTCAGTTGGGTCATAAATGCGAGAGACAAGTTTCAAGATCGTGCTCTTTCCAGAGCCGTTTGTTCCGACAATAACCTGCAATCACATTTAGAGAACGCCCTAAAAACGGGACTACTTACGCAAAGTTGACCAGCTCCAATCTTGAATGATACATTTCGGAGAGCACACCTCTCTGCACCAGGGTACTGGAACGACACATTCCTGACATACATGGTTCAGAAACGCCTGCATAAAGCAGCAAATACCAATCAACCTAAACTCAACAGAAACACCACTCCTGAGAGCCTGCTGATTCTCGGGGAACGATTCTATGCCATCCACCACCTTGTTCTCTACGTTCTCAATCTCGTACAGCTTGCGTACGTTGGCGAACTGCTTCGCAAGAGAGAACTCTTCAATCGACGACAATTGGGTGGACATGAACGAATGAGAGGTGTGTTCGATTAGTATGAATGACGCCAAGGAGAGTAGGATTGTCATTGGCTTTTGAACGACCCACAGGGTGAAGATAATCTGGTTGATTGATCAGCTTTATCGACTCCCAGTCAATCCTGAATACCTGAGGCAGCTCGTGCATTAGTTCGCGGAGGATGGAAACGACGCTCAGATGTTTCTTGACAGAGTGGACTTGGCGAATTTCCCGGAAGTCACCCGCATCGTCGCCGACGCGTTGAGCGGATTTCTGAAATTCTAGTCTCCGGTTGTATTACATGAGGGTGTCAAGTAAGGTATGTCAACATACGTGCAGTGACATATTCGCCGAGATTGCCTGCGACAAGTTCCTTGCGGTGTGACTCGTCATTGACGAGTTTCTCCAGGCCTTGCATCCGCATGTAATCTCGATCAGTAGTGGTCGCCGCCCAAACTACATCTCTGGCTCAGACAAATACTCAGAGTATCGGCTATATATTGACCTACCCGAGGAGCTTGACATGTTTGGTCTTGTATACCAAAGAATTATAGATCGCGAACAGCCGAGAATGATAAGAAAGAGACCATCCTGTTGCTCCTGCAGGACTGTAAACAGAACCAAAAGTTGAGAGAGCATGCTAATAAGTCTCATTACGATGCCTGTTGACACCTCGATGGTTTCCCAGGCCACGCTATGGCTCCAATTGGGTATCACGGAGTAGAGCTGCTTCTGAACGGCAGGGTCTTCCATGGTGGGAAGGTCAAGGCGGGCCGTAGAATGGAATATGTGCCCAGCATAGAATTGTTTCATTGACCTGTCCATGGGAAGGACTACGAGGCATCGGGCGTATTGGAGAAGGCGCGATGCAACTTTGCACGTGAGGTGTCCAACTGCAGCGTGAATGAGAACTGTCGAGTCCATAGCATGTCTCTCTATTGCAGTAGGTACCTAACTGCGAGATAAGTGGGCAGTACAGGCAAGAACAAATGAGGCATTACGAGGCGTAGCAGTTGTCCAGAGTACCTGCGCAAAGATGTTATGAATGTACGTCGTCATATGAGCTTTGTGACGTACCATAGAGAAACGGCGGGTATAAGGGAGTCCGAGACTTCCATTACTAAGAATATGGGAAGAAGTATCTGGACTCGTCTGATGCTGAGTACATCCTTTAACATACGCACTACATAGGGCATGTTCTGGATCATCTGGGCATATGTCTCTACTATCAATGAGCCCGGTATGCGGAGCAAATTTGAATTTGTTTGGCGTTCCTCGTAGAGGTCCCATATACCGACGCGGGAGTGCTTGACACGGCGGGCATCCTGGGGGTCGACTTTTCCTGCGCGTTTTGCCATTCTCTTTTTCCTGATGGTAGAAAAACGAAAAGAAAAAAGTCAGGGACAAGGCCTATTCGCAGTTGGCGACAGGCGTTAGGCGAATACCGAAATACCGTACACTGCAAAGATAAGGCAATGGACATCAGAATGCAACATGACGCATGAATCAACTTTTCTTATTATCTTAGCTTTATCCCTAGTGGCGGCGCACTGATGCCCAAGTGAGGCTGTATAACAGTTTCGCATTTCCAGATGCATTGACATTTTGTGTCCGGCCTAGGTTGAAAATTCACCGTACGTGACTTTTCAACAGCTGATTATAAACAGGCTGCCTCGGTCCATTTATTCACAGGTGTTTAAATTTTAAACAGTTAATTTAGGTGAAAATAATAATCAACAGAGATTTTCGCAGTGAGAAACTAGAATCCCCCGTCAACTTGAAATAGGTTTCGCAAATTTCCGACATAAATTGGAGAAATAAAATGGCAGAATAAAATAAGAATTGAGCGGGGCTATTGATATTGGTAAAGACAGGCGGATGCCAGGGACCCGATGTTGACCCGATGTACTATCAACTCTTCTCTTGTTGATGTCATGTACAGATTAGTATGTGTAGATGAAAACCTGGATCCTGAGCTTTTGTTCTTCGATACAGCTGCTACAATATTTCTAGTGGCCTAACGTCCATCGTGTTATGAACAGAAGCCATGTCTTTGACTTGTGCAATGATATCTTGATCCGATGCGATTCTCTTATATTCTCCGCCGCGCTGCTGCGTGAGCAAAAATGCACTGAATGGCTGCCCAAGGCGAACAATCAATCGCAACGCTCGAGAGTGAGAGTCCATATCAACCGGCCCCTTTTCGTTCTGCGAAGCGGACAGGGGAACGAGCACATCTTCAACGCTCTGTGGGTCATCTTCAATGGTTTGCGCGTCATCTGCAGGCAGCTCTAGGAGATGATGGTTCCACGGACGGACAAGTAAGACTGTCTTCTGGATGGGTCGTGCCGGCGAAAAGTGAATGAGCTTCTCCCCCGTTTTGATCGAGAGATCATGCAGCCCATCTGCCTTGACTTCATATGTGAAATATGACTGTTCGTCTCGAGCATGGCTCCGTCTAACTTCCGTAACACGGAATACTATACAAGGCAGGTGTAGCCGACGATGCGCGAAACGAGGAGCGCTCAGATTGCTAAGCAGGGTATAAAGGTTCGAAGCCGAATCCGCGGTCACCTCATTTCGCAGCATGGAGATCAATGTCTGAATTTCATCTTCAGACGGAGATGACAGCTTGCATGCCGCAGCCTCGTACGACGTGATACTGGCTGGCAGACAACTGTTGAACTCCGATGATTTTCCGACCCAGTCCAAGGCAGTGATGTCACCCGACTGAGCCACGATCTCCTGCAAAAGCCGCCCGAGCGCATTTTGCTTCTTCTCGCCATAGATCACAGGTAGGTTGATGTCGAAGATACCAAACAATGAATATGCAACATCTTCTGGCAAAGTGGTGACACGTGTTGACACCCATTGCAGTTTCTCTCGGGCGCCTGTCATTCCTGGACGGAAGGCAGTGAGGGTCCCTGCATCTATTCCTGTCGCATCCTCCAACTCCTGCATGATCGCAATGGACTCCTTGTGGTTGAGAGAGTGATTGTCGAGATATAAAGTCCAATTGCTCTGATAAAAGAGAATGACTTTGGGTGCCAGGAATTCTTGAACCGTCCATCCTCGTCCATTCCAAGCACTCTTTGCCAATGCACCAGCCTTGGATGAAGGCGGAACATCCGACAGGTAGACGATCGTAAGCGCTGAGTGGCGATACCAGACAAACATGGAGTTAAGCGATTCTTGGACCTCAGTATTGTTATTCTTGTCGATGCAGCATGTATCCATCCATGCCCAGCGACAACGCGCCCCGCGAGCAATTCTGCAGAACGACTGCAATTTCACAATGCCGCCAACTGCCTCCAACTCGTACACGATTTTATCCTGTATGTCGTGCATCAGCGGTTCCTTCTCTTCCCACCGGTGTGAGAGCATGACACAACGGAAGTATGTCGCCACCACTTCTACGATGCGCTCCATTCGAAGGTGCGTATGCTTTATTGTTGATGAAACAAGCTCTTTATACTCTGTACTCGTTTTGAAGGCGCTTATCTGCGCCTCTCGGTCACACAAGAGCCCAGTGGTGGTGTCAAGTAGACGGAGTGGGGTGTTGGTGAGTTGAGTGTGAATGACCTCTCGGATATCACGTTCTGCTTCGGCTGGACTGCGATACTGCTGGCGCATTTCTATACAAAGAAGTCAAGCATCTCGATGCATGTGTTTATTCAGGGCTTACGTCGTGTTTGCGTCTCGGGAGCATTTTCTAACTGAAGAAGCATGGTTTGGAAAGCGTCGATGGACGCATCATAGCGTTGTGCACCATGAAGCGCTGCATGTTTCAACTCGTATCCAATGTGAGACGAGGGGTTGAGTTCGATGACCTATGTGCCACAAAAATAAGCATTGTCCCAGAAACAACAGATGCTTCTCGCACTTTTTGCGCATCGAGAAGCGCATCCTTCCATAACTTCATGTCCAACTTTGCCTTACTGCGTTTTATAAAGATGGTGTCGCATGCGGCGGCCAGGTCGATCGCCACCGAGTATAGGGCAATAGCTTTGTCGTAATCACTGGCACTAAGCGCGGCGTCTCCGTCAGCATGATAGAGCGCACTGCAGCGTTGTTTGAAATCTGCGTGCAATGCGGGTGAGGATTGTAGCGTGATTAACATCACAGAAAACTTGCCAGTGGACCAATCAAGGCAGTTGACCTTTGTACTTTCGTCGCACTTGTCCATCATATATCGGTGTGCTTCAAGGGCTTCTCCAAGTCTATTTGCCTGGAGGAGTGCAAGGCACCGTTTCTTGTTTGCAGTTTCCCACAAGGATTTGAGGTCCCACCCAAAGAGCTGCAAAAGAGCATGCGTTGGTCGTGAAAAGCATTTTGGTTGTCTCATATCAACACACCACGACAAAGTCCTCATATCTGGAATGAATGGCTAGTTTAGATGAGGAACCGCTGGTATTGACGGCGGCAGTGAAATGGTTAGCAGCATCGTTGTGACGCGCATCTTCCAAAGCATGATTTCCGAGTTGAACATGTAGATATGCCTGGTGTGCGAAGTTTAGAAAAACCAGGGTCAATCCACGTCCGGGCCTGATTAGGTGGATGATACTTACCTTTACAATCCAACACGCACGAGTATCGGCACTCGGACAAGCTTTAGCTAGCTCTTGGATGCGCATCATTGCCTCCTCGTGTTGATCTGCATTGAAAAGTGCGGCAGCCTGAAAACAATAAATAATGATGAAGCATGGAGTATGTAAGAATCATTTAACCTACCTTGATCAAGAGAAGGAAATGAGTGGCCTTCATGTCTCCGTCCGTGAACATGGACGCGAGGTCAAATGCTTTGATCGCGTCCCGGACCTGCTTTATCCCGCAGAGGGCGATGCCCTTGGAGATATAGCCTGTGAACGAGGGTTGAATATCGACGGACTATGTCACGATCAAAATTAGCTTTTGGCAAGGGGCCACCATAGGCCAATCTATCTCAGGCTAACCTTGGAAGCGTCATGAAGCGCGTGATCCCAGTTATGCTTTCGTGACATAACAAATGAGCGATTGGCATAGGAGTTGTAGTTGTTGGCGACAGCGTCGATCTCTCGTGTTAGCAGCTCTTCAGCTTTCGACAAGTCCCCAATTATGCATGCATTGCGTGCCATTGTGCTTATAGTGAGCATCTGCGCGAAGAAGGTCACAATAAGTCATATGAGTCGAGAATAGACGCATGCCTTGACATCACACGCAGCGTGCTCAGGTACTGTACACTCCGAGATCTTCTTGTCGTCACTTCCGCTAATGATGCGCTTGCCATCCGCGGAAAATGCGATGCAGCGCACCAAGCTAGAGTGTCGGAATATGGCGATGGTTTTTCGATCCCAGAGCTGCCAGAGGCGAACATGATGGTCTGTAGACGCGGAGGCGACCAGAGTACCATCAGAGTTCACGGCAAGGGCGTTGATGTCGTGGTTGTGGCCCTTCCATGGATCACCGACCTGCTGCCCGGTGAATATATCCCATTCCCTTATGGTTGGATCCAATCTACACCCGCCTGAGAGAAGCCGCGTGCCATCGGGCATCCATGCGAGTGGTAAGGTGATCCCCACATAGAGTTTGTGCATGTGGTCCTTGAAGTGTGCTATGCAATCTCTTGTCCCCAGTGGATTCCAAATTTGGATATCAGAGTTTGTCGCGATGGCAAGTAGTTCGCCCGATGGCGAATACCGAACGCTGTAGACTTCTGCATTACAATTGATTGGATTTCCTTGTTGCTGCCACGTCTCCGTGTTCCACAACTTCACCGTATGATCCATCGAACCAGTCGCCAACATCGCGCCGTCTGGTGAGAAGTCCAGTGAGCGGATATATGTAGAGTGGGCTTTGATGGCAGAGGTGAGAGATTCGCCAGTGTCTCTGTCCCAGAAAATGACCTCTCCGTTGTCAGCGCTGGCTATCAATTGTCTGTCTTGTGATGCTGCAACTGCAACTGCTCGCACCCGGCCGCGATGCCCCTCTATCTTTTTCAACATAGTGCGATCCTTCAAGTCCCACAGACAAAGCATTCTGTCCGCCGAGCCTGTCACCATATGTCGTCCATCGGGAAAGACAGCGAGTGCGAGTACGGTATCGGTATTTTCATGATCTTCAAACATTTGAGTAGGTTCGGTCTTTGGAATGATGGGCTGCTCTGCTTCTTCTGCCATTGTGGTGAGCTCGATGGTGTTGAGCACAGACGATAAGCACTGTGGGTATCTTGAGCTACAGATGGCCCTACTCGGCATTTTTATCCTGCTTCGCAGCGCTAAACTGTATCATAATCAGACGCACAGCCATGAGGTTATTTCCCCTTAAACCTCATCGTCTATCAGGAAGACCAGAACTGTATCTATGGCGTATTTTTAGACTTCCAACGCTCGGTCGGCTGTGATGATTAAATGATTTGTTAAATGTACAAGAATGTACACCGTTGTGATACCGCTACCGTGACTTCTCGCGGAGGTTGATGGCCTTGTTGTAGGGATTGTGAGTGCTGTGCTTTAAGCTGCAGAGGTGCGTGCATTGGGCGTCTTTGTACTGCCTCACAGCCGGAAAAGCACCGTGATGGCCGCAGCTTTTCAAATGCTATGCTAGACGTTAAATCTGATAGCGTTCGTCCCACGATCGCCTTCAGTCCTGCGGGGCTGCATGAAACGCGTCCTGCTCAATTCGAGGTGCTACTCCACCGCACCATGCAACCCCCATATGGCATTCCTGGTCGCGAAAATGACATGCATTACTGGACTTTCGCCTCGTTCAACCGTCATTTTCGAGGTCTACATGTGTATGGTATCGGATGCAGCACCGGCATGTTCGGATGAAAACGAGTAGGATTGTGAAGTGTGGCCACAGCCGCACGAGTGCCAAATACAACACTCGAAAAAACGGCCAACTCGGGCATGCGCTACAAGGAATGCATCGACAGTTTCAGCAATATTGTGCGAAATGTCCTTGTACGCATTTGGCTTGCGTGAACGACTGCGTGGCGCACCAGGATGACATTCAGTGACATGCACCGCCATGAGTTGAACTCTGGACTATTGCATGTATGGGCGCAAGCATGAGCGGTTCCATGATTAATAATCGTGGTATTGGGTAATGTGAGGTTTGTTCTGGTTAAATGAAAGCTTTCGCTTGTAAATTCCAAATACGAGCGTACTCTCCCCCTCTCTTCAATAAATCAGTCGTGCGTGCCTTCTTCCTGGACAACAGATTCGTCCATGTACCTGTGAGCTCTATGTTAGCGCCATCGTCAAGGTGGAAGCAGACTAAAATTCACAGAATGAGATCTGCATATCGGGTGAGGTTCCCGAACCGATGCGATGAGAATATCATGGTCTTGTTGCCCCTCAAATTCCGTAGACGTTCGAAAAGATCTATTTCGAGAGAAGTGTTAGTCATCCCAAATTGGGTATGTACTGCAGCGCACCGTGTTCGGCTGTAGGGTCCAAAGAGGCGCTCGGCTCGTCGAATAACAGCATGCCCGCGGAAGACTCCGTCTCGGACACCAGCGAGCGCATGAACGTGCGGGAGCTATTCGAATAGTCAAACACTGACACCTCGGGTTGTTCAAAAGAAAGACATACACTGCAAGTCGTTGCATCTGCCCGCCACTGAGACTTGAAGCTTCAGAAGCACGGAGACCCCCAACGCCTCGCACGCGGGAGTAGTCAACCGATCTACCAAAGAGTGTCGTGGTGCCTTCAGGAAGGCCCGCGTAGTAGTCTTTAACTGGGCGGTCGAGGTAGGTGTCGAATCCATCAGGGAGCTCGTCTATAAAATGTTCTGCACCGCCCAGACGGGCGGCTTCTCGGACCTTGTCGTAGTCGTGTGCAAGGGCAGGGTTTCCAAGTCCAATGTTCTCGCTTATCTGTGTGTACGTCAAGGACTTTTCTTCTGGGATGTGCGAGGGCGAGGCTCACCGAGAGGGGAAAATGCGTGTAGTCTTGGAAGAGAATGGACATGGCAGCGCGGAGGTCCGCTAGTCTGAGGGTCTTGATGTCACGGTTATCAATAAAGATAGTGCCCTCCGTCGGGTCGTAGATGCGGGAGATGAGTTTCAAGACTGTGCTTTTTCCAGAGCCGTTCACCCCGACAATGACCTACGAGCACGGTGAGGAAGAGCATCACAAAAGATGTGGTACTCACGCAAAGCTGACCAGCTCCGATTGTGAACGAAACATTATGGAGAGCATACTTCTCTGCACCAGGGTATCGGAACGAAACATTCCTGGCATACATGCATCAGAAACGGTCGAATAAAGCAACGAATACCGATCAACCTGAACTCAACAGAAATGCCACTCTTGAGAGCCTGCTGGTTCTCGGGGAACGGTTTCGTGCCATCCACTACCTTATTCTGCACGTTCTCTATCTCGTATAGCTTGCGTACGTTGGCAAACTGCTCCGCAAGAGAGAATGACTCTCCGAACAGCGAGAAAAGCGTGGCGCTGAATGAGTTAGATGTCTGATTGATCAGCGTGAGTGATGCCAACGAGAGAGGAATGGTCATTGGTTTTTGCACTGCGCGCAGGGTGAAGACGATCTGGTTGGTTTAGTCAGCTTCCTGAACTTCCGAGTCGGTATCGAGTACCTGGGGCAGTTCGCGCATTGGTTCACGGAGGATGGACGTGATACTCAAACGATCCTTGATAGTATGAGCTCGACGCAACTCTGGGAACTCACCCGCATCGTCACCGACGCGCTTGGCGGATTCACGAAATTCTGGTCTCGGGACGCGTCAAAATGAGGTTGTTCGACAAGATGCGTTGACTTACGTGCAGTGACATATTCGCCGAGGTTACCTGCGACAACTTCCTTTCGGTGTGAAGGGTTATCGACCAAGTGCTTAAGGCCTTGCATGCGAACGTAATCTTCGTTAGTCGTGGTAGCGGCCCAAACTACATGTCTGGCTCAGCGAAATGCTCACAGCTCGGGCTGTTGACCTACCCAAGGAGCCGAACACTCCTTTGCTTGTGCTGTACCACTGAAATATAGATTGCGAGAAGCTGAGAATCGCAAGAAGGGAACCATCTTGTTGCTCGCGCAAGACTGTAAATAGAACTGAAATCTGAGAGAGCAGACGAATAACCGTCATTATGACGTTCGTTGAACTCTGGACAGTTTCCCAAGCCTACGCTAGTGCCCCAAGGGGACGCCCACGCGGACTCGAGCTGCCTTTGAACGGCGGAGTCTTCGAATGTGGGCACGTCAAGGCGTGCCATTGAGTGGAATATGTGCCCGGCATAGAATCGCTTGATGGACATGTTTATGGGGATGACGATTCGGCTTCGGGCGTATTGGAGAAGACGCGTCGCGACTGTGCATGCAACGCGTCCTACTGCAACATGGATGAGAACTGTTGTGTCTACAGTACGTGTCTCTATTGCGGTCTCCACCTGAGTGAGAGATAAGTGGGCAGCGCAGATGGAAACAAAGAGGGCATTACAAGGCGCAGCAGTTGTCCGGAATACCTGCGCAAAGGCGTTTTGAATGTTTCAAGGCCACATAAAGCTTCGGGGCATACCATAGGGAGATGGCGGGTGTGAGGGAGGCTAAAACTTCCACCACTAAGAATACAGAGAGTAGTAGCCAGCACTGTCTGATGCTGAGTATATCCTTTAACATGCGCAGTACGTGGGGCATGCTCTGAACTATCTGGGAATATGTCTCCAATCTTGATGAGCCTGGTATGTGTGGCATATCAGTCTGACGATCCTCGTAGAGGTCCCATACGCCGATGCGGGTGTGCTTGACACGGCGAGCATCCTCTGGGTCGAATTTGCCTGGACGTGTTGTCGTGCGTCTCCTTCTCGCCATGGTCAGTACTGTGAAAGAATAGGAATAAGGTCAGAGACGCGTTATAAGTATTTGTGGACTGAATAAGTTATGTTGAAGCCAACTTGAACGCGTTTTGCAACTTGAATTGCCAATATCTAATAAAGCAGTGCCTGAATGGTCCCGTGACGTGTTTTCATACTGAACATCTCCGGCGACATAGCAGGCGTTGACCTTACTTTCATCTTTCATACGTTGAAAACTTGGAGACCTGAGGAAACCTGAAGCTCAACCAAGAATTGTCTTGATCTAGTACGCCACCGAGCTTGACAACACCAACGATGGCGTCCGACCTTTCTTCATTGCTGAACTCTTCAAGAGCTCTGAACTCGCATCTTTCACGGCCTGATCTTCCTTCCGTCAACCTTTCACTAGATCAGATCGAGGCACAGTCACGTCGGCTCGTGTCACGACAACTTGGAGCATCCAGTGATGCCGACCGAGCGTGAGCAAATAAAAATACTGAGCAATATTGTTTTAACGTCCATGACAGAAACTACCTTTTGGCACAAGCTCATGTTGATGCCCCTGCCCTTGCCAATTCCATTGCACACTTGAATACCTCAACGACTTTCTCTCCCCTCCAGCCCCTCCAAGACACGGATGTCGCAGGGTATCTTCGACACGCTCACGAACAGAATCTTATTTCAACGATAGAAGAAGGTCGGAGGGAAACTCAGGAACATTTTTATCGTCTGCTTGAGGAGCGCAGCCACAAAGATTGGGAGGCCAAAAAGAGACGCGTGTTTGAAGAGCTGGGAGGTCGTGCTACCAGTGATAGCAAAGCTCTTGCTGAAATGAAAAAGAGCTTCCATGGAAAGGCAGCGCTGGCGGTCAGCTAAACCCCGAATATGTGTTGTTCACCTATTGACAACGTTAAACAGGCAAGCACAGGTCCAAGTTTGACTCTCCAGATGCAGAGCAAGATGATGGCATATGACCGTGCAATCAGCGAACTGAACGCTGCCAGGCTGCGCGGGACACCTTGTCCTGTCATCCATCTTCTGATGCAAGCCGCTGCCAGCCTAAACTCAGAGGCACGTATTTCTCGCTGTGTTGAATGACAAATGTCTCACTTTTGTGCATACAGCCTTCCTCGCAACAAATGCTTCAAAACTTCCATGTGCTTGCAAAGATTACTGGCGAACCCCCAGCTCTACCCCCCGTGGAGCACGCAGGCGCTCACATCTTGAACGCTCCGCTTTTCGAGCGCAAATACGCGCGGGTCTATCTGGGGGATAGCGACTCCCGGGAGGCTGCAGCTCTGCGGACACAGATTGCCAAAGGCTCACGAGAAGCACTTGAGGATCAGTTTTGGGATATTATTGAACGCTCCATCCAGTCGAGGCCTATGGAAGCCCGCCTTGGAGGAGACCCTAGTGTAGCAAACAAAATACGCGCCTTCCTCCTAATGAGATATTACAAAAACGGGCAGTGGGAAGAACGGATAGAGGTCAATTCAATTTAAATTGAGCTTTCTTTCTATCTGACAGTCGAGCCACACAGCTTGTCGCTGGTCAGCCTTTGTGGGCTAAGCTGTACTACCTTGTGCGAACCGGTCACGCACAAGAGGCTCTTGATGAAGCCCTGAAATCGCAGCAAGCCATCGAGCACCGCGAAGACAGCTTCGTGAGCCACTTCCGCTCATGGGTCGAGTCACCAGAACGGCGGTAAGATTTTTTCCAAGGGAGACGCTGTCTTTTATATCTCAATTATCCCTCCAGGTTACCCAAACCTCATCGTGACCACCTACAAACAGTGTACAATGCGCACATGTTGCATTCTGCATCTGCAGACCCGTTCAAGCTTGCACTGTATAAACTCATGGGTAAACTCGAGCCTTCGCGGCGAACAGTGCCACAAGTGACGATGACGACTGAGGATTGGCTGTGGTTTCAGCTTGCAATGGTGCGGATTTTTGTGGCTCTTAAAGAATGTAAGCTGACCCACAGAAGGTTGATGAAGAGGAAGAGGGTGGCCTCCGTGGGCTCACAGAAGTTCTCCTGAGTTATGGAGAGCGCCACTTCGACGGTGCAAAGAAGGGTGTGTGGCCTGGGGTTCTGCTCATGTGCGGCCAGTTTGAGCGTGTAAGCACAACGTCACGCACATCCGAATTCTATCCTGATCATATCCTAGTCTGTGGCAGCACTATGGGAGCACCCGGAAACTGAAATCGAAGCCGTTCACCTTGCTATCGCGCTTGCATACCATGGGCTTCTACGCGTCCCATCTCGTGCTGAAACATCTGACATCAGTCCTTGTACGTAAGCACTCAAAAGTTGCACCTACATGTAACCCACCTAGATTTTCAGTGACCTTGTCCCCACTCTCACCTCCCGCACTCAGCCTGCCGATGCTCATTTGGCGATATGTACGCCAATTCGTCAAGTTGGACGCAAAAGAAGCGCTACAGTATGTCTACTGTGTTTGTCTCTCGGCGGATCAAGGCGATGGCGTCGGCAGAGAAAATGTAGAGACCGCTTGGGAGCTCGTGAGGCGCATCATCGTTCTCGCTCACTCAGGTCCCGCCTGGGAAGAGCTTGTCGGTGGATTCAGACCCGATGGCACGCGTTTTGTATGTTCCATTTCTTAATGCACTTACCGCTAAACATGATTCACCTCCTGCAGAGCGGCGTCATCGAACAGGGCGCTGCCCTTCTCCATCTACAAAACGCCGCCCAGTACAACGAACAGATTCTCATACGCGCCGCCCGTGACTCCGAGGAAAACGACCGCATTCCTGAAGCTATCAAACTCTACAACCTCGCTGGGGATTACGGCACTGTCATTTCATGTCTCGCCCAGGCGCTCGGCAACACCCTGGCACAGCCGGCAGGTGAAACAGACAAGGGCAAGATCATCGAACGCACGGCTGTTGAGATTTTGAGACATTACGAGCGCACGAACCGCGCAGTGGGCAAGGATCGAGATGCTGCTGTAAGATTGTTGCGCATCAGGGAAGCGCTCAATGCGAAAAGCTCTGGACGGTTTGATGTTGTGCTTGAGGTGCGATTTCATCCCAGTCTTCTGATCCCACCAAATGCTAACAATAATTGTAGATTATGGAGTCCACGGATCTCATTCCTCTCGATGGGGATGTTGCAAAGATTACGCGGAAGGCCGAGGAATTCAAGGACTTGCACGATGCCTTGCAACGCAATCTACAAGTCTACTTGCCGCTGACGATGGAAGCATTAGCGGCGGTGCACCAATCCATTAAAAATTCTGCTACAGCAGAAACTACGAGGCAAATGGTTTGTGCTCAATACCTACCTCACGCTTCGTGTCCTCACGATGTTTTCGTTGCAGACATTGACAACGCTCAGGAAAAAATCGAGGTCGCTGATGGTGTTTGGTGGTATCCTAAAGTATAGGATGTCTCCTGATGTGTACTCGTATCTGGCGAGATTAGATGTTGAGATTGCTTTATAAAATATGGTAAATCGGGTCAGAGTAGTTTGTATGTCGTTGATCTTTGTTTAATATTGTCATGAGAGTGACGGACCGCGGGTACATCAAACTGCTTATGCCTGCACATCTCATCACACGCTCAATATCAGTCTCCGTGTCGATGATCTGAGGACCATTGTTCATATGATGACGGTATCGTGCGGTCGTGTCGAGGTCCACTTTCTCATATATTCTTGAAGCACTGCTCTTTTTTTATCTCATCCTATCTCATCATCTTTCAAACACGCAATCGCATGTGTACGCCGTCGCACATCCACTCGTTCCAATGGTGTCATTGAATTGCTCATTGACATGGCACAGCATCAGGCAGCACACAAATGAGCAGTGAATGATCCCGTAGCTTTGGGTCCTCACCTTCAGTTCCGTAGCACACCAGGGGTCTGTACCGTTCCGATGACTTTTTGGAAATTACCGCTGTGCAGGTACCAAATCTTCAGCATCATCCTCAAGAGCTTCTTCATCACCTTCTTCGTATTCCTGATGATCTTGCTCCTCGACAGCCTCCTGAGACGAATGCTGATTTTGGCACTACAAGCAGGCCGATAAGTAGTACCCCGCAACAAGCTCGCAAAGGACTTACATGGTATACTGCGGTCCAGTATCCACCCCAATACATCGCGCTTAGCGCACGGCTGAAAGCTTCGTCGCGGTTTACCATGGTGGTTGAAGGTGCAGGTATAAAAAACGAGGACTCGGGTGCCGCTGGAGCCTCAGATGGTACTGGCAGCGAAGGATCATACGATGGGACGAACGTGTCGAAATCAAGCGGGGCAGAGTCCTCCTCATCAGCCACGGCAGCCTGACTGGCAGCCTCTGTAGACGCCACTTTTGCTGAACTAGGTGTCTTGGCCTTCTCCTTCGAACTATTATAGGGGATGTTGTACCATCTGAACACAATTAGATTATATTTTTCATGGATAAGGTTACGCACAGAGCGGATTTCTTGACAGTAGTGGACTTCCAGTCCTGAGTTTTCCCGTGGAATGCCTTGCAATGGTGTCAAGAACGGCAGATGCAAGAGCACTTGCTAAACGTACCTCATATTCTGCTGTGGCAGAGTTCCAGGCGTCGATGAGCGCAGAGTCGTCCCATATTTCTTCGTGTGATAGCTCACGACTCTCCTCTTCGATTTCACCATCCTCATCATGGGCACTGACGTCGTCGTAGTTCATTTGATTGTCTCCTGGTTCATCCCAGTGGGCAGTTTTTCTGGGACGTTTGGCTTTTTGGTTTGATCTCTTGCGTTTTTTGGATGGAGGCGATTGACGTGAATGAGAAGCTACTGCTGAGCTGCTGGCGCCATTGGTTTGTTGGGATTGTTCTAGGTCGCCGTACTGGACGAGTTGACGGTGTGAGTTCATGGTGAGGTCAGTGGTACACTAGGGTAGCACAAGACCACACAAATTCGTTCTACTGAAATTCTACTGTGAACTACTATATGCATAGCTTGCGGCAACAATCTACATGTCTTCGATTTCTGGTTGACTTGCTGTGTGTCGGGCACCTACTTGTCGTGTCCTTCAACTGCGTACCACCATATGTTTAGCGAGCTTTGAAACGTAGTACTACGACCATTGAAATTTCCCAGTGAAAATCGACAAGGAGGTAGATAGGTAGCAATAGACGTCTAGCTAAGTACAAGTTGAGGTAGATACATATAAATCTAAATAATTCGAGACGAAAAAAATGCAAAATTCTGCAAAGTGCGAAGCACTCCGCTTTCTTCCTGTGCCGAAGGCACAACGGGTGTGGACTCGTCTTATCCTAGTGCGCCATGCAATCGTTCACGCAAGCCAAATGTGTACAAGGGCGGTTCACTGACAGCTTTTATCCGAACAAGCCGCACGTGGAAAACAAGACTATTCGGTCTGGAAGGATACCTGCACAGTCAAGTCTAGAATTGTCGTGGTCACCATCCCACAGACTGAGCGAGACCTATAGGGCCTGGTTTGGCTATG
The DNA here is from genome assembly GCA_016628565.1 of Suillus placidus. Classification (NCBI taxonomy): domain Eukaryota; kingdom Fungi; phylum Basidiomycota; class Agaricomycetes; order Boletales; family Suillaceae; genus Suillus; species Suillus placidus. The sequence goes on from JABBWD010000021.1 coordinate 123,957, forward strand.
CCTTCGTTATTTGCTACGTCCTTCTTGCCGTAATGACAAGTATGGATCATGCTAACACAATTTCTCATCTCATCTTCTCAGAACATCTGGTTAACCCTCTGCACGCCGCTGAACATTGTAGCTGGGAGGTCTGTGCCCTGTATCATTAACGTAGCTGCGATTTTCGATTCTCATTGCAGTCACTGCCCCGCAAAGCTCGTTGCGCCTAGACCTGATCGCGACATGCTTTCTGCGTACTTTGTTGTCCACGGTGGGTTGGAGAGCATGATGCTGGTGACAGGTTTAATTCACAGTGCATTTGGCTAAAATGAGTGTACATCATTTAAAAGTCTTGGCTTGGCCCTGGCTTTAGAAGGCACTGACCTGAAAGACGCAGACCAGGGCCTTTCGGAGGGCCTGGGCCTGACTCGGGCCTGACTCAGGCTCAGGCCAAGGCTTTCAAAGTTTAATAGGAACGTGAATACGACACATCGAGGAGGTGACCTACGGCAGCGGCTACAATATGGTTGATTTGTTCCGTCGCATTCCGTTATTTCTATGACATCTTTCTGTTGCCTTTCTGTGACCCTGGTTGGGCCCTGGCTTATCATGAATTGATACACGCGGCCATACCATTCAAAAGAGAGTAGATTTAACAGACTATGTATTGCCGTTACACTTCAGGACCCCTCCTACCCTCGCTTCATTCACGATGGGTTTCAATGGCACCAGTATTCTTACACTCGACGCTAGCGACTCTCCACCCAGCAATAACACCAGAACTTTGTGGAATATTATCTGGAGTTGTGGCGTAACTTTATTTGCGTGCGCATGGACCGCCATTCATCCGAACATTCCGGGCATGGACGAGAAGAGACTCGCTATTTTCTTTCGTCGCATCCTCATCATGATTATGGTGTTGATCGCCCCAGAACTCATCCTCACCTGGGCCTCGCGGCAGTTTTCCAGCGCTATTGCAGTTAAAAAGCAGTTCAATGATGCCTTGGGTGCACAACCTGCCGAAGCCCATGACCACCATCCAGACATAGAACTTCCTACGTTGCGTAGTGGATTTCCGGAATCAAATGGAAGTTCAAGCGCTTACAGACCCCCAGAGTTTAAAGGTCAGTTATGTACATGCTTAGACTTTCGGTACCGAACATGCAACCAATAGGGGAGCTCACAGTAGGTCGCTTCTGCTTCTGCTTCTGCTTCTGCTTCTGCGTCCATAATAAATCGATATTTTCACATATACAGCAAAATAAATAGAAACTAAATTGAATATACCATTTCTGGCCATCCCGCTCGGAGTGCGCTAAGTCGCATTGTACTCTCGATTATACTCTCACATGGCTAAATCAGGCATGTGTAGTTACGGGTTAGGGAGTTAACTGCTTACATAACACACCACTAACCCTTGTCCCTCACGTGTCAGCAGAAGCAGAAGCAAAAGCAGAAGCAGAAGCGACCTACTGTGAGCTCCCCTAATATCTTCGCAGAATGGACAATGACTCATGGGTTCTTCGCGTGGATGGGTGGATTCATGCTCTACGTCGATCGCGAGCCGCGAGCCACTCTTACACCTGATGAACTCCTACAGTTTATTCGTGAGGAATCTGTGGACATGCCTGTCATCCAGAAGGCGGACATCGAAGACCGAAGCAAGGGTGACATACTCTCCAAGGGCGTCGCCATTTTTCAGCTCGCATGGTTCGTTCTCCAGCTCACCGCTCGTCGTGTCCAGAATCTTCCGATAACGCTCCTGGAAATCGACACCCTGGCTATAGCTGTTCTGACATTCAGTGCCTATTTCTTGTGGTGGACGAAGCCTAAGGATGTGGGACGTCCTTACGTCGTTCATTGGAAAGCAAAAGCATTGCCGCCAGGCAAGTCAACCTTAACTTATGAGTAGGTTTTTGTCAGCATGCTTGCCTGAAATTGTTCTGATTCACCGACATTCTAGTGAGCCGGATTCAAGATTCAGCCGTGCAGGCTGTTCTCATTATCTATTCTATCTTATCTATCCCTGCATGAGTGCTATGGGCATGGGCACGATCATGTCCCATCATGCCGCCCAATCACGTCGAGTCCCCTCTCTAGGTGGCTACGGTGGGAACCGCAATATTACCATAGCTTCCGATATCATGAGACCGGTCAACATGGCAGGTCAACCTACGGCAGCGCCAGTGGACCGGAAAACAGACTTCGTTGGATACTACAGAAGGACCATGATGCTGCCATTTGGACAGGGAAGTCAGATCATGACAGGTTTGATTGGCAGTTACAGTGGGGCGCTGCTTGGAGGGATACATTGTCTGGGTTGGAATTTCTTGTTTCAGAGACATGCAGAGCTGATATCATGGCGTGTGGCTTCCATTGTGATGGCATGTGCACCGATGTATGTTATGACTGGTCTTGGCTCCCGTAGGCGTCAGGGAATCCATGGATCCTTTGTGGGGAGATATTTCATTCCAATTGTTGCCTCTTTCTTATATATTTCTGCGCGCATTATAATATTTGTACTTGTGATGCTGAGCTTTCGATCACTCCCTCCTGGCGTGTACGATACAGTAGATTGGACAATATTCGTTCCGCATTTGTAATTTCATTACTTGTCTAGCTCTTGTACGCGAGCATACATTGGACGTCAAACCCCGCCGCTATTGCTATCTTCCCCACTCTGATACCCTTTATCGCTCATGATAAGTATGTGGTGCAATCACTTAGCGTATGCACCTGAATTCATGGCTAGATCACGCACGGTTCACTGCTGTGATGAGATATGGTGTCAGAGAGATATACCGCCGTTAGACAGAATATTTATTTCTCGTCATATGCAGGTCCCACAGCAAGTCTCATGTCCCCCAAACTGAGTCGAGATATGCACACGACTCGCTGGATCGATCGTTATGGGCTCACGTCTACGTTCCTGGTGGATGGCACCAGGGCGGATGAATTACTTGGACAAGATGACATTGGTAGTCCCTTGACAGACGAATGCAAAACAGCTCTTCCCACAAGGCAAGATCGTTCTGGTGTGATGCGCCGGAGTTGATTGAAGCCCATTGAGAATCCTAAGAACAAATATTCAGATTGCTGCAACTGCAGGCCCAAGCTGAACGCCCGAAACATTAAAGTACATTGATGTCATCATACAAGAACATGAGCCAGCACGCACAATCACCCCGGAAAGCAAGCGCATTGAAGGTCAATTACTCAACCTTCATAACGCTTTCAATGCGTTTCTGTTGAACACCTTCTATCTACATCGGGAATCCGAATATCATCGTACAGCCAACATAAGCAGCCTGAATACAAGGTTAAGGCGTGAGGCTCAGAGAGTCGCGAGACAGGCTCACCGTCACTACAGCACCCCTGACACAGTGCTTGCAAAGTGACCAGATATACAGTGATTCAGCTCCATGAATGGCGCAGAATATTGCACAAGCGGTTCGGAAGGAAAGACCGAGACCAGTGGCGTTTCTAAACGCGTGCGCTGGGGAGAAGAATGCATCCATAGTGGTGACGGGTATAGAGAGGAATGTAGTGTCAGGTGGTGGTGGCGAAAGGAAATAGAAGTATGCAAACAAAGTGATTCCTGTGATGGCGGCCGTGCGAGGAATCTGGAATGTGGTTATTTGGGGAACTTTGAGCTATAGTACATGTATACATAACTGTCAGAGACAATACTGACTACAAGGAAAGGTTACCATACCAAGACTCTCCTGAGCCTCTGCCTTCATACTCAGAAGCCGGGGTTTGACTTCCTCGTACCCCGAAAGCGGCGGGTCAAATGACGTGACCCGGGTCGTATTCGATTGTCCGGACTTGAGCTTATACACAAGCGTCATACCCTGGTAGATTTGTCAATGCTAGCGAGCATAGGACATTCATTTCCCTGGGCCTACCTTGGAGTCAATGCTAGACATCTCAGCAGTGAGCACGCAGACCTCGAAAAATGACGGTATCAACGAGACGATAATCCGGTGATGCTATACCATTTTTGTAACGACTGCACTTTCTCAGATTTGACATGGAGTATTGCATTTGACAAGCTTTGGCGGCGCCAGGTATACAGTGTGAAACAATATAAAGGCACCCAATGTACGCACCTCCGAGTCTGCAGCTTGGAGCATTTACAATCTCTACAACTCGACCACCTCGACCACCTCGACCACGACCAACTTCCATGAGAAATGGCGGAAGACACAATGCTGCCCTCTCAAATCATTTAATGACCACGGCTGATCAAGCGCTGGAAGACCAAAAATATACCATACATAGAGGTTCCATTCTTCCCGATAGACGACGAGAAGGGAAACAGCCTCATGGCTGTGCATCTAATGATACAGTTTAGCGCTGCGAAGCAGGATAAAACGCCAAGTACATCCGAGTCTATACCTCGAGATACCCACAGTGCTTATCGTCCGTGTTCAACACCATCGCGCTCACCACAATGGCAGAAGAAGCAGAGCAACCCATCATTCCAATCACCAAACCTGTTCACACGTTTGAAGATCATGAAAATACCGATATCGTACTCGCACTCGCAGTCTTCCCTGATAGACAACATATGGTGACGGGCTCAGCAGACAGGATGCTTCGTCTGTGGAACTTGAAGGATCGCACTGTGACGAAGATGGAGGGGCACCGCGGCCGAGTGCGGGCAGTGGCAGTGGCAGCATCAAAAGACAGACAACTGATAGCCAGCGCTGACAACGGAGAGGTCATTGTCTGGGACCGAGACGCTGTCAAATCTCTCAACCCTGCTATAAAAGCCCACTCCGAATACATCCGCTCGCTGGATTTCTCGCCAGACGGCGCGATGTTGGCGACTGGTTCGATGGATCATACGGTGAAGTTGTGGAACACGGAGACGTGGCAGCAACAAGGACATCCAATCAATTGTAATTCAGCAGTTTACAGCGTTCGGTATTCGCCATCGGGCGAACTACTTGCCATCGCGACAAAATCTGATATCCAAATTTGGAATCTTGGGACAAGAGATTGCATAGCAAACTTCAAGGATCACATGCATAAATTCTATTTAGGGAGCAGCTTGCCACTCGCCTGGATGCCTGATGGCACGCGGCTTCTCTCAGGCGGGTGTAGATTGGATCCAACCATACGGGAATGGGATATATTCACCGAGCAGCAGGCGGGTGATCCATGGAAAGGCCATAACCACGAAATCAACGCCATTGCCGTGAACTCTGATGGTACTCTGGTCGCCTCCGCGTCTACAGACCATCATGTTCGCCTCTGGCAGCTCTGGGATCGAAAAACCATTGCCATATTCAAGCACTCTAGCTTGGTGCGCTGCGTCGCATTCTCCGTGGATGGCAATCGCATCCTTAGCGGAGGTGACGACAATAAGATCTCAGAGTGGGTCGTACCCAACCACGCATTGTGTGATTTCAAGGTATGTATCTACTCTTGACTCATATAACTTGATGTGACCTTCTTCGCGCAGACGCTCACTATAAACACAGTGGCACGCAATGCATGCATAACTGGGGACTTGTCTAAAGCTGAAGAGCTGCTAACACGAGAGATCAACGCTGTCGCCAACAACTACAACTCCTATGCCAATCGCTCATTTGTTATGTCACGAAAACATAACTGGGATCACGCGCTTCATGATGCTTCCAAGGTTAGATAGACCGACCTATAATGACCCCTTACCAAAAGCTAATTCTGATCGTGACATAGTCCGTCGACATTCAACCCTCGTTCACAGGCTATATCTCCAAGGGCATCGCTCTCTGCTGGAAAAAGCAAGTCTGGAACGCAATCAGAGCATTTGACCTTGCGTCCATGTTCACGAACGGCGATTTAAAGATCAATCATTCCCTTCTCTTGATCAAGGCAAGTGAAAATTTTCTTACATATACCATGCTCATTATTGTTTTCAGGCTGTTGCACTTTTCAATGCAGATCAACACGAGGAGGCATTTCTGGGGATCCAAGAGCTGGCTAAAGCTTGTCCGCACGCCGATACTGGCGCGTGTTTGATTGTGGAAGTAAGCAGCATGTGATGAATCAAGCTCAGGTCCGTGTATTGACACCGGGTTTTTTTGAACTTCGTACAGGCTTATCTACGTGTTCAGCTTGGAATCCGTGCCTTGGATGGTGCACGTTACAACGATGCTGCCGATTACTTCACCGCAGCTGTTACCACCAGCAGTTCCTCATCTAAATTAGCCATTCATTCCAAATATGAGGACTTTGTGGTGGTACGTTGTTATGATAAGATCGAATATGTTTTTTTCTCGCTCAACTACTTTATGCAGCTCTTCGGGTGGAACCTCAAGTCTTTGTGGCAAACTGCAAATCAGAATCGGTGCCGTGCACTCTTGCAGGCATGTAGACTTAGAGAAGCCCTCGAAGCGCACCAATACATGATGGATAATAGCGATGAAAGTACAAAAGCCAGCTGGCTTGATTGGTCCACTGGCAAGTTTTCTGTAATATCACTCAGGCAACAATCCTCACTCGCGTTCCACGCAGCTTTCAAGCAACAATGCAGTGCGCTCTATGCTGCCGACGGAGACATCGCGTTTAGCGCCAGGGATTACGACAAAGCTATTACCTTATACTCGGAAGCGATTAACCTGTCCGCCGCCAGCGATTCTATCTTTGTAAAACGCAGCAAGGCAAAGTTGGAAAAAGAGTTATGGGAGGATGCGCTTCTCGATGCGCAAGAAGTGCGAGAACATCTGTTGTTTATTAGTCGATACTCATTTTTGTGACACATAGGTGATCAAACTCAACCCTTCGTCGTATGTTGGATACGAGCTGAAATGTGCAGCTCATCATGGTGCACAACGCTATGATGCAGCCATCGAGGCCTTCCAAATCATGCTTTCCAAGTTGGGCACTGCTTCCGAACCGGAAACACGAAGTAAGTGCCAAGTAGCATACCCGTGAACAAGCTCAACTCTTTATTCAGAGCTGCGCCAACTGTATCTTGATCGATCAGAAGCAAAAGGTGCTATTCGAAAAGTTATTGACGCTCAACTCGAAAATGCACCGTTTCGCCTACTCAACACCACCACTGGGCGCTTATGCGATCGAGATGCACAGATAAACGCCTTCAGCATGAGCCCGGAGTACAACGAGCTCTTGTTATTAACAATGAAGCATGCAGAACCTCGACCGGAGCCCATCAAAGAAGGAGTGGAGAAGTACTTCCGTTGTGTCATGCTATCGCATAGGTGGGAAGGGAAAGAGCAGACACTGCACGAGATCCAGGACAGGGCCGTATACACTTTGGATCCAGTTGGAACTGTTGTGAAGTTGCAGAAGTTCTGCGAAGTCGTTCGCGATGCGGGGTATTACTGGGCATGGATGGATACATGCTGCATCGACAAGCATAGCAACGCTGAACTCCAAGAATCCCTCAATTCCATGTTTGTCTGGTATCACCACTCAGCGCTTACGATTGTCTACCTGTCGGATGTTCCACCTTCGTCCAAGTCTGGCGCACTGGCAAAAAGTGAATGGAACAGGCGAGGATGGACAGTTCAAGAGTTCCTGGCTCCCAAAGTCATTCTCTTTTATCAGCAGGATTGGACCCTATATCTCGACGACCACTCGTCCAACCACAAAATGTCCCCTGCAATCATGGAGGAGTTGGGGGGTGCGACGGGCATAGATCCACGGGCCCTAGTCGACTTCCATCCAGATATGAGAAGCGCCCGAGAGAAACTCAAATGGGCGTCGACGCGCACTACCACGCGGCAGGAAGATATCGCATACTCATTGTTTGGTATCTTCGGCGTCCGCCTGTCTGTTGATTATGGCGAGAAGAAGCAACATGCGCTCGGGCGGCTCTTGCAGGAGATCGTGGCTCAGTCGGGTGATATCAGTGCCCTTGATTGGGTTGGGAAATCATCAGAGTTCAATAGTTGTCTCCCAGCTGATATCGCCTCGTACGAAGACCCACCATGCGAGCTGTCACCTCTTTCCGAAGATGAAATTCAGACTTCGATCTCCTCACTGCGAAACACTGTAGCTGTGGGTTCTGCTTCGGAGCTTTACACCTTGCTCAGCGAACAGCCCGCTCCTCGTTTTGCGCAGCGCCGGCTGCACCTACCCTGCATGGTATTTCGTGTCACAGAAACCAGACCCAGACGGGGCCATGCTCAAGACAAACAATCATACTTCATGTACGAAATCAAGGCAGATGGGCTGCGTGATCTCTCGATCAAAACGGAGGAGAAGCTCACTCCGTTTTCGTCGGCACGACCCATCAAGAAGACAGTCTTGCTTGTCCGTCCGTGGGACCGCCGTCTCCTCGAGTTGCCTGAATTGGCAGATGAAACGCAGGGTGTCGAAGATGAGTTCGTTCCCCAGCCTACTTCACAAGATCTGCCCGACGGGTTTCTTGGAGAGAACGAGACCGTTGATCAGGATTCTCAATCACAAGCGTTACGATTGATTGTTCGCCTTGGGCAGCAATTCAATGCGTTGTTGCTAATTCAGCAACACGGTGGAGGATATAAGAGATTCGCGTCGGATGGCGATATCATTGCACAAGTCAGAGACACATCTTCTATTCAGAACACGATGGTCAGGCGGCTAGAGATATCGTAGTCGTATGGTATATTTTGAAGGACAGCCTGTGTACAAAGAGTTTTCAATTCTGCAGTGTATGCCGCGACATAGTCCCAATTCTCATATCTTAAGCTTGGGCCCCCATACTATGTCTGTCCGTTATGACGGGCCACACTGGACAAAACGTTGCCGTACAAAATCTCAGTGACTATAGATGATGGTCGTGAAGTGAGGTAGCACGCACCTCGATATATTCTCGATCAGCTGCACTCGCAGCTTCGAGCACTTTGCACAATGATAGACTTGCCCAGTCGAGCAAAAGCAAGGGAACACCAAAGGAACATCCCGAGCATTGATATAGCCCTGCAGAGGATTGAAGTTGCTGTACCAGATCATTTCATAAATCGCTTCGAAATCGCTGTCTTCCGATGCAGGAAGAACACAGCAGAGACGGTTTGCCTATGTTGGTTAAAGTTTGGTGGTGGCCTCGATGACGACAACAACAAAACAAACATATGTAATACAATAAAAAAATCCGCATCAGTAATAACAGGCCTGATGCACATAGTCAACCATAAGTCATTGTACAATGTGTGGTATAGGGGTCGTTGAATGAAACCCTTCACTTCAAGTTGTAGATCCCAAATACGAGCCTCTCGTCAATTATTCGTCTTTCTTCCTGGACGATGTACCACGTCAGCGCGAGAATTAGCGGTCAGAAAGACTCACTCACTCAATGTCCGCATTGCTAATTCCGGGTCGTTAAATGTAATCTCTCGCTTGTAGATTCCAATTAGTGGCATAAGATCCCCCTTTCTTCAGCAGTTCGTCGTGTGTGCCCTCTTCCTGAATAGATTCGTCGATATACCTGTAATGGCCACGTCAGCGCAAGCTTTGACGTTAGACGAGCCTAAAAATCACAAGATAAGGTCTGCATGTCGGGTGAGGTTCCCAAACCGGTGAGTAGAGAATATCAAGGTCTTTTCGCCTCTCCACCTTCGTAGAGTGTCGAAGAGATCTAATTCCAATAAGAATATCAAACTTGGCAAAGAAACAGGAAAGCGCACCGTGTTCAGCCCTAGGGTCCAGGGAGGCGCTCGGCTCGTCAAATAACATCATACCGACGGAAGAATCTGACCCAGAGACAAATGAGCGCATGAATGTGCGGGAGCTAGTCAAAAATTCAGCACACATCGCCTGGAAGGTCGAGACGTGGTCTCGTACACTGCAAGCCGCTGCATCTGCCCACCACTGAGGCCCGAAATGGTGACATGGCTACCCTCAGTGCTATGCGTAGAGTAGTCGATAGGACGTCCCCCACAGAATATTGGCTCCTTGGCGTGGTCCTCCTCGGAGCTTGTGATGTAGGTGTTGAATCTGCCAGGGAGGTCGTCGATGAACTCTTCTGCGCTGGCGAGACGGGCGGCTTCGCGGACCTTGTCGAAGTCATCTGCGAGTTTAGGGTTGCCAAGTGCGATGTTCTCGTGTATCTGTGTGCGAGTTAGGTATGTTGCTTGCAGTGTATGTGGGGATGAGGCCTCACCGAGAGGGGGAAATGTGTGTAGTCTTGGAAGAGGATGGACATGGCATCGCGGAGGTCGGCTAGTTTGAGTGTTTTGATGTCGCGATTGTCGATGAGAATGGTTCCTTCTATTGGGTCGTAGATGCGGGAGACGAGTTTCAAAATCGTGCTCTTTCCAGAACCGTTTGTCCCGACAATGACCTGCAATCACACTTAGAGGACGTCACCAACGTAAGGTTACTTACGCAAAGTTGACCAGCTCCAATTTTGAATGATACATCTCGGAGAGCATACTTCTCTGCACCTGGGTACCGGAACGAAACATTCCTGACATACATGCTTCAGAAATGTATGTATAGAGCAACGAATACAAATCAACCTGAACTCAACAGATATACCACTCCTGAGAGACTGCTTGTTCTCGGGGAACGGTTCCCTGCCATCTATCACCTTATTCTCCACGTTCTTAATCTCATATAGCACCCGCACATCGGCAAGGTGCGCCGCCAAACTGTGATGATCGTACGGCGAGAAGTTATCGAAAATTAACGAACGAGAGGTATGTTCGATAAGGAAGAGTGATGCCAAGGCAAGGGGCACCGTCATTGGTTTTTGAATGACGCGCAGGATCAAGATGATCTGGTTGATCTGGTCAGCTTTATCAATTCCTATGTCAATCACGAGTACCTGAGGCAGCTCGCGCATTATTTCGTAGAGAATAGACACGAAACTCCAACGTTTCTTCATAACATGCAATGAATGCAACTCCAAAAAGCTACCTGCATCATCACCGATGCTCTGAGCGGAATCGTGATATTCTAGGATTGGAATATGTCAAAGTGGGGTTTGTCCAACAAGGTATGTCGACATACGTTTGGTGATATATTGGCCGAGGTTGCCTGCGACAAGCTCTTTCCGGTGTGAAAGGTAATCGCAGAGGCCCTTCAGGCCTTTCATCCGAATATAATCTTTATTGGTCGTGTTCGCACCCCAAACTACGTGTGGCTCAGACGAGTGATCATAACATCGACCTTTGGCTTACCTGAGGGTCTGAAAATTGCTTTTCGTGTGCTATACCACTCGAATATAGGTTGTGAAGAGCCGATAATCATGAGCAGGAAGCCATCCTGTTGCTCCCGCAGGACTGTAAACAGAACCGACAACTGAAAGACCACACTGATAACTGTCGTTGCGAAGTTTATCGATGCGTCAATGGCATTCCAAGCTATGCTCCTGCCCGAAGAGGACAACACGGATGCGAACTGCCTTTGGATGTCCAAGTCTTCATAAGTAGGCAGGTCAAGGCGGGCCGCTTCGTGCAATACGCGCTCAGCGTAGAATTGTTTGATGGAAATATTCATGAGAACAGCTACATTGCTTCGGGCATAATGGAGAAGGCGCGTTGTGACTTTGCATGTAAGGTGTGCTACTGCAACATAAATGAGAATTGTTGTGTTCACAGTATGTGTCTCCATTGCGGTCTCTACCTAGGTGCAAAAAAAATGAACAGCGAGCAGCGTAAATGGAAGAAAATAGGGAATTACAAGGCGGAGAAGTTGTCCAAAATACCTGCGCGAAATCTATGATGTACAGAAGGTCGCCCAGAGCACTGTGACTTACCATAGGGAAATGGCGGGTATGAGGGAGGATAAGACTTCCACGACGAAGAATGCAGATAGAAGGAGCCAACTTCGTCTGATGCTGAGTACATCCCTCAACATTTGCACTATGTGGGGCATGCTCTCCATTATCTGGCCACATGTCTCCCTTATTGATGAGCCTGGTATGTATGGCCAATATTCTGTCAGGCGTTCCTCGTAGAGATCCCATACACCAATGCGGGTGTGCTTGTAACGGCTAGTATCCCGTGGGTCGATTTTTATCACTGGTGTCTCCTTTCCGATCATGGTGATTGAAGAATGATGAGAAAAATCGGATCATAGGGTTCTATCCTGAAGAATCAATCTGCGATTTTAAGCCAAAGAGCCTGGCGGGGCCAGGCGGGCGTTAGGCAAATCGCGAATACTAATAGTGCCTGCTCTAAAAATAAGCAGACATTGACGACACATAATGTGCCTTGTCCAAGGTCCATTTGGTAATGACTTTTCCTGTTTCGATATCCCACAGCCTCACATCATCGCTCGCAATCTATGCTATACTGTCCCCCTCATCTCGCCAGCCATCGCCTATTTGGTTACCACTCTCCAAGTCCTATAGTCTGTCCCCCGAACCTACGATGATCCGTCGTCCCCCAGGCAGGTGTACAACACTTTGTACCTCGCCAGTGTGACCTCGTATCGTCCGACGGGGCTTGATTGCTGTCGTCTGTTGCCTTCTACTGTTTTGGGGAAGACATAATCAGCGCCCAGCGTCTCACGGCTGACCGTGCTCTTTGTATGCGAAGTCTACCAGTGAAATCAGATCGAGTTATCTGGGAAGGGCAAAGAGTTCTGGTGAGTCCACCACGGGCCTATCTTCTCATCACAGCATGCTGTAGGAAATAGAGGAATTTAATCATGACTCACAGGATGGCTTCAGGACTGTACGCACTACACCCTTGTTCGAGAATGCGCAAGAAATCTCATGCGAGAGTCCAAAGTTGCTGTTAAGTAAACGAGCGGTCAGCTCTCCCTTGCACAAGAGCCTAGAACATCACTTACGAGAAGCTCCGCTCAGACCAACTCAGTCACCAGCGAGAGGAATGAGCTGTTAACTGAGACAGTGGGTGTTTTTGGAGTCAAGACAAGATAGTTGGGCGCCCGTTCGCTTTTGTAACGTCCCATGCATCATCATGTGTCCACTTCACAGCTCAAGTGCTGTGTCGATGAAGCGCTTATGTCTGTCGTTGACCCTATGTGCATGTTCTCATATGTATGGCGATATGTGGATGGTCATTCCTACATGGTGCCGCCCTTCCTCTCCGCTTCATGTGTTCTTGCAGCCAATCTATTTTCGAACTTGATGATGTCTTCAGTATGTTTGCAGGGGCTCAAGGATAGTCGAAAAATGGCTACCTCAGCGAGCCGATCAGGACTTACTTTCCTCAGCTCGAGTCCCATATTATAGCTTTTATAATCCTCAATTATATTCACGATGCAGACATATATCACCTCAACATAATGAACCCTTCGCTGGACTAGAAATATCGTGGATGAAGTTGCAATTCAGACTGGAATGACGCATCTGAGACATCCGTTCTATTCAAGTCCACTGGTCATGACGGGAAGATATGGTATTTAAGGTCTTACTATCTTTCCTGCCCCTATATTCCGTCCTCCAACATATTTCCTATCCTGTGCGCTCGTCCAATCTCGTAGCTGGCTACAATGATCGGTCAATTTGACACCTACCAATCTTCAGTCTGTATCTCTCCCTCAAATCATGGCAGCGATCCTCAGGGAACACCGGGGCCTTTTTTGCGATATGCCGCAAACCACTGGGTGAGATATGCCCCCACCGAAATTTCGCTGACTCCTCACTTACCATCGCTAGGCGGAGCTAAAGGCTAGATTCCTTTCAGTTCACGCAGAGGGGATGCCATGGACTTCGTCATCTCCAACTTGCTATCCTTCAACACCGAGACCAAAGCGTCCCTTGAGGCCACGCTCACAAAATGCGCATTTCTGGACACTCGAGGACAGGATGAAACGTATCCAGTCCCGCGCCACTCTCCGGCGTAGATCTGCTTCGCCAAAGCTTTCTCGGCGATCGACAATACCAGAACTCAAATTTCTTCATGCGCACTATGCTCGCCAGCATATGCACGGAGAAGCATACGACGAATACGAGGGTGGAGAATCCAGTCCAAAGCGCAAGCGAGCTGTTATTGGCATTCGCGGCATGAACAGAACGACCCGGGAAATGTTGCCCTTCGTGAGGCCTCGATATTCATGCCAGTGCAGCCACGACGAGCGACAACCACAATGGTCACTGGGTGTCCATGGCTCAGTGGTCTCCCGTATCAACGCTATAGTGGACCACGAGATGGCAGACATCAAGAATGAATCTTGGTTTCAGTCCAATGCAACTCCAGGATTGTCGATTGGTGCACATAGCACTTCCATTAAGCGCGTCGTTAATGACGATTTTGGTGTACCTCGCATGTTTGAGAGGGCACTGGTGTCGAAGAAGACGACTGATCCCCGTCGGCGACCTCGTCCTACAGTCGACATAGATATGACTGCACCTCAAGAAATTCCATCTGCCAGTCGTCATCACCCATGTCGAGATACGCACGAGGCAGGACCTGTTCGCCGAAATAAATCTTCAGAGGCCGTCCAAGCTCCTGAGCCAATGCAAACAACTGCGGACCTGATGCGGGAGATTTTTGGCGACGGAGAAGTAGACGACGCAGACAGTGTCTTATCTATGATTAGATACCTGAATATCATGTGAACGACTCGGAGTAGTTTTACCTCCTACATAGTTTTTTTCTATGAAATGAAAACATTGCTACTCGTCGCATCAGAAACAATGTCCTTAAGCAATCACATGGATGATGGCTGTAAAGTAGGCTTGAACATATTTGAACAAGGCATAAAACAAATACCATCATTATGATGTAAAACAGGCCTGTTTGCTCCGCCGAATCCTATTTTCAACTTCCCTCCTCCGCAAAATCCCTTCGGTCTCAAGCTTTCAATGATGGGCAATGCAAACTATGTAATGCGGCCCACATGTTCGCGGGGGCTTTAAGGGAATAAACTCCCGAAGCCCAAGGACCCTGGACATGCAGCATTGTACTGCCAGTACATCGCTGATAGCGAGTGACACGTGAAAATGTAGCGTTGGTGGCAAGTCCGACATCAACGACCCTGGCAGAATCGTCCGTGGAGTGCGGGGAATGTGTGGGTAGTGTGTCGATTAGTTAACATTCTCGGAAATAAGTACTGAGACTCGGAAAGTGATACGCGAGGCAGAAGTCGCGGATTCAACGGAACCACGAAGGTTCTAGCTGTCGTGAGCGCTAAAGAGGAGATAAGGCGCCCAGCTTACAGGGAGCTGGCACATGCTGCACACTTACTTGTGCATTGCGATGGCGCAATCGACATTCGGTTCTTGGCACGAGCTATTGCGTATCGCCACCAACAGTAATTGGGCAAACTCTTATCTCAGGCGTCTGATAAGAAACCAGACAGGTGAATGGTGTGAAGCAGTTTAAAATGGTGAGTATGGACCTGTGCTGCTTGAAATAAAGACCACGATCCTGATTCCTGACAGTGAGTAGACCTCGACCGTTCTCAACACTATCAACGTCCACAAGAATGGAGCCCATCATTCTAAGCACCACACCTGCTCGAGAATTTGAAGGTCATGAAGATCATATATGCGGCCTTGCACCCTTCCCCGATAAGCGACGTATGGTGACAGGCTCTGAGGACAATACGCTTCGTCTGTGAGACTTGGAAGGCGGCAATTCGGTGAAGAAGATGGAAGGGCATCACAGCTGGGTGCAGGGAGTGGCAGTATCACGAGACGGGCAGTTGATAGTGAGTGGTGATATGGACGGACAGCTTATCGCCTGGGACGGAGATACAGGCGAACCTCTCATTCAACCCATCAAAGCCCATAACAAATGGATCAACTGGCTGGATTTATCTCCTGATGGCACAACACTGGCGAGTGGTTCATGGGATAGAACGACGACATTATGGAATACACAAACGTGGCAGCTGCAAGGGGATCCAATCCATTGTGGTAGTGAAGTTACCTGCGTTCGGTATTCGCCGTTTGGCGAACTTCTTGCCATTGCGACACGCAGCAACGTTCAAATATTCAATACACGTACGGGGAGATGTACCGCAAACTTCAAGGCTCACGCCGTAATTAATTCAGCATACAACGTCTCACTGGTGTGGGCGCCCGGTAGCACACGCCTTCTCTCAGGGGGATGTGGCATCGATCTGACCATACGAGAGTGGGATACATTGACTTGGAAGCAGGTCGGTGACCCCTGGACAGGCCATACTGATGCTATCCGTGCCATTTCTGTGAACTGCGATGGCACCTTGGTTGCCTCCGCATCTGATGACCACCATGTCCGCCTTTGGCGGTTCTCCGATCGACAAACCATCGCCATATTCAAACACTCAAACCAGGTTCACCGTGTCACCTTCTCCATGGATAGCAAGCACATCCTCAGTGGAGGTAGAGATAAAAAAATTTCAAAGTGGGCGGTACCCGGGGACGTGTGGCCTGATTCTAAGGCATGTTTCCACCTTTGACTGTTGTAAATACATTAATTTGGCCATGTTTCAATCAGATCGTTATTTTAAACCCAACAATCCGCAATGCATGCATATCTGGGCATTTGACCATCGCAGAAAAGTTGCTCACAGAAGAGATCCACGCTTGTAGCAATAGCTATAACTCTTATGCCAATCGCTCATTTGTTATGGCACGAAAACGCGAGTGGGATCATGCACTTCATGATGCGGTCAAGGTGAGATACACTGGTAACCCAATTTACATAAGCTAACTTTTATCGTCACATAGTCAATCGCCATTAAGCCGTCGTTGATAGGTTGTATCTCCAAAGGCATTGCTCTCTGCGGGAAAATGCAATTCCAGGATGCGATGAAAGCTTTTGATATCGGTTCCACGTTCACCAACAGAGATACGAGGACCATATACCCTCTTTTGTTGATCAAGGCACGCCAATTTTTGCTTCGGTGTTCCCTGCTTCATTAGAATCATTACGGTTTTCAGGCCATAGCACTATTCAATGCAAATCAACATGGCGAGGCGATTATCCGTATCCAAGAGCTTGTTACCCTTTGTCCCAATGCCGATATTCGTGCCTGTCAAATTGTAGAAGTGAGTAACATTCAAATCAAAACCTGGATTCTTGTTGCAACTGTGTTTTGTGAAATTCGCACATCAGGCATATTTATGTGTCCAACTGGGAATAAATGCCTTGGATGGCGCACATTACAGTGAAGCTGCTGACCACTTCACTGCCGCTGTCAAGGTTGATGCCTGGTCATCAAAATCGGCCATTCGTTCTGTTCATTTTATTTACGATGACTTTGTAGTGGTGCGTTGATATGATGCAACCAAAAACACCTTGCATGCTTACTAACTGTACGCTTTGTTCAGCTATTCGGGTGGGACCTCGAGTCCCTATGGCGAACTGCAAACCAGAAACGGTGTGATACCCTCCTTTGCGCGGGTAGGTTGCGAGAAGCCCATGAATCATATCAATATATGATGGATATGAGTGATGAAGTAACAAAGGCCAACTACCTCGATTCAAGTTGGTCCACTGGAAAGTCTTCACAATGTCACCCTGGCAACAATCCTCATTCACATTTCAAATAGCCTTCAAACAAGATTGTAGCGCACGCTACGCTGCCAACGGAGACGCTGACCTCGTTGCGTGCGGAGATGCTGCCCTCGCTGCGAGCGATTACGACAGGGCTATTGAGCTATCCTCCGTGGTGATCGACCTAGATTTTGCAACCGATTCCGTCTTTGCAACCCGCAGTAAGGCAAAGTTGAAAAAAGCGCTATGGGAAGATGCACTTATTGATGCGCAAAAGGTGTGATAGCATGTATTGATGTGTAACCAATGTTAATGTTCGATGTACAGGTCATAGAACTCAACCCTTCGTCTTACCTAGGATACCACTTAAAGCACGCAGCGCTTCATGGCTCACAACGCTATGATGAAGCGATTGATGCTTTCGAAATGATGCTCTTCATGTTAGATCACGCTCCAGACCCACAAGTACGAGGTAAGTGTCGAATTACATGGCAGTCGTCAAGACACTTTATTCTTTTCCAGAGCTGCGCCTGCAGCATGCCAGTCGATCCGACACAGAAGGTGCTATTCAAGAGGCTATTCACGTTCAACTCGATAATGCCCCGCATCGTTTACTCAACGCCTTCACTGGGCTCGTATGCGATCAAGAGGCACAAATAAATGCCTTCAAAACGAGCACAGAATACAAGGAGTTATTATTAGCGATAATGCAGCATGGGGACCTCCGAATGGAACGTATTGAAGAAGTGGTAGTGCAGTACTTCCGTTGTGCCATGCTATCACATCGATGGGAGGCAAGTGAACCACTGTTTCGCGACATCCAGAACAAGGTTGTATACAACTTGGATCCAGTTGGCGGCATCGCAAAACTGCAGTTCTTCTGCAAAACTGCTCGTAATGCAGGATGTCGCTGGGCGTGGATGGATACATGTTGCATCGACCAGAATAACCCAGTCGAGCTCCAAGAGTCGGTCAATTCCATGTTTGTCTGGTATCGTCACTCGGCGCTTACCATCATATACCTTGCGGATGTCACACCTTCGTCCAAGTCTGGTGCGCTGGCAAAGAGCGCCTGGATCACGCGGGGATGGACCGTCCAAGAATTTCTCGCCCCTAGCATTGTCCTTTTTTATCAGAAAGATTGGAGTCTTTATCTTGACGATCGCTCTTCCAACCACAAAAAGTCGGTTGCAATCATGCGAGAACTGGGAGACGTGACGCGTATAGATGCACAGGCCCTCACCGCCTTCCATCCAGGGATGAGAGGTGCCCGAGAGAAACTCCAATGGGTATCGACGCGTGTCACTACGTTGCAGGAAGACATCGCATACTCATTATTTGGCATTTTTGGCGTCCACCTACCTGTACTTTATGGTGAGAAGAAGCAAAATGCGCTCGGTCGGCTCTTGCAGGAAATTGTGGCACTGTCGGGTGACATCAGTGCCTTGGACTGGGCCGGGAAATCATCCGAGTTCAATAGCTGTCTGCCAGCCAGCATCACTTCGTACCAAGTTCCATCACACGCGCTGCCATCTCTATCTGAAGATGAGATGCAAATATCCATCTCCTCGCTGCGAGATAATGTGGTTGTGGATTTGGCTTTGGCATTGTTCAGCAGACTCGAATACATCTGCGCTCCTCGTTTCGCGCAACGCCGGCTGCATCTGCCATGCATCGTATTTCCTGTCACAGAAGTCAGACGGAAGCGCAGTGAAGACCAGGAGACATGCCTCAAGTATGAAGTCAAGGCAGACGGGCTTCATGACCTGCAGATCATCACAGATGACAAGTTGCTCCAGTTCTCCCGGGCAAAGCCTATTCGACAAACATTCTTGCTCATCCGTCCCTGGGATCGTTGTTTACTTGAGCTGCCTGACTTTGCAGACGATGTGCTGGGTGTGGATGACCTGACCCCGCCCGAATCTCCGGTCTCAGATTCACCTGGCTGGCACTTAGCAGGACAGGGTCAAGTTGATTCGGAATCGGGCGAGCGAGCATTGCGTTTGATTGTGCGCCTTGGGAAACCTTTTTGTGCGTTTTTACTAGCACAGCAGCGCGGCGGAGAATACAAGAGAATCGCCTCAGATCGTGATATCATCGCACAGGCCAAAGATGTGGCTTCTGTTCACAACATGGACGTTAGGACACTCGAGATATTGTAGCTCAATGTACGCATTTGTTTTGGAAGAAAATAGACCTCTCAGGACTTTTATTCTCGAATTTACTTCTTTACACACGTACCCAGGATTTGTGTACCCTTATGAACGGTAGCTCGCTATCATAGGACAAAGTCAGAACATCGTCGGTCCTCTGCCAATTTCTGCGATATGGCGCAAACCACTGGGTGAGATATGCCCCACCGAAATTTCGCTGACTCCTCACTTACCATCGCTAGGCGGAACTAAAGGCTAGATTCCTTTCAGTTCACGCAGAGGAGATGCCATGGACTCGGTCATCTCCAACTTGCTATCCTTCAACTCCGAGACCAAAGCGTCCTTTGAGGCCACACTCACAAAATGCGCATTTTTGGACACTCGAGGACAGGATGAAACGTATCCAGTCCCGCGCCACTCTCCGGCGCAGATCTGCTTCGCCAAAGCTTTCTCGGCGATCGACAATCCCAGAACTCAAAGTTCTTCATGCGCACTATGCTCGCCAGCATATGCACGGAGAAGCATACGACGAATACGAGGGTGGAGAATCCAGTCCAAAGCGCAAGCGAGCTGTTATTGGCATTCGCGGCATGAACAGAACGACCCGGGAAATGTTGCCCTTCGTGAGGCCTCGATATTCATGCCAGTGCAGCCACGACGAGCGACAACCACAATGGTCACTGGGTGTCCAGGGCTCAGTGGTCTCCCGTATCAACGCTATAGTGGACCACGAGATGGCAGACGTCAAGAATGAATCTTGGTTTCAGTCCAATGCAACTCCAGGATTGTCGATTGGTGCAGATAGCACTTCCATTAAGCGCGTCGTTAATGACGACTTTGGTGTACCTCGCATGTTTGAGAGGGCACTGGCGTCGAAGAAGACGACTGATCCCCGTCGGCGACCTCGTCCTACAGTCGACATAGATATGACTGCACCTCAAGAAATTCCATCTGCCAGTCGTCATCACCCATGTCGAGATACGCACGAGGCAGGACCTGTTCGCCGAAATAAATCTTCAGAGGCCGTCCAAGCTCCTGAGCCAATGCAAACAACTGCGGACCTGATGCGGGAGATTTTTGGCGACGGAGAAGTGGACGACGCGGACAGTGTCTTATCTATGATTAGATACCTGAATATCATGTGAACGACTCGGAGCAGTTTTACCTCCTAGTTTTTTCTATGAAATGAAAACACCGCCACTCGTTGCATCAGAAACAATGTCCTTAAGCAATCACATGGATGATGGCTGTAAAGTGGGCTTGAACGTATTTGAACAAGGCATAAAACAAATACCATCATTATGATGTAAAACAGGCCTGTTTTGCTCCGCCGAATCCTATTTTCAATTTCCCTCCTCCGCAAAATCCCCTTCGGTCTCAAGCTTTCAATGATGGGCAATGCAAACTATGTAATGCGGCCCACATGTTCGCGGGGGCTTTAAGGGAATAAACTCCCGAAGCCCAAGGACCCTGGACATGCGGCAGGGACCGCAGGGTACTTGACAAAGTAAACATGCAGCATTGCACTGCCAGTGCATCGCTGATAGCGAGTGACGCGTGAAAAAAAAAATCTAGCGTTGGTGGCAAGTCCGACATCACCGACCCTGGCAGAATCGTCCGTGGGGTGCGGGGAATGTGTGGGTACTAGTGTGTCGATTAGTTAACGTTCTCGCAACGTTCTCGGAAACAAGTACTGAGACTCGGAAAACGATACGCGAGGCGGAAGTGGCGGATTCAACGGAACCACGAAGGTTCTAGCTGTCGTGAGCGCTAAAGAGGAGATAAGGCGCCCAGCTTACAGCTGGGAGCTGGCCCATGCTGTTGATGGCGCAATCGACATTCGGTTCTTGGCACGAGCTATCATTTGCGCAATGCGTATCGCCACCAACAGTAATTTAATTTTAAATTTTAAATTATGTAAAACTAAATTTTGAAGTTCAGTGTGAGCGGCCAGTAGTAGTAGTAATTGACAATATTGTCGCCAACGTTAATACGTTTGCCACTGGCCCGGGATCCCCTGACTTCGCTACGCATGCGCGCGTTTGTTTCAGCATGCAATAGTGTAGATGGCAGATCTTTTAGGTCTCTATGCAAAGTCCATGCGCTGGTAATTAAACGCAAGGTAACCTTGCATGACCGACTTGGATAATGTACAACACAGCAAGTACTACTGGTACTACCGTTTTGTACTCGCCGACAACGGGAAATTAACTGCATGTATTGAGACCTTGTGAGTTTGCATACACAGCACCGGGAGTCGATGAACAATGGCATCTGCCAGCAGAGAAATGTTAACCCAGGTTGGATATATAATGATGCGGCACCGGGCATGTTCAGGGCTCCTCTGCTGTATCTCACATCATCGTAATGGATATCATTCAAGCACAACAATTGTGAGTCGCGCACGCATAGATTGGCACCATGTTTTTTGATAGGCTGATGGTGACTAAATACTCCCAGGTTGATCCTGTCCTACTACGCCATTCTGGTGCCAAACAGTACTAGGGCTTTTTATCTTTGCCGTCAGGACGTTAACACCATATTATACTAGCTATCCTAATATACGACCATATGGTGACCCTCGCAGAAGAAATTTCATCTATTTGGTGTCGTCCGAAGGCGTTATCTGCACTGCTATTTCTGCTCAATCGCTATGTCGCTCTGCTGGGAAATGTCTATGGGTTGATTGGGAATTTCCTGCCTACTTCAGTTGAGGTGCTATATTCCATCATACATGTACTTACATGGCAGGCTCACGACTTTTTTTGTGCAGAGGTTCGATTCTAGTTCTTGGATACCTGTTCATTTGCTTAGCAGAGACCTAGCTGTCCGACATACACGCTATCGAGACAAGTGCTCGTTTTTTTACAAGCATGTATCGTTTGCGGTGAGTGAATGTTTATTCGAGAATTTATTTACTGAAATTTTCAGTCATATTGACTCTTCGCACTTATGCTTTATATGGCCGTAGCAAACGCCTACTTGCTTTTTTGGTAGTTATCATCCTTGCCTTTGTGGGAGGAGCTTCTGTGCGTGTTTGCATAGAATGTTTGACTCTGGAATGTACTGATCGTTTCTAGACAGAGACCTTTGGTCATTATCCAACCACTGTGACCGACTTGCCAGGAGGCTGCTATCAAACATATACAGCAGAGGCGTACGTCTTCTTCTTCATTGTTCTACACGCCTGCTCAAACGTTGTTGCAGAACCTTTCGTCAGTGAACTCTAGACGTATTTGCACGTAGCTTGGTCCCCTGACTTTATTCGATTCCTAATTGCAGGTCTCGGAGTTGCATGGGTGGCCCTATCTGTTTATGAATTACTCATCTTTGTCCTCACGGTGTCCAAAATTTTCAAAATCAGAGGATTACTGCGGTTATCTCTGATAAGGTCCAGAAGGAATATCGTTGTTGTCATGTTTCAGGACGGTAAATGTTTCGCTATATCTGTATTGTGAACACTGAACCAACCGAATGCAGGTGCGATGTACTTCGGGTGAGATCCCCAGTGAAATCGTGATTCAAGTGAATTTGACTCTCATCGCTTAAGAGCGATGACACTGTTCAATATACCTAACATCCTGACGTACTACGTGAGTTAACTGATGAATCATTGGGTCGCATGCTCACAGCTTGATCCAGTGTGGTCCAGTGAGCAACAAACCTGTATCATATATTTATGATGACTATTGACTTGTGATTGGCAAGGATGTCACCAGGGGCACTCTGAGCACATTTACTAGCTGGTGAGTGGCTGGTGCGATAAATATGGATTGAAGTCTGACTATGCCCTCGGAGCAGCATGTCCGTTATTCTAATCTCGCGGCTGATGCTTAACCTGCACAAATCGATCGACGCTGGCATTCTCTCTTCCCCCACCCAGGACGATGTTGACGACCTCCCTATCCTTACTACTAGACTCGAGGTACAGTCCACGAATTCCTCTCACTATTGGTAGGCTTGGCTGGATGCCAAAATGCGGATATTCTTGCTGGGAGTGCAAAGCTGGTTTTAATCCTTCTTAACTCCTTTACGTCCCATTTGTTGTCACCTTGGTGCAGTGCCCTACGTAAAAATTACGTCTAGTGAGGAACATGCTCAAAACGCAGGTTCTGGGAAGACGCTTATGAAAACTCTTTTGCTGGTACATGGTGCTAATTTTCATGACACATTCACTATGTGAGTGATTGTAATGTTGAGCCCCTGCACCTCTGGCCGGGATAACTTCTCGAACTCATCACCAGACATCCTTAAAAATTCCAACCCTGGCCACCCTTCAACCTGGACGAGACAGATTATATTCTATGGCAGACAATATATATCTTACACAGATGAAGAGTTTTTCGCAGAGCAACTTGAGCTCAGTCAAACAACTGCCGAGTTCTTTAAGAGTCAAGACATGTAAGTGTCGCTTCTCGGATCTCCACCAGTTATTCACTGTTCGATGTCTCTCGTGCAGTTTATATGAACAAACCAAATCCACCACTCCGGCGGGATCACATTCATCGGTGCATCGGATGCTGAAAAAGCGTAGAGGAGCCTGAAGATTTCTATACGGCGGACCGCAGCTGTGATACAGAGATGTCTGCGTCTGGATCCTGCGAATAGACCTAGCGCCTCCGATCTGCTCACCATTCCAAGGTTCGCGAGATCGACCAAGTCTTTAGTAGGAATCAAAGAAAGACGGTCGCTCTTTCTGTGTAAGGATAAGTACACAGAATTACCTTTACGGCCAGATTTTCAACTTGAAGCCATCTAGCACTTCAACAGCTTACCGGATTTTTTGGGATGTTTCCAGCGTTCCTGGTTTTACGACCCCAGTATCATTCCATATCTGCATTCCGAGACAGACAATCATATTTTACCGGACGTAGAGACCATCTATGACATTTGCATTTGTTCCAAACTTCAACGTACGGGATCGGAGTCGATCAGCTTTTGACGCTCTGAATTACACATGTTATATTTATAGTTAGGTCTTCCACAAGTGTGCCATCCAAGCTCTTGTGGAATCGCCACCTCCTCTCCTGGCCTGTTTCAATGAAAGGCAGTGAGTGGTGCTTGAAGGGCTCACAGTCCTGCCTCATTGCGTTATCCGAAGGGCAGAATCCTTGCACAGGTAATCAATACTTATGATTGGCGCCTGACCTGTGCACAAAGGAATATCTCCAGTTCTGAAGCTGTTAATATGTCACGTTATGTCGTTATGCCCAATACCTATTGATTATATAAATCGTTTTGTTCCGTTGCTCTGGTGTAATGTCTATTAGATTGTCACCGCCGTGAGGCACGCGCACTCCTCGCGCGCTGGTTCTCAAACTGTTGTTTGATGACCGCATAGCCTTCCCGGTCAACTCGATGTAGATAATACGAGCCACCTCCACTGCCCCATGAAACGCTGCCAGAGCGGTAAGGCCGCTCAAATACATCAAAGATCGCGCTTATATCATCCACCTGCGGGATTCATATGAGATAAATGTGTGAAGCGGATATAGATCGTCACTCACATTGCGTTCAGTAACGCGTGCATTGAGAGAAGAAACAAACGGCTTTAAGGAGACAACAATGGCGCCTTCTTTTAAATCTAGAAACCGCGGGCGTAATGCTTCGTTTACTGTAACGTGATCAATATGCTTTGCCACAAAGGAAAGAAGTTGAGATTGACTGACACGACTGCTGGAACACCTTATTATTGACCAGTACAACATCCGCCTGAGGTAGCAACTCAGTTACTCTCCGACTGGTCAGCATGTCTCCTTCCTCTAGTTCCACCTCTCCCATTGAAAGTCCCCACATCCTACAACGCTTCTTCATCTGCCTCAGCTGCTCTCTCCCCACCTCCGCAGGCGTAGGCATCACCTCAATTCCGTAGCTTCTGCAGCACGTTTCTAGGCTCGCCTGCACCAGCACATTTCCAACCCCGCACCCCAAATCCATAAACAAGGAATCCTTGTGGAGACGTGTGGCGGCGATGATATCCGACGTGAACGAGGGCATCAGTTCGCCATACACCTCGCTCGAAAATGCCTCGTAGCGGTTTAACTTCAGAGCATGGGGGCCTACGGAGCGTTGATACGTCTCATCGATTATGCGCATGAGCACCCGATTGGGGATTTCGCTTGATGGCCAACCTTTAATAGCCTCTATAAGTACATTCGGAGGTGCAGGTGCAAACGGGTCTGATGGGAGCGGCGGATATTTCAGCGCACGGAGGAGCTGGTTAATGTTTTGCATGGTAGAAAGGAAAAGTGGTCCGTCACGCCGCCGGATGGAACGTTGGAGGAGACGCAAGTGATTCATTCCACAAGGGTCGTATGAAGGGAATTTTACAGGACTTGACTGTTCTGAATAACCCGAAAGCTGTGTGAGTGGTGAGGACGGCGGCGTATTATCGACATCTTGTAGAAAATCTGTGGGTAATGTTCCAAATAGCGCTTGCTGCGCGGGCGTAAGGTAGCCTGGTATTGCATCAGAATCCGTGCTCGCGACTGGTGACGGTAGTAACGCACATTCGAAGATAGTATATAATGATTGTTCTAGGCACATGATGGGGTTGTAGTGATCTGGGTCCTTAGGAGCCAGTATGTAATAGCTGCACGCGACGTAGATCAGCAAGAAGTAGTTTAAGTCACTGTACAACACGCACGTCTCACAGGCGTTAGCATTAGGATACTCGAGTTCAGTGGCAGGATAAGATTCAGCTTCAAATGACGTGTCACTGGAATCGTCCAAATTCTTGAAATCTGCAATGAGTATGAATTCGAATGAGATCTGCACGTGATACATGGATTCTCACAAGTTTTGTATGATCGCGATAATATCGTTACTACAGACGCGGCACTGACAAAGTTCTCACCTGGCGAGCCATCCTCAGTGATCCACAACTGTCGATGATGGAGATCAGCTGGAGGAAAGGTCGAAGTTGATCGAGAACGACTGCTTCGATATATAGACTCGATATCGAGAGTTTCGGAACGTTGCCGACTTTGAGTACGCGACGAAGACGCGCTCATAGTCGCGCGTTTCTTCGACTTCGGGGGGCATAATGTTGGCTCGGGTGCAACTGACAATATTCTAGGTCGCTTTGAAGGACCTGCTATCTGCGCGAAGTGAGCTGGCTCATCAGCTTCTGGTGACGTCTCGGCAGAAACTGGGGTAGGCGATGATAGGTGTGCCTGTGAACCTGCAGCCTCCTGTTCACGTATCATTTGTGACTTCCAGGCGCGGCGTGTAGTGACGCATATATCTGGGACCATATGCTGTATTTTTTTCGAAGAGTTTTCAAATGGAAAGTAATGAAAGTCTGAATACGGGGAGGAAGGAAGGGCAGATGAGAACATTAGAGTAAGTCGATGAAATCCTTAAAACCTACAAATGGAAAGTACTAGTAGTCTTGTCGGTGGCGATGCTACAACACCGCTTTCGGTAATGGCCAATCTCTTTCTCCGAAATTCAAAGTACTGCTCTCAATTTGAACTTTGTAAGTAAACTTTGCCCAGTCGGACGACTTTGTCATGTCTGTTAGCTATGACCCCGTTCTTACAACCAAGCTACACAAGCCCGAACGAGATACAATCAAGACTCGCTGGACGTTAACTCTGGGCCATCGTTCATTCCTTCTCTTGCATTTCCTTTGCTCCCTGCGCCCAATCTAGCTGTCACAGCGCTCCAATATCTTGTCTTTGTATCCACAAGATGCAATATACAAAGGCTTTGTCACCAGAACTACTAGACGCAGCATGAGATGGCATGCCCCTTCAAACCCATTTCTTTGAGCGCCGAAGAATGCACCGTCTGCGCCCCCGTTCGTCTCTGCTCATGTCTCCGTGAATGTGATACCCAGTTGAAAGCTGCTAAAGCTTTCCTTGCTCCTCCGTCACAATTGGTCTGTCCGGAACGTTCGCTTTGTCCCCAAGGAGCATAGCGTTGACGCATCTGCTTGATACGCTCGTAGACAGTTGTAGTGACCACGCACGGATATCTATGGGCAGTCCAAAGGTCACAACATCTGATTCGTGATGTCACATATCATCAGTCCTGTGGTAGGTGTCATGGTGGTTGCTTGAACACGTTGCTGCCCTGCCGCGTTTCACTCGTACGACAATGTAGTTCCCGCGCCTCGCCGACGAAGTCGAACTTTACTCGCAGTCACAATCCGAACATACTTTCCATCGACCTCTGGTTCGTGCCTTGAAGTCAACGCCAATTTTTGAATTGAAATGAATCAAGGGGACTAAACGTCATCGCTGACCCGCAGCAGAAGGCTTGATTTGCCGACGCCTGTCAGTTACAACTATTATGAACTCTGGTTCACCCTCAAACAATGTTCTGCGGACAATATTAATACGGGATGTATAGTCATTTGATTACAGGCTACATGTATTAACTTCTTCAAGACTAACCGTGGTACGGTGATTCACAAGTTGCCATGCTTTGAGCCAAAACCAGGTCCCCCACTTCACCTGGTAGGTCCTGCGGTCGTAGTTCATTAATATCGTTTGATATGTCACCCTGGCAGACATGAGGACACTGCGGCTCCACTGTACCTTTAATGTAACTAATTTCAGCCCACTGCACGCCAGTCGCATGTGGTACATCGAGTGAAGTTGCCTCACGCGCACCCCTTCCATCTGTTTCCAAAGTTGCGCTTGTACATATACTACAAGCGTATGTGAATGTCGAAGACAGTGATTCGTAAGCACTTCTCTAGGATGTTCATACGGGGACTCTATGACTGTGCCATTGGGCATGCCTAGGCCTCATGCACCAGCGCTCCAGTCCTCACAACAATGGAGATTCTGCAAACAGGCCTTTTTTGTCATGGCTCGTAGTTCACTGTCGACTCGGACGCCAGGTCCTTTATCATACGTTCCTCTCGCCTCGCTTGTAGTATCAGATTAAGAACTCCCTGACCACGGGACTTCTGCAGTGTCATCATGCGTCCTCCGCAAGTAGTTTTTTTTTGAGGTTTCACGGGTGCGCTTATCAGCGTCGAGACGGTATATTTGTTACTGCATCACCGGACGTACCCTCGTTCGTCACTACCCCAAGTGGATAAAAGAGAAGAAGAGTTCGGTGAATCCTGCCGTATATCTGAGCGATGCAACCAATCTGCACACAGTGATAGCGCTGATGAAATACGTCCGACAAGGATTCTGTGTGAGTATAGAGCCGTTCCAATTGGGTATGCATGACTGCCACCGAAGCGCGTGTTGTCCCGCGTCACCGGGGACACCATAAACGAGGAGATGCTGCATTGGGATCTCAACCCGGTAAAGACAGCGGGCAAGACCACAGTGGCATGCGCCGACATGACCGTGATAGTGCGCAATCTCGGAGGAAGACTGCGAGGAAGATAGACGAAAGGAACCTTGCTTACATTGGTGTGGCAGCCTGAGTAGTGCACATCATTTAAGTCGGAAATGTAAGCTCAACTGTGTTTCTCCCCTCTAATGCGATCGAACGAAAGATTGGGAGACACCATTAATGGGACGTTGCTTAGACTGGAAGATATAAAAAGAGGGTCCTGGGATATCCCGGTATCTAGTTTCGCGTTGCCCCATGTATGATGAGACTCTGAATTTATCTCAGCCCATCCATGAGACCCCTGAGCCCAGGGATCGTGGTGTCACCTATGGTAGGCCGTATAACATTGGGCTGGAATTACACATTACCAGCATTTCCTAGTGTTCTTCTGCCAAGCGAAAGTCCAATCCGAGGTCTGCTGGCAATGTGTTGGCAATGCAAACTTATCATCTGTTTGAGAGAGTATTTCAGGTAGACGGGTTCTGCACAGGACAACATTCAGGATATAAAAGCAAGGTGTCTTCCTACCGTCCCCTTCAGATTCATTTTTGGGATCCTATATCATATCTCACAAACAATGCGTCTCTCCTTTGTCCTCGCCGTTGTTGCTGCTTTCAAGTTGATGGTGTTTCCTGTCAGTGCTGACACTGGCAGTCCATGTCCCTTCTTCTGCAACGTCACCGCTGATTGCTGCTTTGGTGATGTATGCAAGGCAGAAATAATAGACCGCGGCGTGAGTATGAGTGCTTTTCATCTAACCCCGTCACAGTGACTCACCGGTCTGGTAGGGCACGATCTGGTATTTGTGTGAGCCAGGGAAGTCGTGTTTCTGCTTTCTCATTGGTGCAGTGTGGTTGACGCCATGACACGTAGGTAGTATCCAGTAGTTATTGAGTAGTTGGCTGTTGTGGAGTGCTCAGTCGTCACGGTGAACAAACTTGAGCATCTCGGAAGAATTAGAGGAGCATCTCTGACACCAGTGACTGCATAAAATAGAATTGTCAGTACTTACGATGCGTTGTTTTTCTTCTCGTTACGGTAACCTTGCAGAATATGATTTATATATAAGACCTCAGGCCTCAAGGCTAACACTGATGGATAGTGACAGTCGGACAGATTGCTTCCGCGGGATCAACCGTTTCGTCCTTACCAATATGTTAGATGTAGGCCCGGATCACCAGATCAAGTCCACAAATGCAGGCAATAACACGCACACGCTGATTCATATGCAATGAATGGCATCACTAAATTCGAGCAGCCATATATGTTCATCTTGAATTAAAACCTCGGCACTTTAGCACTCCGCCACAAGCCAAAGCAATATTTGCTTCAAATACTAGTGAAGATATTCAGTCAACAGCACCGCGTAATGTGGTAGAACAGTATTACATAGAAGGGGAATACGGAGGTAACGTAGTGTCCAACATAGGTGCTTACGAGCAGCAACCGATCGACGCTGAAGTTGCAGGTTGGTTGACCTTCACTGACCCATCTGCGTTGGAAGCACCTCCCACTGAGACAGCTGAGTCTGCTTGCGAGTCGATGAGCCGAGTCTTGCAGTCTCTGTACAGTCGGGAATTGAGTGTCAAGTTCGCAAATATAGCACAATGCGACAAACCTTGCAAGGGCGAAGAAGGCTTCTTCTACACCGGCATTCGCCTTAGCAGACGTCTCCATAAACTTCATGCCAAGTTCCTCTGCAAGTCCACGTCCCTGGATTTCTGTTACGGCTCGCTTGTCTGTCCAATCCGATTTATTACCGATGAGTATCTTGTTGACACCCTCTGAGGCATGTTGTTCGATGTTAGCATGCCAAGTACGGATACCTAAAGGTGAGATACATCAGGGTGGGACAACAGTGGAGATGCCAATAACGCGTACTATTGAATGATCGTTCATCTGTGACGTCGTACACAAGAAGAATGCCCATTGCTCCACGGTAGTACGCAGTCGTTATAGTTCTAAACCGCTCCTGGCCAGCAGTGTCCCACTGTACGATACGGGTCAGCTTGTAAAGCGAACAGTTCATGACTGTATTGGGATGACAACACACAATTTGAAGCTTAATGCGCTTTCCATCTAGCTCGATTGTACGGATTTTGAAGTCAATGCCGATTGTGGTTATGAACGATGGCGTCCACGCATCGTCGCAGAAGCGGAGCAAAAGACAGGACTTCCCAACACCTAAGCAACAACTTAAGATTGGAACACGCTAGAACCACGGAACAAACAAACCTGAGTCGCCAATCAAGAGCAGCTGCGGAGCAAGTTATGCATGCGAGGTCTGGAGTGTGTATGCAGCATGCTTACCTTGATGAGGAAATCATAGTGTGGGGGAGGCATTCTGGAATATCTTTTCTAGCTAATGAGATGCACTTCTCCATCTACAAGGCTAAGAAACGAACCAGATAAAGTCTTGAGTAGATGACCAGTGAGCAGGGATTCTTGACGATATTTGCTAGTGCGTCACTGCGAAATGCCTGTTGCTGCAGCGCTGAAGCGCTGAAGTTCCAGTGCATTCAGTGCCACACACTGCGGAAGTAGCCGCAGCATCTTTAATTACGTAATACATATAAGTGATTTTCATTAAAGTTTGAAAATTTGAACGTTGAACGTTGAACCTTCCTGCCTACGCGAACGACTAGTATATAATCCCGTTCTAATTCCTACTAGTTCGCTTCGGGAGTCACGACTCACAATCCACGAAGACCCGGTCTGGACGCCTTTTTTGTCACCATTCAGGCGAGTAAGTTATAAGGTGACCTGTTAAAGATAGAGAGCCGATTTATTTCGGAATGCTAACAGGGTGGCAGATATCACTCTAAGAATTCCTATCTTCCATACGTACGTAAGGTCCAGGTCAACTTGTTCTTGTCACAATCTCGGATCATTTGAGGGTCCAAGTTTATCGCTCACTGTGTACAGCTTCAGGTCGCCCACAGGTGTCGATTTTGGGTGTAGTGTTTGCGCCTCAACCTGTTTGGAAATTCAGACAGAGCGCTCGCTCGACAATATAAGGACAACCTCATTGCAGAGTTGCTTTGCGAGGCACTCCTTTGTACCTTTGTACCTCAAATATTGACACGACTCAAGTCTTTCCCCAGCCTTTCATATAACTACTTCATTATCACAAACTCCTCTTGTTCAACACACCATGTTGGACTTACTCTCCAAAGATCGAATAGTCAACGAGGCTGGCCTCAGAGCCGCCTTGCATCATCTGGACGCAATCTCAAGTTCAGGAGCAACCGCATTACAAGCCATGGTCGAACACATGTTGTCATCACCTCATGTTTTTGCGTATATTATTTCTGGTATCTCACAGACTTTCTTCGAGCGCCATCAGCTCTGACTCTGTAACAGTTTGGGATCGCCGTGAGGCAATGATCTCACAGATCATGACAGACTTTCCAACGAAATCTCAAGAATATCCAACCTCCATTGCCAGCAAGATGCTAGACAATCTGTCCATGTACTTTTTAGCTTTGCCAGGCGAGTCTCTGGCGATGGATGTCTCAAGGGACATCAGCCGCCACAGAGGCTTCATCGAGAGCGCTTTACCCGTGCTTTGCGCATTGAGCACTATGAAATTTGCTAGTACAGGGCCATTTGAAGGCGAGATCGATCTCTTCGACGTCGAATCTGATGATGGATTTGTTAAGAAGAAAGTGCCTCAGAAAATGCGCAAGCGTAATGGCCAGAAAGTCCATGCGGCTATCGACACATCGCTCTTCGTGAGGCTTGGTGTGGTTGTGCCTCTCACGAGTGAGGCTGCCGCATCATTGTCTACTCATATTCTTGTGGAGCTGAAAAAAGCTCTCTCGGTGAGTATATTCGTTACTTTTGATGTTTCCCCTGACGGCCCTCCGTAAGTTCTACCTCTCGCTTCTGCGGAGGACGGAATTGGCAGGCGACATCAAAGCCTTACTCTTCCCAAACGTGGGAGAGTCTGCCAAAGATGTTGCGCCTGAAGTTTCGTCAACCGAGGATGTCGAGGGCCCAACAAACCGACCCAATGCGTACCCAATGGTACAGCCCATGAAGGCTGCACTTTACTTCGACAACGCGGACGGGTTCGGAGAGTGGCGAATCCTCATATCTACCGAGGCTTATAAGAACTTGCGTGAATTCCGTAGAGCAGATGAGAAGATATTCAAGATCATCGTCAAGAAGATCAAGTCTGTCTTCTGATGAATTTCGTTGCAATGATCTCATCGTTGCCACAGACAACTATCGAATGGCCATTTCTCAGATGATAACCACAAGCGACTTAATGGGCCGGATGCAGGCATACCTATCCACGAGGCCAAGATGACAAGGGACCTACGATTAGTGGTAGGTTTAATCTCACATGCGTCACTTAGAGCAGGAGACGACCGACCTTTTCTCACAGTACCAGATCGACTGTGTCCCCGATCAGGACGGAAAGGTAGGCCATTCTTGCATCAATGTCGAGCACGATACTGAGACTGGAGTATCGACAGTCCGAAAGACAAGGTGAGCTATCAAGAGCAATTACATGCGTCTGCCATTAGTGCTCATACGAACTCCAGTAATCAAGGTATACGGCATTTATACGCATGCTCAGCTTGGCAGAATATGGGATGCCTTGGGTAGCCATCTCGCATGCAAGGGCAGAGAATATCGTAGAAGGTGAGGTCATTTTTCAGCTCTTGATGCAATTCAGTGAATCGTTACTTGCGCAGGTGCATCTTCCGGAACAGACCAGTCCTTTCTAATGACAGCGTGATTCTGCCGGCGTCATTCCCACCAGCTGAACCTGAGCCAGAATGCTCAGGACGCCCACTTGATCTTAGTGATAAGGACATGGACCGCGTTGAGTATTTTCAATTGTCATTCATGCGATCATTGATCCATGACGTAGCTTCACTCTTTGCTTGTGTATGATTTTTCGCCAATCAGATTGGTTTCCATCTAACGATTTTCTAGTTTGGAGAAATACGTCACATTCTCGCAAGTAAGCTTATAAATGCGGTTTATAGGCACGCGAATATTGACTTGATAACTCTTGATTTAGGCGTTCCTACATAGTGAGTGATCATGTAATTGGCTCCCCACCTCTTCTCATCTTTGCAAAAGGTCTCATCGCAAACCAAGATGTACAGCACGTCTTCATACTCACGTGAGTTCTGCCCCAATGCGACAAATTTACTGATCGATGTCGGTTCAGACCTCAAGAACAAAAGATTGTCGAGTGTACCACGTCATGCTACGTCCTGGGTCGCAGCGGCACGGGGTAAGTGTCCTGCCCTTGATATGAGTAGCTTATGTATCACACTCAACTAGAAAAACCACGACGATGCTGTTTAAGATTCTCGGCATTCAGCGAGCTTGGGAAATGAGTGCCATCGACATGCCGAAGCCACGCCAAATCTTCGTCACCAAATCCAGAGTGCTCGCCACGAAAGTGGAAGAGTATTTCACGAAGCTTCTCGAATCTCTGGCGTTAGCAGGCTATACCCTGCAAGAACTTGCGAAAATGAAGGCGCAAAATGTTCAGGAGGGCCTTGTTGATCTCGACGACCTGCCCGAATCACAGATGAATATACCCATGAAATACAGTGAACTTGAGGATAAGCACTTTCCTCTTTTTGTGACTTTCGATCGAGTACGTCCCAATCCGTCGTCCAGGCAGTCCCTAAGCCAATCGTTTATGTAGCTGGCGAAGATGATCGCGGCAGATATATTGAGCAAGGACGCCCCAGAAGCGAGAGATAGCGCAGGACTTTTCTTCAATGTTGACGATGCCGAGGCTCATGACTGTTTCGTCACCTATGACGTATTCGCAAATCAATACTGGCCTCATTTTCCGCAGAATCTCACCAAAAATCTTAGTAGTGTCCTTTTCTCTTGTGATAACAATGAAATACTAACACCACCCCATCAGACTCGTGGTTGGTTTTCAGCGAATTCATGGGCGAGTACTAATTATTATCTTGACATTGACAGTTCCTGAATATACCTACAGGGATTGTCAAAGGCTCCGAACACGCGCTGACCTGTCCTGAAGGAGTTCTCGATCGCCCAAACTACCTCCGTCTTCCTCATCGTTCTAACCCAAATTTTGCGGATCAGAGGGGAATTCTGTATGACATCTTCGAGATTTATACGAAAACCAAGAGCCAGCGACGTCATCATGATGTTGCAGACCGGTATGACCTATTCCCCCCTCTCACTCACGCAATGTCACGATATATGCCCAAACAGTACGCATGCGATACTCAAGGTTTTGCGGAGCCAGAGGTTCCCTGGCCAACAGATCGATTATCTGTATGTGTTATCCCCACAAATGCATCTTGCCTCTGAACGCCTGCACTAGGTATGTCGATGAAGCACAAGACAACCTTCTAATCGACGCACTCTGTAAGTAGCTACTCCACCCTTCGTTAACAGAAATCGCCTTAGAACTTTCTGTTGTAGTTTTGAGGCAGTTATGCAGGAATCCAGACGGTTTGTTCTGGGCTGGGGACACCGCACAGACAATCTCCGCGGGGAGTTCCTTCAGGTTCGATGATCTGAAAGCGTTTCTCTACCGTGTGGAGGTCAGCATACAGTAACTTAGCTCAGGCCTGAATTGATATCTTACAGCAGCAGCAACAACAAAATACCTCGGTCAATTCCACTGGAACATATCTTCATCAGCCCACGATGTTTCAATTGGCGATCAACTACAGATCGCATGGTGGCATCGTCAACTGCGCGCATTCTGTGATCGAACTCATCACGAAATTTTGGCCCAACACAATTGATAACCTTCGGCCAGAAAAAGGGGTGGTTGACGGGCTGAAACCTGTATTTTTTACTGGTTGGGATAAAGACACCGTTCGTTATGAACAGTTCTTGTTCGGGGCGAGGTAAGTAGGCCTAGACGACATCCCTCCTTTCCTACTGAGGATTCTTCCAGCGGTAGTCACATTGAGTTCGGAGCCCAGCAGTGTAAAGTGATTGGTTGGAGGTTTCATTCATACACTGATAAGGTATCTAGGCATTCTCGTGCGCGACGATGCAGCACGTCAGAAGTTACGAGAACAAGTAGGCGATATCGGACTGATTATGTGAGTTGCTCAAGACTACCTTTGCCCTGTGTTTTCATTTTCACATATGTGTGCAGGACGCTTTACGAGAGCAAAGGCCTGGAATTCAATGATGTGAGGAAGCTAACTTGGTTGTCTGATGGGTTCTGACTTCGGTCAGGTGCTATTGTACAACTTTTTCGAGGATTCTGTTATAGATTTGTCACGATGGCGTATAGTTCTCAACGGGGTAGAGGGTCAAGTACATGCACCGAACTTCGGTCGTGACGAGGCACGATACGCTGGGGTTTGTAGCGAGGTAGGCACACCAATCCTCGACAAACGAATAAACTCCGGCTCACTTTTACTAGCTCAAACTTCTTTATGTGGGAATCACTCGAGCAAGGAAGAACATGTGGATCGTTGACAAGTCTGATAAATCAGACCCGATGCGTGTACGTTTAGAGCAGCATGTTGACGTAACTCGATCTGATAACCCTTTCCCGTCAGATATTCTGGACCTCTCGCAATCAGGTCCAGAATTGTACCCCCGGCACCGATGTTCCTCATCTAGCTGTCTCCTCGACTCCAGAAGAATGGGCATCCTTCGGGCGCTCACTATTCTCACACAAGCGCTACTCGCAGGCTATCCACTGCTTCGAACGTGCTAACCTTCATCGTGAAGTGAAGGTTTGTGAAGCATATCAACTGCGAGAAGTCGCACGTTCTGGTGTCGGAGTTGTCCTACTCAGCAACCAAAAAAGAGCTTTTAACGTGGCAGCCGATGCCTTTGCCGATTGTGGTGCGACCGCGACAGGAAATCAGAAGCTCCAATATTATCGTAACTCAGCGGATTGCTATGTTCGAGCAGGAGATGATCTTAAAGCTGCTGAGGCCTATCTCAATGCTCAAGAGTTCGAGCAAGCAGCGAAGAGATATCGCAAGGCTGGACGGTTTGACAAGACCCTCCACGTCCTTAATGACCATGGCATGATCATACCCGAAGAGACCACAGCGGAGTTATGGACTGTGTGCAGACTGTTTTACTGCAGCAGGAACAACACTCAGTAAGTCTTAGACTCTCCACAATGTTTTTATTCAATAACAATTGCGCAGGGCTCCCTTGCCTCTTTTCCCAACATTTGAAAAGGAACTCGAATTTCTGGAAGACTATGATCTCGATTACGCTCGTGCTTCACTGCTTGAATCTCACTCAAGGTACTATGAGGCCGCAGAGCTTCACCTGTCCGAGAATAGGCCCTTGGAAGCTGTCCGGGCATTCATCAAGGACAACAGCAACGTCGATTCTACTATTCGTGCAGCTGATACTATATTGGAATACTTCTGGCGCAAATGCTCGTTTAGAATCACTGCAAAAACTGTTGCTGATGAGCCAATGCGGCATTTCATCGCTCTTGCTGATCAGCTAGAGGCGAACAAACTATCACCGGCGACACGTGATCTAGTACGTGTTAGTAGACTCAATGTGACCACCTGGACTGATCAAAATCCAGGTATCGATGTTTCAGAATATCTTACGCGGAAATCATGAGCCGTTGAGAAATCTTGCGCTTGACTTCCATGAACATAATAACCAGCCAGCAGCTCTCCTTTGCCTGGATCATATATTTTCTCGAACCACAGATATTCGAACTTTCGCGGTCGATGAAATGCAACGGTTCCTTCAACAATTTCACGCCTATGCACGACTGCTTTATCTAGTTTTGACCATCCCTGACCCCATGGAGCATAAGGGTATTCAGAGACTGTTCTCCGTCGTGCGATTGTCCGGTGACGAGTTTCTCGTATCCGATGGAACGTTCCTCCACAACTGTGTTATGGAAATCCGCCAGGGCATCACTTGGGTATCGGAACATCCGTCCGGGTATACAGCCTCTCGCAGAAACGTCACTCAGCTGCTGCAACGATCCATCCGAACGATCCTGAAAGACAAAGTGTCAGAGGTCGACGCTATGTGTTGCAAATCTCCTGCTTTCTCGCAATGCCTGCAATTCTTGATATCTGGAGTATGTCGAAGAGATAACTGTCCTCAAGAGCATGTTGCAGTATCGAAATTGGATCGCCTGTATTACAACAACCGTGTTGCCATCCACATCTGGCAGATTCTCATCTTGCAATTCATGTATTCCGCTCACCCATACATTGAACGACGCAATAGGTGCGCCTGGAGGTAGCTTATGATCGAGTGCTCATACTGATCACTTTATCAGCATGCGGGACTGGCTCAAGCATCTTTACGAGGCTATCAATCCGCCCTTCTTCATTCAAGGTTCCCCCGCGGACCTTGACATGAACCTGATGCCTCTTCGTCTAGATAGCATGAAAGTGGTGACGCTCTGGATCCGCGAATCCTTCTACTCGCTTGACCCATACTATACCCACGCTGAATTTTTGACGGTGTTGATGGGAATAACCAGTCTAAGTTTCGCTTTTGACAGGCACGACGCACCTGCCTACATCTCTCGAGCAAAGTGTACGGTCTCCGGACCGTTAGAACTCTCTCGCAGGGGGGACGGTCGCTATATGGTTCGTGACCTGCTCAGTTCTTACCAAGGAGCTACCCGCAGCAGTATCTCATCGGGAATTTTGTATCTTCTGTAAGCGTTCTTCTTGTCTCTACGTGCAATCAACTAAGTGCAATTCAGGCATGTCCTCGATAATCGTTTATATGTCAACCTCTCCGTGCTGTGCGACTGTATTGAGGACATCTGCAGCGCTTTTGTAATCAAGTACCGAATGGACCCGGACTTTAATAAGTTTCCCCTCCATGACGTCGTCCTTCCATGCAACTGGCTGCTATTTCCCCACAAATTCACTGCGGAGAAAGAAACTAAGCTGATTTTGATGGGCAACCTTTTGGATGAGATAGCGAGGCTGGTCGAAGCATTGCGTGTAGAAGCCGGGATGGGTGAGTCTCTCAGCTTTCCAGAGATCCGAGACTACAATTAGGCAGAATTCCTCTGGCTGAACCATACTAAATTTACGCCTATTCTCCGCAATGTTTTCATTTCCCGGATGTGAGTCCAGCTTAGTATCTGTTCGTCGGCGATGCGCATACTGATCACGTGTATTGCAGCTGCAGGGTTCTCTGCCTTAGTACGTTCACCGTCTCTTTTCAAAACCCATTGGCTGCTGAATTGAGTTCATTAGTTGCTCATAACATCAGGAATCGCTTCATGAGAGAGAAAGTAGACAAAATCATTCTTTTTCTGCACAAGAACATCCCTCCTTCGAATTGGCGTACAGCTAACTATCGGAAACTCGTGGATGACGTGGTCAGGTACATGACACCCTTGCCAGGACGGGCGCCACCCTCAGACGGTTACCTGCGAGCTCTCCTGGCTTTCGACAACAACAAAGGAGTGAGCAATCTGGTGCATCTCGTCCACAAAACGATAAACCAGCATACCCGAGTCTATATAGTCCGACGACTCGTATACGAGAAGATCACCGAGATCCCCTATCTCCTTTCATCGTACGCAGTGATCACACAGTCTACTCTGAGAGTGGAAGCCCAGGCCTTTGTACCTCGCGTAGGACATTCTAAGGATCGACCAGAGGTTATGCAGCACGATGAGAAAGAGATAACGGAACTGCAACCGCAACCTCAAGAGTTCGAAGGAGAAGAAGAAAGGGAAGAAGATGTCACGGTGAATGCTGATGCCGAGACCCGTGATGCGTTGGAGCCTTTGGATGAGGCGGTGACGTCGCTTGCACCTGATCTTGACGAGTCGCTACGCTCTAACGGACCATCGGTGGAAGAAGAAGAGGCGGCTTGCCAGATTCAGAACGCATACCGCCGTTACGTCGGGCGTCGTTCGAGTCGTGCAGTGAATGCCGAAATCGATGTCACATTCATGACATGCCTGAAGGAAACGCAGTCCTCTGAATGGCGTCCGGGTTATTACAGATGCCTTTTCCTTGGACCATTGCCTCACCTTCTGGTGTGCCTGGAACGAGGCATTGCTCTGACTCGCGCTGCCAAAGCGAAGACGAAAGGCCTTCTCAACAAGGAGTCTCATGAAAAACTTGAGGAGTTGGGCAAGCAGAGAAGCGAGATAGCGTCCGTCCTCACTTACTCGGCAACATACAATAACTAAGACCGTCTTGTTTACAGAACGCTCCTCAAGAAGGGATCGAAATTGCGCAGGCAGCTAGAACCTTCCTCGCCGGCCCATCGTGCCCGTGACATTGACGCACTCAAATGTGGAGTTCTAGAGGTCAAGGAATTCATGCAGAGGGTTCCCAGCAACATGCAAGATATGCAATCCGAGTTTCAAATGGCCTATAAGGGTATTGTTGCAGAGAAGAAGGTTCATGCGCGAAAGGAGAAAGAGAGACCTACTCTCAATGTCGAGGATATCGACGGCTAGTGATTTTACTTTGGTTGTGGAGAGTCGAGACCGCCGGTGTATCATGATTCATATCTACATATTGTAAGGAAGGACGGAGTGATTTCCAAATATCGTGTCGACGCCATGTGCGCGCTCCACTCGAGGTCCTTTCGAATTGATGCTCCGCTTACTCTTTGTGATGTACGCCACTTTCTCATTTTCTCTCCTTGGACGCTTGCCACGGCTAGACATTTCTGCATGCATGTTCCACCAGCCAAATGATCTCCCCAGCACAATCAACATCCACGAATCATTTTGATGTGTTGCACAAAGTATCCATCTGCTTTGTCTGCCATTCGCGTGTCGACGCCATGTGCGCGCTCCATTCTACATATGTAAGGACGGAGCGATTTCGTATTTCGTGTCACCTTCATGTGCGCGCGCCACTTCAACTCCATCTTCACTTTCTTGAACCTGTTGGCATCCAAAGTGCCCAATGTGCTCGAATCCAAAAAGAAATTCTGGAAGATGGATGGGTTTGTGCCTATCTCTGTGGAACCAGAAAACACTGTCGGTGATCTGCCTGTCTCCG
Source organism: Suillus placidus (assembly GCA_016628565.1). Taxonomy (NCBI): domain Eukaryota; kingdom Fungi; phylum Basidiomycota; class Agaricomycetes; order Boletales; family Suillaceae; genus Suillus; species Suillus placidus. The sequence goes on from JABBWD010000021.1 coordinate 164,721, forward strand.
TCTTTGCCAGGAGATTATGGTGAGCGAGAAATAAAATGAACGATGAGGAAACATACTAACAGACAGAACAGAATCGTAATTCAGTTCCGATTATGTTGGATGCGCTGCCAGGAGATTATGGTGGGCATGAAATAAAATGAGGAAACGTACTAACAGACGGAACAGAATCATACTTCAGTTCCGACACTCTCGAGGAAGCAAGTACCTCCAGATGCACCTGAACAAACTCCAGACTACCTCGCGATGTTAACTCATCCAATCACACCTCTGCATCGATTGGACCTAAAAGTCAGAGCGGTGTGCGCTATACAGCGAAATCTGTCAGTCGAAAAAAGTTTAGTGCGAAATTTAGTGCGAAACGCGCGAGTCTGCATCACCAGTCTTCATCGAAGGTTCATGGAAGTGCAGATTCCTCAGACAGAAGAGATACACTGTCTACCTCGCATTACCTTCGCCTTCAATCCAACGGGTTCAAGCTGGACAGTTAATCGAAAGCAGTTTCCTTTGCGTCCGACTTATGCGACGACGTTCAACGGAAGTCAAGGGTTGACGTTGGAGAAAACGGTGCTCGACTTGCGCACTCATTCTTTTGCGCACGGACAACTATACACTGCACTCTCTCTCAAGGGTGCGAGGTCGTAGAGACATTCGAGCGCTTTTTCAAGAAGGAGAGCAAAAGACGACAGCCAACGTAGTGTACATGCGTTATTACATCTGTGGTTGTAAATTATCTTAATGCGCGACCGTGCGAAGTTGAACGCTACTGAAGTACTGAAGTCTTAGACATATGTTGGGATGGGTCAATGCGCGACCGTCCGGAGGTGAACGGAGCGCTTGTATATTATAATTAGGGGAGCTCTATTTTAACTCAAAGTTAAAACGCCCAATGCCCAAGCCCAACGCCCAACACCCAATGCCAAACACCCAATACCCAACCTCACGACCAAAATGAGTATGGCACTGGGCTAGAATATTACATAAATAGAAGTAAAGCCACCGTTGACTCGGATGCAGATAAGCTAAACCTTGTCGCGCGAAGCGTCGAAACCTGTCTCCTAACCCTTGAACCTTTTTTATTTTCTTCCTTCTTATACTATTTCTAAGCCTTTCCATACCTAAACCTTGGCACGCCTTAGGTGACCTTCTCACTTTTCATTCCTGACCATGTCCTAAACCTCATTTGACTTTTTGAAACACTAGAACAACATCATATTTGAGCCGCGGGCGTGATGAAAAAGTTCAGAAATGCTGCAGTGGCTTTACTCCATATCTATTCTAGGTATGCTCATTTCGGTCATGAGGGGCATTGGGCATTGAGCATTGAGGCTTGGGCGTTGGGCGTTGGGCGTTGGTGTTTTAACTTCGACCTAATGAAGATTGAACGTTGACGTTAACGTTGAACGTTCGAACTTCCATGCATACATATTAACTCTTCTATCCAACAAAACCAGAGATATTCTCAAAATCCAGATTTCATTAATCCAGGTTTGTCTTGCCAAGCTTCTGATAGGTCTGGGCCCATGGTGGCAACGCTTTCAAGTTCAAGCTTTAAGTTCAGAGGGCACGTTTGAGGGAGCTTGCCTTTGCACCACGACCTTTGCTGTACCAACACAACCATTCAAGTGCTCAAGCTCAAGCCTTCATTGAAGTCCTTCTCAATTCTTCGTGTCTTACTATGACAACTTACTCTTCCAGTTCCATGCACATGTTGGAACTGTTTTCAATCAATCGATTGGCCGATGAAACAGGCCTCAGAGCTGCCTTGTGCCACTTAGACGCTCTAGGAGGTCACAGTGGGTTACAAACTGCAATCGAGCATCTGCTCTCTTTCCCTCATGTTTTTGCATACATTGTCTCTGGTATCTTGCAGACTTCATTTCCATGATTCTGTCAACTGACTTCCTGAATAGTTTGGGATCGCTCTGCAGAAATGGTCTCACAAATAATGGCTGATTTTCCTACAGATGCCCAAGAGTACCGTTCGTCCCTTGCGCACAAGATGCTGGACAATGTGTCTGTTCACGCTCTAGCCTTGCCAATCGAGTCTTTGGCGAGGGAAGTCGCAAAGGACATCGGTCGCTACCGGGCCTTCATTGAGGGTGCACAGCCCGTGCTTTGTGCGTTGAGCACCATGAAATTTGCCGAATCAAAGTCGCTTGAGAGCGATCCCACGCAAGCGTCCCGAGCCATACGCAAGCGTGATTACCAGAATGCTCATGTAACTATCGATGCATCGCTCTTCGTCAAACTTGGCATGGCTGTGCCTCCCACGAGTGAGGCGGCCACATCGTTGACCACCTACATCCTTGCAGAGCTGAAAAAAATCCTCTTGGTGTGTATCCTCGTGGTGTACTTTTTGACGTCCCCTGACAGCTCCCCTAAGTTTTATCTCTCGCTCCTGCGGAGGACGGAATTAGTGGGCGACATCAAAGCCTTGCTCTTCCCAAATGTGGAAGAGTTTGCTAAATATGTTGCGCCTGAAGTTTTGTTCCCCGAAGATGCCGAGAGCTCAACAGAACAAAGTGCATATCCAATGGTACAGCCCATGAAGGCTGCTCTTTACTTCGGCAATGCGAATGGGTTCGGTGAGTGGCGAATCTTGATATCCACCGAGGCATATAAACATCTACGCGAACACCGTCGAGCGGACAAAAAAATATTCAAGATTATCTACAAGAAGATCAAGTCCGTCATTTGATGACATTATATCACTGATCTTATAATTACCACAGACATCTCTCTCACGGTCAATTCTCAATTGACAATCACAAGAGACTCAATGGACCGGATGCAGGCATTCCTGTCTTTGAAGCCGAGATGACCAAAGACCTACGGCTGGTGGTAGACGTCACTTCCTAGAAACTCTGGGCAGGAGATAACCTACTTTTGTCACAGTACCAGATTGATTGCGTCCCTGACCAGGATGGAGAGGTATGTGATTCTTCCATCAAAGACCAGCACATGATACCGAGACCAATTTTGATAGTCCGAGATACAAGGTGCACCATCATGTGTCTCGAATGAACATCAATCATCATTACTCACGCGAATGCCAGTCATCAAAGTATACGGGATCTACAGACACTCTGAGCTCGGCAGAATATGGAATGCCTTGGGAAACCATCTAGCACGCAGGGGTGCAGAATATCGCAGACGGTTGAGCATATACCTGTCATCTATTATCCGACTTACTGAGTAATCGCTCTATCAGATGCATATTTCGCACCAAACCAGTTGACAGTGTTATTCTGCCGGCCTCATTTCCGCCGAAGGAACTCGAGCCGGAAATTCCCTTAAGCCCACTGGATCTTAGTGCCGAGGACATGGAACATGTTGAGTGTTTACATCTTTCGGTAGCACAGCGATTGATCTGTGGTGCAGCTTCACTCTTTGCTCGTGTATGAATAAATATTTTGCAATTTGATGCATCATGATTGACGATTTTTTAGCCTGGAGAAATATGTTACATTCTCGCAAGTACGTCTATTTGTATAATTCTTCAATATAGAATGAGTTGATGATATCTCCTCAGGCATTTTTGCATAGTGAGTAACCCTGTACTTGGTTACCCACATCGTCTCATTCTTGCAAAAGGTCTCGTCGCAGACCAAGATGTACACCACGTCTTCATGCTCTCGTATGTCCTACTGCTTTGAGATGAGTTTAGTGATTGACGTTGCCTCAGTCCTCAAGAACAAAAGGTTGTCGAATGCACTACGTCATGCTATGTTTTGGGTCGCAGTGGCACAGGGTAAGTACCTTGTGCTCGACATTGCTCACGTATCTATTTCATGGGCCACTAGAAAAACGACGACAATGCTGTTCAAGATCCTTGGCATTCAGCGAGCCTGGGAACTGAGTGCTATTGACATGCCTAAGCCACGTCAAATCTTTGTCACAAAATCTAGAATGCTGGCGACAAAAGTGGAAGAATACTTCACAAGGCTTCTCGAGTCCCTGGCAATGGCAGGCTATACGCTGCACGAAATTGCGAAACTTAAGGCACAAAGCATCGAGGACGATCTTATTGATCTTGACGATGCTCCTGTGTCGCAGATGAGTGTGCCGGCGAGATACAGCCAACTTGGGGACAAACATTTCCCCTTATTCGTGACTTTTGATCAAGTATGTCATCATGCATTTCACAGACCGTTTTACACCTCATTTTGTGTAGCTAGCAAAGATGATTGCAGCCGACATCTTCAACATGGACGATCCTGAGACGAGACGTAGCGCTGAGCTGTTCTTCGGCACCAATGATGCAGAGGCGCACGACTCGTTTGTCACCTATGATGTATTCGAAAAGCAATATTGGCCGCGTTTTTCCGCAGGGTCTCACCAAGAACCTTAGTAATACTGCTTCATTTCTATCAGACGATGCACTCACGCGTCCTACCCAGATTCATGGTTGGTTTTCAGCGAGTTTATGGGCAAGTCCAAGTCTGTATCCAACCAAGCAGTTGCTGAACCGCCTCACAGGTATCATCAAAGGCTCGGAACAGGCGTTGGGCTTTCCGGATGGATTCCTCGACCGTCCAAACTACCTTTGCCTCTCCTGTCGCTCCAATCCGGTCTTTGCAAACCAAAGGGACACACTCTATGATATATTCGAGATTTACAGGAAATTCAAGAAGCAGAAACGCCACTTCGATGTAGCGGATCGGTACGGGCCGTTTTACTCACACTCGTTGGACACCACAATTAATTCCACACAGTACACATGCGATACTCAAGGTCTTGCAAAACCAAAAATTTCCTGGTCAACAGGTTGATTATCTGTATGTACATCTCTCGTCCGGCTAACTCTAGATCCTGATCAACCATACCAGGTATGTTGACGAGGCACAAGACAATCTTTTGATCGATGCGATGGGCAAGTCATCTTTCCCTTCTTTAATATGAGAGTGTGAATGAACTTTCTGTTTCTAGTTTTGAGGCGACTGTGTAGGAATCCAGATGGTCTTTTCTGGGCTGGGGATACTGCGCAGACGATCTCTGCTGGAAGCTCCTTCAGGTTCGACGATCTGAAAGCGTTTGTCTATCGTATGGAGGTTAGCGACCGGTGATCATGTCCCATAGTGTGATCTGATGTCTTCCTACAGCGTCACAGTAACTCGGTAACCCCTACTGGAGCTTCTGCACATCAACCAATGATGTTCCAACTGGCCACTAACTACAGATCACACAATGGCATCGTGAACTGTGCTCATTCTGTCATCGAGCTCATCACGAAGTTCTGGCCAAACGCAATTGATCACCTCCTACCTGAAAAGGGGGTGGTTGATGGAGTGAAGCCAGTATTTTTCACGGACGTGGATAATGACACTCACTGCAAACGTTTTTTGGTCGGCGAGAGGTAAGTAGACCGCCTTGATCTTCATCGTTCTCCTGCTGAGATTCTCGCAGTGCTAGTAACTTAGAGCTTGGAGCCCACCAGTGTAAAAGCTCCCTGCTCAAGGTTTCGTTCATGTTCTGAAAAGTTATTCTATAGGCATACTTGTGCGTAACGAAGCAGCAGTCAAGAAGTTGCGAGAACAAGTAGGTGATATTGGAATGATAATGTGAGTCGTCTCGCAATTATCTGTGCTCCATGATTTTTATATTCACGTGTCTGCTCAGGACGCTCTATGACAGTAAAGGCCTTGAGTTCGACGATGTGAGAAAGTTGACCTTGACTATCTGATGAATGACTGACTCTGGCGCCATGGCCAGGTTCTCTTGTACAACTTTTTCGGAGATTCCGCCGTAGATGCATCACGCTGGCGGGTAGTTCTCAGCGGGGTGCAGGGTCAAGGATATGCGCCTGATTTTTATCGTGACCAGAATCGGTACGCTGGAATATGCAGTGAGGTAAGTACACCGCCCGTCAATCAAGGAATAGACTGTTACTTGCTTTTATTAGTTGAAACTCCTCTACGTGGGGATCACCCGAGCAAGGAAGAACGTATGGATCTTTGACACGTCTGATAAGTCTGATGCTATGCGTGTACGTAGACCACCTGCATCTTGTGCGCTAGTTGGGTCGATAAGCCTTTATTCTCAGATTTTCTGGAAGTCTCAAGATCTGATCCGCACCTGTGCCCGCGGCACCGATATTGTTCCTCTAGCCGTCTCCTCTACTCCGGAAGAATGGGCATCCTCCGGACGCTCACTAGTACTGGCACAAGCGCTACTCGCAGGCTATCCATTGCTTCAAGCGCGCTGACCTTCGCCGCGAGGTGAAGGTTTGCGAAGCTTATCTACTACGGGAGGAAGCGCGTTCCAGTGTCGGAGTGGCCTTGTTTAACGTTCAACAAAGAGCTTTTACTGCGGCAGCAGAAGCCTTTGCTGACTGTGGCGCAGCTGCGACGGGCAACGAGAGACGTCAATATTACCGCACCTCGGCGGATTGCTACGTCCGAGGAGGACAAGACTTCAAAGCTGCTGATACCTATCTCAAGGCTGAAGAGTTTGAGCTAGCTGCAAACAGATATCGCAAGGCTGGATCTTTTGACAGGACGCTCCATGTCCTTACTGACCACCGTGCCGTGATATCTGAAAAGACGGCGACAGATTTGTGGATGGTATGTCGGCTTCATTACTGCGGCAGAAGCAACGATAAGTAAGTGACCACAATTGTACTATGATTTGGTTTAATGGTGATCGTGCAGAGCCCCTGTGTCTCTATTCTCTTCGTTAGATGAGGCACTCGAGTTTTTGGAGGAATACGACTTGGATTGTGCTCGTGTTTCCCTTCTGGAGTCTCACTCGATGTACCATGAGGTCGCGGAGATACACTTATCAGAGAACCGCCCCATGGAAGCAGTTCAAGCATTCCTCAAGGACAACAGAAACATTGACTCATTTGCTCGTGCGGCCGACACTCTTCTGGAATTTATGTGGCGCAAATGCTCATTCAGGATCACCCCCAAAGCCGCCGTTGCTGACGTGTCAGCGCGGCAAGCTATCGCCCTCGCTGATCAGCTGCAGATGAAGAAACTGGAGCCCATGACCCGTAATTTGGTATATATCACATATTACTGAAACGTACTAACCGAACTGATCCGTATGCAGATTTTGATGTTTCAGAGCATCTTGCGAGAAGATCACGAATCGTTGAAGAAACTCGCGCTTACCTTCCAGGAACATGGTCATCACACTGCCGCTCTCCATTGCCTGGATCACTTTTTCACTCGATTGACAAACATTCGTCCTTTCCAACTCCGTGAAATGGCAAGCTTTCTTGAAACGTTTCATACCTATGTGCGACTACTCTATCAAACTTCGACCTTGCCCGATCCCTTAGGACGCCGCGAATGCGATGTGCAAAGACTGTTTTCAATTGTGCCACTGTCGGGCGACGAGTTTCTCATACCGAGTGGAACGTTCCTCCACGACAGCGTGACGAGAACTCAGAACAACCATTTGGTCTCGATGCATCAATCCGGATATAAGGCCTCTCGTAGAAACGCAACGGAATTGGTCCATCTGTCCATTCGAACTGTCTTAAAGGACAAGGTTTTGGCACTCCATGAAATGTGTTGCGGCGCTCCAGTCTTTTCGCAGTGCTTGCCATTCATTGTCTATGGGAATTGTCAAAGAAAGGGATGCCTCCAGGAACATATCACGATGTCGAATTTGGACCGCGCGCAATACCACGGCCGCGTTGCGATCCATATGCAGTTGATTCTCATCTTACAGCTCTTGTATTCCGCACATCCCAGTACGATAGAGTGGGAGAGGTGCGCCCAGTATATGGTCTATTGCTGAAGTATACGCTGATACTGTTATTAGTATGAGGTACTGGCTCGAACACCTTTACGAGGCGCTGGCTCCGCCCTTGTTCATTCAAGGTTCCTTTGCGGACCTCGATTTGACCCTCATTCCGCATGGTTTAGCTGGCCTGAGAGTGGTGAAGAATTGGATGCGCGAATCTTTCTATAGTTTGAACCCATCCAACAGCCCTCAATTTCTGACGACCTTGATGAGAATTACCAGTTTGAGTTTCGCTTTTGACCGGAAGGATGCTCCTGCCTACATTGCTCAGGCACAGTGTCTCACCCAAAATAAATGCGCCAAGCTCCTCCGCAAGCCAGATAATCGCTACCTAGTGGAGGACATGCTCAATTCTTACCGAGAAGCTACTCCAAGCGGTATATCATCGGGAATTCTGTTTCTACTGTGAGTTCGCGCCTTCTGTTCACGTGCACATGCTAAAAATTCTGCAGGCATGTCCTCGACAACCGTTTATACGTCAATCTATCTGTTCTATGCGACTGCATTGAGGGTATTCTTTCCTCTTTCGTTATCAATCACAGGATGGATCCCACCCTCGACGAACTTCCACTGCATGGTGTCGTTGTTCCATCCAACTGGTTGATCTTCTCCCAGAAGTTTTCTGTGAAAAAAGACGTCGAACCGCAGTCAATAAGCTCGTTCTTAGATGCGATAGGGAATCTAATAGAGAGATTGCACGTGGATGGTGCCGACGGTAGAGCTTTGCATACTCCGCAGACCGTGTTTAATGCTCACGAATCAACAGATTTTCTGTGGCTTGCACATGTTACCAGTGTCACGCCGTTGCTTCGCGATATTTTCATCTTCCGGCTGTAAGTCCAGTTGACTACCTATATACCATGAGCCGCTTATACTTACACATCCACAGATGCAGGACTCTTTGCCTTGGTGCGTCTGCTCCAGCTCGTCATCATTCGACAGCTTTTAATTTTTGCAATAGTCGCTCACAACACACGATACCTCATGGTGAAGCACAAAGTGAACTCGATCGTGCTTCATCTGCACAAGACCAATGGACCTCAGCACCTTGCATACTATCGAAAACTCATGGACGACGTTGTTGAGCATATTGCGCTCTTGCCCGACAGAGGGGTGCCTCGCTTGGATGGCTACCTGCGAGCTGTTCTCGATTTCAATACCAACAATGCTGCAAGCGATCTTGTTGAACTTGTTCACAAGACGAGGCAATCTACTCAAATCTTGTCAGTGCGACAACTGCGTTACGAAAAGGCTAGTGAAATTCCATACCTTCTCTCTACACACATGGTCGCTGCACAGTCCACGCTGAGAGTGGAGGCAGCTCCTTTCGTGCCTCGCATGCAGCGTCCCAAAGATAATGCAGAGATTCGTCAGGCCGAGAAGGATAACTTGGAATCGATGCCCCAGGAGGCTGATGGAGAGAAAGTGGAGGAGAAAGAAATTCCAGTGGTCGTTGATCCCGAGGCCACTGATGGCATGGAAGATATGAACGAGGCGGTCACATCCCTTACACCCCTTGACCCTGTACCAGACGAATCTCTTCGCTCCAACGGGCCAACGGAAGAGCAAGTTTGGGCAGCTCGCAGGATCCAGTATGCTTATCGCTGTCACGTTTGGCATCGTTCAGGCTCTGCGGTAGATGCAGAAATCGATGCGATATTCACGACATGCCTCAAGGAGACGCAGTCCTCTGAATGGCGTCCAAGCTATTACCGGCTTCTTTTCCTTGGACCATTGCCCCACCTTCTGGCGTGCCTGGAACAAGGCATTGCTCTAACTTATGCTGCCAAAGCGAAGACGAAAGGCCTTCTGGACAAGGTGTCTCATGAAAAGCTTGAAGAGTTGGGCAGGCAGAGAAGCGAGATCACGTCAGTCAAAACTTACTCGGCGTCATACAATGATTAACGTGCAGTCTTGTTTACAGATCACTTCTCAAGAAGGGTATGAAATTGCGCAAGCAGCTAGAGCCTTCCTCACCAGATCATCGTACCCGCAACATCGACGCCCTCAAACGCGCAGTTTTGGAGGTCGGAGAATTCATTCAGAAAGTTCCCGGCAGCACGAAGGATATGCAAACCAAGTTCCAAATGGCTCATAAGGGAATTGTTGCAGAGAAGAAGCTATTTCGCGTGCGAATGGAGAAGCCTGCTCTTAACGTCGGGGACCTATAGATCCAATTGTTTGGAGATCGTAATATAGTGTACCAATACATGCTTAGTCTTAGTCTCCCGTAGTAGTCGGAACTTCTTTCTTTATTGTGTCCAACTTGCAAGCGCGTGGGCGAAGGACTCAAGCTTGAACTGTTGGATTATGGCAGTAATTACACAGGATCGATATCGCACACTCGCTAGTGATTGCTTCCGGTATCCTCGAGAAGTCTTTAATTGTCACCTAAAGAGATACTGCAGGGGTTGACCGCCATGTCCATCGCTGGTCACAGTGGAGTGTCTGCAGCCATTCTCACCCACTCCGACCCACTGGCAGCCACTCCGACATCCCCGCTCTGGGTCAATAACCAATCGCGCTTATGCCAGGTCAGTAGCCAGTCTCGCACTTCGTGTACACAGCATTGAATCTGTGAAGCGGACACAGGATGACACGAGACTTGAAAAAAGAAATTTTAAATGAACGCGCGCATATATCTTGACTCCAAAACATTCACTGTGCTTCCAATTGCTGGTGACTGAATTGGTCTGAAGGGTGCTTCTCATGAGTGATACTCTAGGCTCTTATGCAGAACCGCTCACTTGGCAGGTCTCGCGAAGATTTCTTGCGCATTCTTGAATAACGGTATAGCGTCTCCATACAGTCCTGAAGCCGTCCTGTGGGTCAGGATTTAGTTCCTGTAAGCAGGTTAGCAATGCGTTTGTGATAGAAAGATAGGCCCTTAGTAGACTCACCAGAAATTTTTGCCCTCGTCAGATGAGGCATTCTAATTCCACAATCCTGCGGCTCCTCTCACATACAAACGTCCGTGAGACACCGGGGACCGACCATGTCTTCTGCGACCAGCAAAAAGCAACAGACGTCAGCGATCAAGCTTTGTCAGATAATGAGAGGTCACACTGAGCGGGTACAATGTGTTGTACACCTGCCTGACGAACAACACATCATGGGACGGCAAGTTGTTCAGAGTGTGAGATTGTCTCCAAACGGCAAAACTGTTGCGGGTGGAGGCACTGCTGTGGGACAGGGAGGGTCATTTCCAAATGGACGGGGCACACTGATTATGTATCGTCAGTGTACTGGAGTACTTGGAGATGGTGAGTAAGCCTGTGGTGAGCGGATCCTTGGACGGGAGTACTTCGGACAGCAAGAGTGTCGAGACTCGAGAGCGGAGAAACAGTACTTGGTCCAATCAAGACCGGGCACATTTGGGTGATCTCACCTGCCAAATTCCAATACATCAAAAATCACGACATGCGGATTCGCAGTAAAAATCTGGGATGCAAAGACGGCCGAACTTAGTGGGAGTCCTAGCCAGACCAGCATCAAATGGTACAGTCAAATATACCAAAGTAAACCCCCCCACCAGATTTACGGAGATTGTTGCGAATGTTAGCAATATATAGTTAAATATGACATTTTAATATGTTCACTGGCTGATGTTGGCCTATAATTCATCAATGACGTCCATCTAGCCTTTTCCACAACCTCCTCGCACGGGTGAAGCAGTCTCCTCTACTTATATTCTGTCCGTGGTCATTGTCCGGTCACTGTTATCATACTGCACGATTCACGGTTTCACACGCACGTTGTATCTTTCGCCCAGCCCGTAGTATGTTTCTCCTGGACCGAAGTAAGTTATGAGAAGGCTCAAATAATGAGATCTCCGGTGTTGATAGCATGATCGAGCCTCGCATTCAGTGCTGACTGACGGCATAAGTGCTTGTACTTACAGCGCTGGCGTTGCGCCAGCCAATCTAGTGAGTGCCCCTCCCCACCAGCGTGTGCAGCGAACTAGACACGATCGAGATTAATGAAACAAGTAAGAGAGTGCTTGTAAACCTCTTTCCATGTCAATTCATACTTCGCGATGGATTTCGCAATTTGGAACACCGAGATTCAATATTCAATATTCCAAATCCTGTAAAATACACAAGCGACGTGAAAGAAAAATATCAACGTGAGATAACAAGACAGCACGACATCCAGTGCATAAAATCGACAGTTTCAGACCCGGGACTAAGATGACCCTGTAGCTTCAATAAGACGTTCCTTTGCGCGCAGGTCAGGTGCTGAATACACGAAAATCATCGAGAACGCACCTGCAGTGCAAGTTTCTGCGATTCGGATAACGCAAGGAGGCAAGATCGCAAGCCCTTCAAGCACCACTGCCTTTCAAGCCAGGAGAGGAGGTGGTGATTCCAGAAGAGCTTGAAAGCACAGTTGAGCCTGGGGTCCGTTGGACTCAGAGCTCGCGAAAGATGGAAGACCCAGTTTTGGCATGCATACTTCAGGGCGTCAGAAGATAATTGACTTTGATTCCGTGCTTCGTTTGCGAAAATCGTGAACGCAGTCATAGCGTGGATGACCTCTATGTCTGGTAGAAGCCGATCTTGTGGGAATGCAGAAGTGGAATGATCTTGGGGCCTTAACGCCAGGAACGCCGGAAACATCAAAAAATCTGGTAAGCTCTTAAACTCCTGGATTGCTTGAAAAGCTGGTGGGAAATGGAGTTCTGGGATGATTGCGCACTCGCTGATTGTTTCCAACGTATTTGAGAAGTCTTCCGTTGTCACCCAGACAGACGCCGCAGGGGTCAACTGCCACGCTTGTCCATGGGAGCTCTGGAGCCAATCTCGGCCGCTCTGGGTCTGGAGCCACTCTCGTCCGCCCTTAGTCTGGAGCCACTCTCGTCCGCTCGGGGTCAGCAGCCACTCTTGCCCACTCTTTGTCTGTAGCCATGCTTGGCCACGTTCAGTCTGCAGCCCACCTGGAGTCCGCAGCCACTCCCGTCCGCCTGGACTATGCAGCCATTCTCGCCCTCCTGGGGTCAGGAGCCACTCTTCCGCGTTCTGGGTCAGTAACCACTCTCGCCCACTCTGGGTCAGCAGCCACTCTCGCCCGTGAAAGGTGCGTAGCCATGCATGCCCGATCGGAGTCTGCAGTTCATTTAGGGTTTGTAGGCGGTCGCGCTCACTCTGGGTCTCCAGCCACTCCTGCCCGCCTTGTGTCTCCAGCCACTCCCTCCCGTCCTGGGTCTCCAGCCACTTCCTCCCGCCCTGGGTCTCCAGCCACTTCCTCCCGTCCTGTGTCTCCAGCCAGTTCTTCCCATCCTGTGTCTCCAGCCAGTTCCTCCCATCCTGTGTCTCCAGCCAGTTCCTCCTATCATGGGTCTCCAGCCATTTCCTCCCGCCCTGTGTCTCCAGCCAGTTCCTCCTGTCCTGTGTCTCCAGCCACTTCCTCCCATCCTGGGTCTCCAGCCACTTCCTCCCATCCTGGGTCTCCAGCCACTTCCTCCCATCCTGGGTCTCCAGCCACTTCCTCCCATCCTGGGTCTCCAGCCACTTCCGCCCGTCCTGTGTCTCCAGCCACTTCCTCCCGCCCTGTGTCTCCAGCCAGTTCCTCCCGTCTTGGGTCTCCAGCCAGTTCCTCCCGTCCTGGGTCTCCAGCCACTCCCTTCCACTCTGTGTATTCAGCCAGACTTGCCTGCTCAGAATGTCCAACAGATTGCCTAGACCGGAAATCATCCGTAGCACGCTCCGAGTCTCCAACGAATTGCGTGGAACGGGAGTCAACTGCTGCGACAACCATCTTTTCCCGTGCCAGCTCTGCAGCCACTTCTGCAGCCATTTCTGCCCACTGAAATTCAGCAGCCGGGTGTACGACTGGTCCGGGTTCTTGAACAATTGGTAGTCAAGCCATCGTCGCCCGCTCTTGGTATCTAGCCATCGTTGCCCGCTCTTGGTATCTAGCCATCGTTGCCCGCTCTTGGTATCCAGCATTTGTCGCTTGCTCTCGGTATCCAGCCATTGTCGCCCCCTCTCGGTATCCAGCCATTGTCGCCCTCTCTCGATATCCAGCCATTGTCGCCCTCTCTCAGTATCCAGCCATTGTCGCCCTCTCTCGGTATCCAGCCATTGTCGCCCACTCTCGGTGTCAAGCCACTCTCGCCCATTTCTCTCCAACCACTCTCGCCCGCTCTTGGTGTCCAGCCATTGTCGCCCGCTCTCGGTGTCCAGCCACTCCTGCCCATTTCTCTCCAGCAGCTCATGCTCATTTCTCTCCAACCACTCTCGCCCGCTCTTGGTGTCCAGCCATTGTCGCCCGCTCTCGGTGTCCAGCCACTCTTGCCCATTTCTCTCCAACCACTCTTGCCCGCTCTTGGTGTCCAGCCATTGTCGCCCGCTCTTGGTGTCCAGCCACTCTTGCCCATTTCTCTCCAACCACTCTCGCCCGCTCTTAGTGTCCAGCCATTGTCGCCCGCTCTCAGTGTCCAGCCACTCTTGCCTATTTCTCTCCAGCCACTCTTGCCCGGGCGTGGTCTGCAGCCACTCTTGTCCCCTCTGGGTCTGCAGCCACCCCTGACCAGTCAGGGTCTTTTGCAGCCACACTTGCCCGGTCGAAGTCTGAAGCCACTCTTCCCCGCGTCGGCTCTGCAGCCACTCTCCTCCAGTCTGGGTCTGCAGCCACTCCCCCCCAGTCTGGGTCCGCAACCATTCTCGTCCGCCCGGTGTCTCCAGCCAGCCTTGCCCAACGATGGTCTCTAGTGAGTCTTGCCCGCTCCAAGTCTCCAATGACATGGGCTCGCCAGGGTCTCCAGCGAATTGTCGCCGTCTTTGTGTCCACTGCCATCCTGGCCTGCTCTGCAGCCACCCTCGCCCACTCTCGGTCTGCAACCAAGTGTGTCTCGCGTGGGTCTGCAGCCAATGCCCCCCATACTTGGTCTGCAGCCAGTCTTCTCCCTTCTGGGTCCGCAGATAGTCTTCCCCACCTTGGGTCTGAAGCCATGCACGTCCATCCGAAGTTTCTAGCCAGGACCGCAAACCCGACCCGCGAGCTCCCCGAAGCCATAACAGACCCGTTAGAGCGTGCAATGGCTCTGGTGGCTCAACGACAAAGGCTAATGTTTGCTGCAAGCTCTTGGGGTCATCGGCTTGCACAGTTTGTGTATACTCCTTCAATGCTGAGAGCGCATCGAGGAGGTCTGTGCTTTTTGGAAGGACTTGGATCATCAAGCGGAAAGAGGAATGAGCGAGTACGGAATGTGGTGCTGTGATGTGTTGTAATCCGGGGAGGGTGCAGTTTGAGAAGACTGAAACATAGTCACGAATGGACGAGTGATAGATATTCACGGGCTTGCTGCTGTCGGCGGGAATATCCATGAAAGATCGTAGCTGTACCAGTACGGTTGCGATATCACTGCCTTGGCCAGGGCCAAGGAGCTTCGAAATCTGTGAGATCGGCAGAGGGTCTGCAAGGGCAGCAACGATGGACAAGTGCTGGTATGCCCGGTTGGAGTCCGAACAGGTAGCGAGGATGCAGTTGTATAACTTGTACACTTCCGTCCCAGGTAGCAGTTCATTGGTTAGCTCGAGCATGAGCTCAAGGCGATCCCGGGGGTCATTGTATCCGTCGTCGACAAATTTCATCATTGTAGATGCCACGATGAAGCGTCTGCCAGCTCGGTTCGCCAGCCGCGTAAGATTATCCGCGGTGGGCTGCGGGAAATCAGGATGGCGACTACACAAATCTGTGAAGGAATGCTGCAAGAAGACATGGATGTCATTGTCAACATCTTCGCCGTCTAACGAGATGGTGCCAGCAATGCCCTCCCCAGAAGTGTTCACCGGTATCTCGCACACCAATGTGCGCATCTCTTCTTTTTGAATGGCTTTACGGATATGCTCTTCTGAGCGACTCGTGAGCAGGATGTGGACCACGGGAAGCTCAGGATCACTAAGCGCTTGGCCGAGGAGGGAGATGAGATCGGCGACGGTTTCGGGCTTGCATTCATCGAGGGCATCGACAACAAACACCGGAGGCGGACACTCGCGCAGCCTGCCAGTGGATTCCATGTGCCAGAGAGGCCGGCGAAATAATGCCTTCATCTGGTCCCGAAGAGACATGCTGGCGTTCAGAACCGCAGGATTCTCGCGGATAGCTCTGTTCACGTGCGTCTGGACGCTGGGGAAATTTCTCGCAAGCTGGTAAGCAAGCGTCGCAAAGAAATGACCGGTCGTGCTGCGGTTCGTGTGCTTGCGAGAGAAAAAGAATGACCCCGCGAGCCTTGTTTCGATTTTCGTCTCCTCTGTCACTTTAAGACCTTTCATCCTCTCAGCTACGGTGAATGCCACAGCAGACTTTCCGACGCCTGCCGTGCCATGCAGCCAAATGATTTGACTCTTCTCTCGCTTGTCCAACAATCCGTAGATGAACTTGAGAAGGTCCACCCGGGTCCCTTCCAAACATTTCGGATGGGGCTGACGTTCAGGGGAATCATATTCAGCACCCAGGACAGCAACCTGAGACAGCTTCTCCCAAGTTCCTTCGGCCATTGATAGAAGCTCGCCAAGAACTGTCAGTTAGGTCAGAGGGCGAAAGAGATAATAAGGGAAGGTGATATTACATAGATCCCAGTCACTTATGGACAGAGGTTGATGATAGAATGCAACACAAAATGCGAGTTAGAATAGGACAAGTCGGAGAAGCTCTAGTTAAGTTCAACAGTGTGATTAGAAATCGTAATA
The DNA here is from genome assembly GCA_016628565.1 of Suillus placidus. Taxonomy (NCBI): domain Eukaryota; kingdom Fungi; phylum Basidiomycota; class Agaricomycetes; order Boletales; family Suillaceae; genus Suillus; species Suillus placidus. The sequence continues at coordinate 181,169 of JABBWD010000021.1, forward strand.
GTGATCGCTATCTCGGAGGGGACGACATACGACGGCGTTAATTGAGGAGTCGATGTCCAAGCTGTAAGTTCGTTTGAAGTTGAAACGTTTTAACACGGTGGTGAAACGATCGAGCAAACGAGATATCAACGATTAGAAAGGATGTCCGAGATGGAACAGACGATTGGTTGCAGTTCTATTCGAAGCTCGATGGATGGTGGTTGAATGCAGTCAAGTTGAAAGGACGAGCGGGCGCTTGTCTGGCCCGGGTAGGCTGGTCCCAGATAGATGGCACGAGGCTGCTGCACAGGAAGCTACCGAAATATCAAAACGGACCGTACGCATCGCTACTGCAGGAGTCGGACTCCATGGCCAGTCTGCCAGAGTCCATGGCACCCATGTTGCTTGAACTCTCGCTGTATCATAAGTTGATTGCTGATAACTTGAACCCTCGCGAAGCTGAAGTGAATGCATGATGCAGCATATCGCATTCCCAGAACAATAATATATTAGTACTGAATTCATGAAGCTTCCTGCACCTGTGTTGATTGAAGGTTCAAATCATCATCGACTAGATGAAGATTCTCGATATTACTAAGAGCGGGCTTCGTCTTTCGCACTTAGTGGTGGCACCACCATTTAAGTTGTCTCACATGAAGATCATGATGTGATGATAGTGAACCAATACAAATACTGCAAACAAAAATGCTGTCATAAAAACGAGGAAAAAACAAAACGAAAAAAGAGACAAAGGATCCTGTAAAGGAATATCTACTCCTCATCACTCGGCGTCAGGTATTCATCATCGCTGATCACCTGTTTACGACCAGCGCTCCGAGCCCTGCCCCGCTGCGGCCGCTCATCCTCGTCCATAGGCGTAAGCGCGGAGTCGTATGTTGCAGAGCTCGAGGGTCCACCTAGAGCTGGTGGGGCCCCAGGTAGTCCCGTCCCAGCAGTGACTCTCTCCAGAGTGCTGTGGAACACCTTTTCCATCTCCTCAGCGTCTATGTATACCCACGAACCTTCCTGGTTATACGTCCGTGCGTTGTCGAACATGAGCTTCCAGTCCTCTTTGTACTGCGTGATACTCTTGTAATATCCAGTGTTACCCCGCTTTCGAAGTGTGGCCAAGGCGATCGGATGCGTGATTAACTGATAATAGTCGGGATAATCCTGATCGCATCGTCAGTATGTCGGTGTAGCATGAAACCGCATGTCTTCTACTCACTCTCCTGTCGGGGAGCTCTCGGAAAAGTGCGCAACGCTTCCGGCCATCTTTGTCTTCACAAGCAAGAACCGCTCTGTGAACCTCACTGAAAACCTTTTTCATCTTATCCCTGATCGCAGGCGATAGGTCACCCGCTTTCGTTTTCCGTCGTTTCTACATGTCAGCGACATCATCAGAAAACTTTCAAAAGAAACGCTCAAAATCGGCTCACCATGTCGCGCTCTTCGTCATCATCGTCGATCACCGAAGGTGTCACAGACATGGACTTCATCCCACGTTTCCGCTTGCCAGCCACACCAGGCGTATCGTAGTCATTGGCAGTCATCTTGCCCTTGCCCTTCTTGCCCTTGCGCCCAACACCCACGTCTGATGCTGGAGTACTACGACCAGGCGTATCGGTGTCCTTGAGAAGCTTGTTGGCAGCGCGTCGTTCTTTCTTGCCACGGGCACGATCGACCAGTTCCTGCAAATCCTCGCCATCCTCCACAGCCTAAAATTCCAATCAGCATGCACGCATCGCGACATCCTACATGACGTACCATCGCCCACTGCTCATCGCTAAGACCGTCGTTATAATTGACGACATTACGACGACGCTGACCGCGGCCCTCGATAGCATCATCAATCTCCTTCGGCTCGAACGGTTCATCTGTCTGATAGCACTCGGGCAGCTCTTCAAGCTGCATGAGCGGCAACGGCGGTTTCCCCCTGTTGCCGACCGCGCGCCATGCGTCCAACCCATCCCGTTCTCGCTGAAGATCCATGTTGCGGAAAATCACAACCTCCTCGTCATTTCTTGCTAGCATCTCGTTAAGTTCATCATCATTCATGTCACCAGCTTCTTCGTTCTCCTCCTCTTGGTCTGCTTCGAGGATGGACCGCTGCATACCACTCATTTAGCTATCTGTGTACTTGGAAGAGAGCTGTGGTAACACCCACCAGGAATTCTTCCTGCTCTTCCTGCGTCGACTTGTTGTCGAAACGACCGGCTTGGATGACCTTGTCGTCGATATCGAGCTTGTACCGCGCGCGAGCATACATGGCTTCTTCGACACTCTTCTCTGTGATGAAACGGAGGATACGCACAGCCTTGGTCTGGCCGATACGGTGAGCACGATCTTGAGCCTGAAGATCAGCGTGGGGATTCCTGTGGTATTAGCATCAGCATGTCTGTCCCAACAACAGCCAGAGAAGCTTATTCACCAGTCACTATCGAAGCTGCAAACCTACGCGTCAGAATATAGCGACGCGACCGCAAGAGATGACGCACATGATAACCGTATCTGCAGTCTGCAAGTTGAGGCCCAAACCACCAGCTCGTGTTGACAGGATGAAGACTTTAATCTCCGAATCCTTTGCATTGAACTGTTGTACATGCAGGGCACGCTCCTCCGTCTTCGTGCCACCGTCAAGACGGAGATACTTCCAGCTCATCATCTTCATAAAATCTTCCATGATATCCATGACTTTCGTCATTTGGAAGAAAATAAGGACCTGGAAGAAACAATGATCAGTGCAGCTCGGGCAATCATAGAAAGCAACGCACCCTGTGACCTGTTGCGAAGAACTTGGGAAGGATACGCGACAAGAGCTCGAGTTTGCCAGCCGACCTGACCAATTTATCATCGATGAGGCCGGTGGGATTGACCTTGTCCTCGACGCTCTCGAACAAGAACGGATGTTGACAGATCTTGCGCAGCTGCATGAGCTCATTGCTCAGACCTTTTACGCCTCCGGATTTGCTAACAAGCCAAAGATCAGCACTACGTCCCGCCCACTCCGCCGAAAGCTAAAAAAAACGTACCCCTTGGCATCCTTCCCATTGGCGATCATCTTGTATTTCTTCATCTGCCTGTACAGCTGACTCTGCAGGGCGCTCATACGGACTTTGATCACCTTCTCCACCTTATCCGGAAGTTCGCTCTCCACGTCTTTCTTCAACCTTCTCAACAAGAACGGCCGCAACACCTTATGTAACCGCCGGATGATGAGCAAAGCCTCTTCTTCGTTCAACTCGATCTTGTCCCCTGTACCCGAGTTGGCGAATGGCGTGTTGAACCACTCGTCAAATGACTTCACGGAGTTGAAGATCTTGGGGAGAACGAAGTTGAGGAGGGCCCAAAGTTCAGGAAGGTTGTTCTGAAGGGGGGTACCAGTGAGGATGAGGCGGTAGCGAGAGTGGTAGTATTGCGTGAGTGTCTGCGCAAGCTTCGACTGGGTGTTCTTCATACGATGGCCCTCATCTAATACCGAGCATGAACAACCAAGAACCGAAAAAATGCTCAAACCCACCCACCGATGATCATATGCACCCATTTGAGTTTGCTGAGAATAGGCCGATCCTTGATGATGTACTCATATGTAGTGAGCAGAACCTGGAACTGGCCCATCCGGAGGTCACCTTGGAGGTTGCGACGTTGCGCAGGGTTGCCCTTGTAGGAGATCATTTTCACCGTCGGCGCCCACTTTGCGAATTCGCCGGACCAGTTCGTCATTGTTGATAGAGGCACGATGACAAGATAAGGGCCGCGTTGCCTCTTGACCTCGATAAGGAAGGTGACCAGTGAGATGGTTTGGATGGTTTTACCGAGACCCTACGCCTGTGTGAGATGCAGTATAAAGAACCCAAATGTCGCTGCTCACCATCTCGTCTGCAAGGATACCATTGAGCTTGTTGTTGTAAAGACTGACCATCCATTGCAGGCCCTTGAGCTGGTAGTCCTTGAGCTGACCGCCGATAAGAATGCCAGGCTGCTTCATGACCTTCTCCGAAATGCGATGTGCAACTGCATAATAGTCCACCTTGCCCTTGTCGTCCTGGGCATCAGCACTGACCTGGGCGCCAAACGTGGCCTCGTTTGCGGGGCCTTCCTCTTGGTCAAAGTTCGTATCCAAGGGACCAGACTCATTCTGCTGCGCCACGACAGCCTGCGCAAGCGAATCGAGATAGGCGTCCGTCTGCCGCAGCAAATGGGTGATGCGTGTATCCTTTGCTGTATCAATAAGCTTCATATACGCCTCCTCATCATCCGCCTTGAGCGCCTTCAAACGCTCCTTCGATATCCTCTCAATACGCTTCTGCTCCTCTTTCTCAGTGAACGCATGGAACGACAACACGGCACGCCCGAGCTTCGCGACCCGGTCTTGTGCAGAACGGTTCACAGCGATGATGTCCCGTCCGTGTTGACAGATGACGCCGAGCTGCTCGACGTGCTTGTGTTTTGCACGCCTCTCGCGGTCGATACGTTGCTTGCGTTCTGCCTGCTCGGTCATGCGTGCATCTCTGAGCGTGGGCTTGCGGGTCCGTCTAAAGTCCACGCGGTTGAGTGGAAGCAGGGTGCCTTGGATCAGGCGCTCCGCAACACTTGCACGCATAGCGCGTTGCTTTTCGAGCACCTTGAGGGACTTGAGCTCGATCATTGCACGTAGCTTCCCGTGTGGGGACAGCGCTGAGAGTTGCTGGTTGTCGTTGGCGGGCTCTTGCTTGTGCGAGCCGAGGATAACGTCTGCCAGAGAATCAAAGTTGCCCTCGCCGATGGTGGCTGGAATCTCCTCGAGCTCTTTAATGCGCTGCTGGACGCGTGCTTCTATGAAGCGATCGCGCTCATTGATGATCTGGTGCACGTCGAGGCCTACGGGCATTATGGAGGGGATGAGGAGGCGCTGAAGGCGCGTTGCGACCATAGTTGGGTCGACGTTGGCTGGGCGCTCGAGGTGGGAGAAGGGAAGCTTGAATGCGTTGTAAGGGTAGACGCCCGAGTTGACAGCTTCTTCGAGGAAAGGACCTTTGGGAAGATCAGCAGGGTCGATGGGAGGACCATGCTCTTCTTCTTTTATGACTTCAACTGGCACAGGTGTTTCGCTGGGTGGGGGCGGGGCAATATGGCCTTTCTGTATTTTAGCAGCGCTGTCGACTATACGGGAGGGCGCGTCTGGGGCATGGAGAAGCTTCTCAAGATCTGGGACGGCAGTGTTAGGAACGCGAATTGCATGCTGTAGGTGGTCTGGGATGGGGGCACCGCGGGTAACGAGCCTGTAGGCCATTATCTGTGCGCGTAGAGCAGATATTTGATCTGGAGTGAATGATACGGGGGTAATGGGGGGGCCTGGAACAGACTGTGGTGCAGAATGACCGTTGACAGCAGCGCCATTAATGAGACCATCAGTGGAAGGAGGTGGTTGTGGTTGGTGGCCATTTGATTGTGGCTGGTCTGGATGCGATTGTTTACCTAAAGATCATAAGTTCTGCCTCCTTTAAATATTTCAAGAGACTGACTCATTTGTGCTTGTGAATAGACATTGACAAGCTGTGCAAGTTCAGGGGAGGTCTCTATCGTGGCGCCTGATTGCCTGAGGTCTTTGATGCGCTGAAAAGCGGTAAAGACATGTCAATCTCTGTAGTAGATCAAGACTTACCTGAACAACCATATTATAGCGCTGCATTTGACGGTGCTGAGCAGGCGATAACTGCTGCTGCTGTTGATTCATTGCAGACTGTATCTGTTGATTATTAGTGAATGAATTTTGTTGGTGAACTGGCTGTATCGGGTGTTGGCCTTGCATGGCCATGGAGTGGCTTGTCCGGCCTACTAATAGTACGTGCCTCTCGGCTCCTCCTCAAGGTCAAAACAAAAGAAGGGAGGCCGTGGGAAATGGTTTTTGCGCAGCCCGTTGTCAGAAAGTCACGACGGTCACGTGCTTCATCCCTAATTGACGCGTTTCTCAATAACCGACGTGTTGCTTTTTACCACCACCATGCCAGCTGAACGTGCAGGAGTACTGCTTCTTTTTTCATTGTAATTTTATTTCTAACATGTTCTGAAGTACACAGTGACAATGTTCCTCATCGACGTCTCTCCGTCGATGGGTGCAACAAGATCCGTAGAATTACCCCCTACGCCCAACGGGGAGCAGCGCATCACAGAGATGACTAACCTTGAATGGGCATTGCAATTCGTCAAGCTCAAGATCCAAGAAATGGTAGGTTGACTAAACAGAGACTTGCCCTGATCTACTCACGACAATACAGATTTTCAACGGCCGCAAGACCGACCAATGTGGCGTCATCCTATTTGGCTCCGAAGGTGCGCCACCATTTCTTGTACGCGTCACGAGTGTACTGACTATATTTCAGAAACAGATAACATCATTCACGAAAAGAACGGCGGATACCAACACGTATCAGAATACATCCCCATCACACATCCCAGCTCAACCACCCTCGCCAAGCTCGACGCCCTCCAGCCTTCAGAGCACTCAGGAGATCGTGCGTACTGACTAATTTCTTAGGGTTCTGACATCTTATTCTCTGCAGCTATCGACGCTCTCATCGTCGGCATCGAAACACAAGACATCTACCTCAACAAGAGGCGCACATGGACGCGTAAAATCGTCATCGTGACAGATGGCCAGAGTCCCATGGAAATCGAGGACTGGGAGGCGACTGTTAAGAAAATGAATGCCAATGCTATATCTCTCACTGTCATGTAAGCTACTCGTTCAAATTTCTGTTCGTGTTCTGATTTGTACTTCATCAGCGGTGTCGACTTTGATGACGACGAATTCCCTTTCCACGAGGAGGATAAGTCTACCATCAAGGTACTTTCCTCCCCTCCATCCTCTCAGATCTAATCTCCTTTCTTGTCAGGTTGAAAACGAAGCATTTTACCACAAACTCACCTCAGCACTTGACAACGGCCTAGTCGGAACATGTGTCTTTGCTCTCCAAGAAATCGCCAGACCAGATATGAAGCAAACCAAATCCGCACTCATGGGCACTGTTCTCCGCCTTGGTGATGTCGACGTGCGACCAGAGGAAGCCATCGAAATCCTCGTCAAAGCCAGCAAATGCACAACCCTCGCACGCCCCAAGAGCTGGAAGAAATTCGGCCGACGCGAAAAAACTAACGACCAAATGCAAGTCGACGAGGAGGAAGACATGACGGTGTTTGCGCAGCTGAAGATGCGTAGCGAGTACTACATCGATCACTCAACTAAGGAGGGAGAAGAACAGGATAAGATGAATACGGGCAGTGACGATGAGGAAGACAATGACAAGAACCTCGAAATGGTGCAGAAGGAACAGCTAATCAGGGGCTTCAAATACGGCTCCACGTATGCCCCGTGCCCTGAGGGGCAGTTCCGACGCTTGAACACAAGAAAGGGCATCGACATTTGCGGGTTTTTCCATGCAAAGAACGTACGCATATCTCTTTATTTTCATGTGCGTAGCTCACGCAGACACAGTTCCGCCGGGAACTAGCGATGGGTGAAGTCCAATATATATGGGCAGACCCCGGTGCACCACAGCAGCAGGTCGCGCTCTCATCCATCGTACAAGCCATGTATGAGAAAGGCGTCCTCGCTATCGCGCGCTTGGTCTCTAAGGACGGCATGGACCCAAAGATGGGCGTTTTAGAGCCACGCGTTGATACAAACATCGATTTTTTGCTGTGGGTGCAGGTACGTCTCCCTCCGTCCTCCCCTACCCTCAACCTGAACTAAACTTCTTTGTAGATGCCCTTCGCAGACGACGTCCGGAAATACACCTTCGCCTGCCTCGAGAAGCTTGTATCAAAAAACGGCGAATCAGTCACAAAGCACCCTTACCTCCCCACAGAAGATCAGCTCGAAGCCATGGGTAAATTTATCGACACCATGGACATCATGGATTCAGGGGAGAAAGACGATGAGGGGTGCGTTTTCGATTCAGCAAAAAGTTGCTTTTCTTTTTGCTAAACCAGTTATTAAATAGGGAACCAATCCCATGGTACGACACCCGACAGTCGTACAACCCCGCTATCCATCGCACGAAACAGGCGCTCTTCCACAGCGCAGTCGTGAATGACATTACCAGCAACCCCCTTCCGCCACCTCATCCAGAACTCCTCAAATACATCAACCCTCCCAAATGGGCCCTCAAAGCTAGCAAAGACGCAATCGCAGAATGTAAAGCAGTGTTCAAAGTCAAAGAAGGCACGCGCTCAATTACCTCCCACTTCATTATTCACCCAATACCGATGTCTTACTCACATAGTGCCCAAGAAAGCCGCAAAGGTCCGCAAAGATGGCCACGTCCGCGCCATGGACGAAGACGAAGACATGCTCCTCCTCGACAAAAAACCAGCCGCGTCGCGCAAAGGCAAAGAACTCGCCGCGTCCCAAGTACCCGTCTCCCCCAAACTCGCACGCCCAGCCAAGGAATCTGCCGCTTCAGATTCTGAGACTGAAGAAGAATCAGACCAGGAGCCGCTCCTGCTCGAAAAGCGGCCCTTTAACGCGCTGCCCACCCCAGAACGCTCGATGTCGCCTGATGTGGACCCTGGTCGTGCGCCGGGTCGTATCATTGGCTCGACGTACCCTCTGCGCGACTTCAAGTCAAACCTTGCACAAGGGGACGTGGTGACGAAGGCTGTGGAAGATATGGGCGTCATCATCAAAGAGGTGGTGTTGCGGCCGTTCGCGTCGAGGCGGCATAAGGAGATGATCGAGTGTATGATCGCTATGCGGGATACGTCTTTGAAGGAGGATGAAATTGATGCTTGGAATGCGTAAGTATTTGAATCGCCTAGGCGCTCAAATGCTCATTGTTATCAGTTTCCTGAGGGACCTGAAGGAATCATGTCTCAAGGGGGCCGGCAACCCCGAGTTCTGGCAGGAGGTGCAAAAGCTTGGGCGCAGCATCAGTCTCATCAGTGAGCCCGAGGCAAAGAAACTGGGGGGTCATTCTGAGTTTTCCGAGTCTGCATCTGAAGAAGTAAGCTGACTGTAACTGTTGATGAACGTCACTGATGAGCCCTCTGCATCTCAGTTCATCACGCAGTGATTGTGGGAGCTTTTCTTTTTTTGATATAGCTGTCGGACTATATGCTGCCCATTTGCTTTGTGTATGTTTTACTGTACTTAATAAAAATTTAACTTGTCGCACCTCACTTCCGTCCCCACCACCCCTCGAGCAAACTACTAAGTCCACCCTTCGCAGGCGCCTGCGGTTCAGGTGTTTTCGGTCTCGCCACCTCCTCCAAACGTGATTTCGCAGGGACGGCTTGCACGGGAACAAGCACCGGTGCAGATGCCTTCCCAGCTCTCTCCTGCAATCGATCCATATCCAGTTGCACATAGTTCAATGCGATATCGAAAAACAACGGTTTCTTGTATGTCTTGTTGTCCGCGTTGATGGAGCCGCCGTTGTACGCAAACCATTCATTTTTGATCGTCAGGCCGTCTTGACTGATGACGGATTCTAGAGCGTCTAGATCGGAAGACGTGAGTGGATAGTAGGCGGGCGATGCGGAGGAGATAGGGTCTTCTGAGAAGATAGACAACGTAGAACGCGTTTCACGGAGATAGATGGTTGCATTTTGGATCAATGAGAGCGCCTCAGCGTATTTTTTCACGGCTACATAGCATTGCGCAAGATAAGAACATCTTGAAACACTATCAGCGCATGGAATTAATGCAGAAGAAGTTGATCTTTACCTGCGGGCTTTGGTAAATGTAAGACGGGCCTCAACAGCAGACGCTAGTTCAGGGCTCTCGTCCACGATGCTCAAGTTGCGCATCTGGGCAAGCCCTTGGATGACAGTATCCAGGAGCTTGACCACTGCAGGATAAAGACGGGCGTCGACATGCTCTTTCTTTGGTCTTGCAGAGGCCTGTGGTCGATGCGAGGTGAGGAGAGCGGAGACTAGGAGGAGATCACGCTGGATCCGGCGAGAGAGCAATTGATAGACGATGTAAGCGTGAACAAAGTGGATATCACGCGTGCCAGCTGCAGAGGTAGATGAACTTCCAGAATTCTATCGAGTTGATTAGTGATGAATACGAATCGACGAATATGACACATACCTGTTGTGCTTCAACCAGTTTCCTGGCCACCTCTTCCGCATCGCTAAGAGCGAGGAGAATAGCATCATATGCGGCAACACCCTTCTTGGACCCATGACCACCCGACTTGCCTTTCCTCCCCTTATCACTAACACCCTCTGCCCGAGCAGGCTCACGCGACTGCGTAATCTTCGCCTCTGCCTCCTGCACCAGCAGCAACACATCCACCAACTCTGGATTGCGCACCGGCACCGGCTGACCTTCCCACATCAAAATCGCCAACTTTTTCCTCCCCTCACCTTTCCCAGCCACCTCTCCCTCCTGCCTGAATTTCTGAATCAGAGCATCACATCCCTCGACGATCTCTCCTCGATGCTTCTCCGACAACTCAGCAGCGATCGCATCCACATTATACGCCCTCTCCCTTCCAAGCTCATGCGCGCAATACCTGATTTCAGGGCCGATTTCATCTGCAAACACCGTTGCGAGAGCCTGGTCTCTGCTTGTCGCAGCACGATCAGCGAGTTCGTCGAGAAGGTGCCTTGCGACGCTAAGCTGGATCACCGCATCCTCAAAGTTGTCCCGGTATCGCAAGAAGCGACCGTTGAGGATGAGAGTGTAGATAGTGATTTGCATGAGCCCTTCTGCGGAGAGGTATGAAGATGCATATAGAGATTGACAGTGCGATAGAAGTTGCGTCGACCAGTGCACTGCACGGCGGAAGCGTCCTGTGGCACTATGCCGCAAGGTTCCAGCTTGGTCTTCATTGGCTGGCTGAAGGGATTGGGTGACGAGATCCTGAGAATAAGCCCAGGCACGTTCTGACTCGAAGAGTAGAAGCTCCAAGCTATCCGAGATTCATTAATTCTTGATATGTGAAATGTGATGTAGCACGCACTGTCCATCCTTGATGTTATCTGTGCTTAAGGGAGGCAGTTTCTTGAATTCTCGTCCCTTGCCATGGGTCGTTTTGAGGGTGGACCGGAGACGATGCGTCCTATTGGCGCAGTGCTTCCTGTATCGCGTAAAATCACTATACCGGAGACCATAAGCAGTCCGTTGTTCGTTGGCTAATTGTAAAGCTGTTGGAGGATATGAAACTGTCTCACACCGATAAGTCTTGAGTAACTAACCTCTGAATGATAATTTGTTTTCTGACATGGTGACCAGAGTGAAAGCTGGATACGTACTCTGCAATTCTGATGTGTAGAATGTCGCAGTAGGATGTGGAAGCTGAAAGAGGCTGCTCGTCCAAACGCGGCTTGATCACGGTTTCTGAACAGTACTTGAAGACGTGCGACAAGCTTCATCTTCTTCACGACTTTCGAGCATCTGAAATGGCAGAAGAAACATTACCGCCAACTCTGCAAAATGTTCTGGATCAAAAATCTTTGAAATGGATATTCTGCGGTATGTGCTTCACTATCCAGCTGCTTGCCCAGCTCACCAAGCAGTCGACTTGGATGCGATGTAGGTGGTAAGGGTGGTGTCGGTACGTGGACCCTTGAGTCTGAACTATTAGAAACCTGATCCATATGTACAGGGAAAACAACTACCTCGTGTTCGCTAGCCATCCAACTTGCTCAGTGCCGAGAATCGGTGCTGCTCATCGTACGTGGTCACATCTACGGTCTCAGAGGCCGATGTCCACCCTCAACTTTAGTCCACCGACCCAGCACATAATCTGTCGGACGCTTTCGGACAGAAGTTCTCCAAAGACGCGACAAAGGTCAACGGATTCCATAACCTGTCCGCTATGGAAATCGATCCTACAAGTGCAATCCAGGAGATGGTCGAGCAATGTACGCGTTGACATCTCACAACACCACTCTTGTCTTGCTGACACTTTGCAACCCCAGCCGACTCAAATGGCATGATGGGCTCGATGATGCAAGATCTTGCATTCGCTATTCCTGGTGTTGACGAGGCAATGAGTTTCGCTGAGATTATGAAGTTCGTCATCTAACTTCCGACTTCATGGATTGACGAGACAATGTCTTCACAGACACGTCAAGTCGATGGAATATTCGGTCATCGTGTTTGATACCGCACCGACCGGTCATACCCTGCGTTTCCTTTCATTTCCCACTGTACTGGAGAAGGCCCTGGGCAAACTCAGCACGCTCAGTGGTCAATTCGGGCCCATGATCAGACAAATGTCGAGTATGATGGGCGGTCAGCAGGATTCTCAGGAGGATATGTTTGCAAAGCTAGAGTCTATGCGCGCTGTGATTAACGAAGTCAACACGCAATTCAAGGACCCTGTACGCCTCGTCATTGAACATACCGGAACTATCTCACATTATTTTCAGGAAAAGACCACTTTCGTTTGCGTTTGCATCTCCGAGTTCTTGTCCCTGTACGAGACGGAGCGTCTCGTTCAGGAACTGACGGCTTACGAGATCGACACGCATAACATCGTTGTCAACCAGCTACTCTTCCCTAAGACATGCAAGTACCCGCTACTGCTCCACGTAATGCGATTCTAATTTTAGTCTAGCATCCAACTGCGAGCATTGTCAAGTACGAAGAAAGATGCAGCAAAAATACCTTACCGAGGCCCATGAGCTCTATGACGAGTTCTTCCACATCGTCCAGCTACCATTACTGACGGAAGAAGTCCGTGGTCCAGAGAAGTTGAAGGAGTTTAGCAAGATGCTGGTAGAGCCATACGTTCCTATCGTCGACTGATGAGTTGAGAGAGATTGACTGTTCACGGAGCGCGTATAATACATTTTACTTCTCGGACACTGAGTTACTTTATACCTGTTACCCAATGGCAAGCATCTCCTGACATTACTGGTGCCTGATAATATTGTGAGTTCCCTTCGTGAGGGATCGATAAGCTTGCATAGACTTCCATCAAGGTGAGCAAGCCTGCGAGCATCCACTTATCTCTTCAATTCTGTCCACATGTTACCAAGCTGTCTTTCTCAACAATAAATCTACACCTGGTGGGTAAAAACAGGCTTCTACAGTTCACGCGCGCCGCAGATAAGCAGGCGGATCAAAGTTGGGCAGGACTTGGCAGAACCCGTGGAAATCAATTTAACTCGAGTATACAATCACGGAGTCTACAAGCGTCATCTGCGCGGTATAAGCTCCGTCACTTCGTCATAGCAAAAATCCCATGAATAGACCCAAAGAAGTGGAATATGACTCCTTGCATTGCCTCGATGATCCCCTTAGTAGTACAACATCTGCCTTTAGGCCTGATACACCCACCACTACACCCTAATCATCAAGTAAAATATCAGTATGATTGAACATGAATGACTGAGAATGAAAACATACGTATCATCTAATCGTGTGATGAAACAGACACGCAGGATAGACGCCGTGAGCCGATGGATATATGCAGTGCATCGGCCGCTTACCGTCGTAGTGGAAACGAGTCTACACGTCGAAAAAGTTCAGAGATTCATGGATAACGTCTGACAGGGCGCCGAGACGTACCTTCTTTGGATTATCGGGTGCGTATCGAACGTACCTATCATTATCTACAGGCCTTCAGAGCTCACGTTATAAATGGAAGACGCCATTATATGAGATGGGAGCTCACCGTTCCTTTGACTGTAACATATACCGTGTTTCTAGAATGGCTGTATCGCTGATACCGAGGAGAAACTCACTTTACATGATGCAAGCATACTCTGCAGGGTTACACACACGGCAGAAACACTCAGAACTGGTGACCATTCAGTTCCAAGGATAGAAGCGCAAATCTACGACGCGTCAGAGATATCACCGTGACAGCGCGCTGAGTTCGGCGTGTATCAGACTCACATGTCCATTGGAGTATACATGCTAATCAACGGTCAGCTATCACCGCAAGTTTCAACTATAAATACACGCACCGGATGCACAGGTGCCGTTGACTCTTGGTTGACGACGAACTGGACTGCAGGCGCCGAGATAGGGTAGCTTGAATCAAAGCGAAACATGAGCTTGAAAACCTCCCCCTGACCATATTTTATAAGGACCCATAAATGACGAAAGTGAATGCCTATCAGACCTGGTATAAACTTTCCCCCAGGATTTCTATGGAGAAGTACCACGTCTCAAAGTTGTCAGCGTTGAGTAGTGTGATGCCTGTAATCAACAGCGGATCTATCAGCTGCACGTATAATACGTGAGAGGACGTACCTGTGGGACATCCTTCTGTCTGTATTTCACTGAGCTCTTTGCGTAAACGGCGAGACGAGATTGAGGTCATGCCAGTTCGAGTCCAAGCCTACTGTATGTGTCCTTACCCGGTTAACCGAATTAACTGTTGTCCAGATCGGGAAAGATGTAAACAGGCGCAAAGAAGCGCCTCCCATAAGAATGCTCTGCGATTTTTTTTGCTCTTCAATGTCTTTGACTCCTTCCTGCTTTAGAGTCACCTGCTACTCGAAATTATCCAGGGATTTGCAGGCGCTCGCGGGAAGGTAGATAATTCTTCTTGCTCTTCAGGATTGCTGGTTCATCATTCTCGTGATCTTGCGTACTTGAACTGCAAGAGACACTTCGATGCAAAACGCGTATTGGATTGTCGACAAGTACATTTTATACATACAATTTTGTATATGAAATTTAAATCAACTTGCAATGCCAACATTGTCTATTCTGCTGTCTTTGCTTCACTAGTCCTCTTCCGTCTATCTTGGGTGATGTCGTCCAATATTGCCTTGGCCCCGTTTGACATCAGTTTTGTCGCAAGATTTCTACCCAGCTCCTCCGCGCCCTGTATGCTCTCAACTTCCTGCGAAAGAGTATCTTGGACATGTACGGAACCATCGAGTGATGTAACACAACCCGTTATCGTGAGGACTGCATGCGTCAGTTCCCCAGTGCTTTTATCAATCTGCGATAGCGACGTAGAGACGCCAACAGGAACACTGCATCCACCTTCCAGTTCTCTCAGTAATGCCCTCTCCGCGAGGCACTTCCACTGTGTTTCCTGGTGGGTTAGCATTTTGCATAATTTCCGTGTTTCCTGATCGTCTGCGAGGATCTCAACTGCCAAGGCACCTTGAGAGACAGCGTGAAAGAGTATTGGTGCGGTGAGATCTGCCGTGACGCGATCCCCCATGCCTAGCCGTACAAGACCAGCTTTGGCCAATATAAGCGCCGTATAAGGACCATCGGGGGCGTCGAGCTTCGCAAGACGGGTGTTTCTAGAATTGATATTAAGCTTAGCTTGAAAATAATCAAATGGCCTTACAAATTTCCTCGCTGCAAATATGTTAGCGTGTACGATGTGCTCGTGGGCTGCGAAAACTTACGACGTCTAGAAACACCAAGCCAGGGAAAGACCTCCGCAACTGCGCGACTCTCCGAACACTGCTCGTACCCACGACACTCCCTTCTGGCAAATCTTCCAGCGTCTTGTAAGGCAAGCCCTGCTTCACCACCAGACTATCAACAGGATTCTCTCTCTCCAATATCGCCCCGATTTCGCAGCCGTCCGGTAGGATCGTGGGCACATCCTTCAAACTATGCACCAGCATATCAACCACATTCTCCTTCAACGCAACCTCCAGTTCTTTTGTCCACAGCGCCTTCCCTCCGAGTAGATATAGCGCTTGGGATTGGTTTTTGTCGCCCTCGGTCGTCATAAATGACGTGCCGAATGAAAGGGCCGGAAATGCAGCCTCGAGGTCATCTCTGACGATGTTCGTTTGGATCTGTGCGAGTTTGGATGCTCGGGAAGCTAGCACGAATGATGTTCTTGAACTTGAGGCCATGGTGCGTGCATAGATTATCGTAGATCAAATTCTGTGTGGCCCGTGGGTGACGTTTAATGGTTTCCTTATTGGGCAATCAGGTGATCTTCGGAGGTTGTGTGTGCACAACTTGTCTGACAACTTCTACGTTCCACTCAACACATTGATCTCGGGACTATCAAGCTTAAGTGCGGCTCTTGTTTCACGACCAAAACACTCGACATATTTCCATTGGCAACATCTGAAACTCTGTTGCAAGGAGCACAAGTACCTTGCTGGACTGAGGCGCGAGAAGGAGTCTTTCGAGAAGTTGATCAAGGAACGCGGAGTGCGTCGTTTGGTTTCACTATGTTGCGTGTCGTGCGAGTCGTTGATCACTATGTCTAGTCTATGCTCCTGCCGATCTTCGAGGACAAACACGTCGGGAAAAGCGATGCAGTCATCAAAACAATCAGCACCCGTCTCGCAGGCGGAAGGAAGGAGCTGAGTACTGTGGCATCGCAGGTAATTGTCGACATGCGCGAATTCAGTTCTACACTACCTTCGCTTCTTCACGCATCTGGCCTGCTCGTTATTCCGGTGACGCTGACTGTCGGGGATTATATCCTCACGCAGGATATTTGCGTCGAGAGGAAGAGCATACCTGATCTAGTCGCGAGCTTCAATGGCGGTCGGTTGTAAGTCTCTCGGATTCGTGCTCCTTTATCGCTGATGAGTCGCAGTCACACGCAATGCGAGCTGATGTCGGTGCACTATAAGCAGCCCATATTACTCATCGAATTCGAGGAGAACAGTTCGAGTTTGCCCTCACCCTTCTGCCTACAACTCAAGCGCCGACTTGAAGATGACTGACAATTTTTCAGAGCTCACCATCGTCTACCTATCGGATGTTCCTCCTTCGTCAAAGTCTAGCGCGCTCGCAAACGGTGTTTGAAACACGCGAGGATGGACTGTTCAAGAGCTCCTAGCTCCTAAAATTGTTCTCTTTTACCAAGCAGATTGGACTCTATATCGACAACCGTTCACGCAACCACAAGGAGTCTGTCAGTATCATGCAGGAGTTGGAGCATTCAACTAGCATAAATGTGCGGGCGCTCGTTGCCTTCTGCTCGACCTATCACTCGACGACGACTCTGATCTAGGGTGTGTAGATTGAGTCTTAACCTTTACCGTCACCTCGCCTGGTGAGCTCGTCTAATATATTTCCCAGAAAGCTCTTTCTAACCTTTACCGTCGCCTCACTAGCTAATTTTTGACCACCCACCACACCCATCTTCTTGGTAATAGTAGCATTCGGCGGTTCATCCCTTCAGTTTTACTTTTTGGAGACTCTACTACTTTTTGCCGTGTCATACTGCTAGTCAATAATTGCAGCTGGTCCTTTCTGCTCATCGAGGGACCGTTTTTTTGGCTGTACCGGCGTGTGTGCGCCTCCTTAAATTGAGCGAGGCCCTTTTGTAAATTTATATGCGTTCGGGGGTTCGAACGCGTTCTGAACTCGAACCGAACGCTTGTGAACGCGTTCGCAAGGGTCCGGTCTAACGTTGTTCGCATTTAGAGGCCCAAGAACCGGATCGAACCGGACTTCGGCAGCACTAGGTCACTACGAGCTACTGATTAATTAACCACATTCTCAATACCCCAAGTATCTCTTCGACAAAGTTTTCCTCCATGAGCAGACAACCACTCTCCTTCACATTTGAAACGGACATCTCCCCACAATCTGAGCAAACGGGTGATATATCAGCGGACTCGAGCTCAGCAAGAATGTCGCGACCTGGATAAAGGATATCTAGATGACGGAGCGTCTCGGCAGGTTCTTCCTTCCAAGCTGCCTCCCACTCCAAAGCACATATTACTGGCGTGAGGCAGGAAAAACCTTCAATCGCAGGGGGCGTGACAGCCGCCAGTGTGCGTCGTAATCCGGTGCTTTACTTGAATCAGAGCATGCAGGATATAAGTGGGAATTTGTGCCAATGCCGAAGGATCAAGACTTTCAATGGGTTGAGATACCAGTGCCCTGAATGTCGGAGAAAGCCATGGGATGATTCTGAAGCGGTGGATGACCGTATCATGGGCAAATGACGAGAGAGAGACCGTCATAAGGACTGGTAGATTAAGGATGACCGTCGGTGTACTCAGGAGATACACAGCAGATAAAGAGCCAGAAGCGAGTCCAGCGTGCAGGGTATTTTATCGTTGCATGACGATTAGTGCTCGAAGTTGTATTAGCAACGGCGGGAAGCGCAGTAGAGACGGCTGCGTGCGGTTGCGAAGATGACTGGGCTTGCGCCGCGCTGTTAAATTGTTGCGTGATGGTGGTATTGAGAGGGCGTGAGCTTCCTGCAGTGGCGTTTTTCCGAATTGGCTTGGGAATTGGCCTCCGTTTTTCTTGTGCTGAAGCATTTCTCTACGTGATGCGAGATAGAGTTCGAAGGAGAAAATGATATCAGGAGGAATTGTAACATTTGAAAAGGATAAAGTGACATACGCGTTTGGCCTGGCAGTGCGGGACGTCAACTACTGCTAGGGGACATTCGTCTCGATGTCTGCGCCGCTTGGTCTGGCAGAGAGATGATTTCGAACCCAACGGAAAGGGCAGGGTCGGGATGGCGTATCGTGAGCATCGTGGTGTATGGAGGTGAATAAAGATAAAAAGCGGCTACGAAGGGTGCTTCCACGCGATGGTGATGACAGAGGATGGGGGTGGTGTGGCGCAGAAGACTGAGAACATTAAGAGGATGAAAACAAGACTGGATGAGACATAATTAACGACGTATCAGAATCACGGACAGACGAAAGTACTTATGCTACTCGCCCGAAGGAGCTCAGAAATACTTGAACTCCAGCTGAATGGGATTCGAGATTGTGTTATTTAGTCGGGAAAATGCTTTGAAGGTACTCTTGTCATGTAGTAAACGCTCAGATCCATAGACAGGCCTAACAGACTCGCCTGACTTATCGGCCTCAGCGCCCGAGTCACATCAGCCCGTTAGCGACGGCGCTGACGAGCTATCGATATTTCAATATTGTAGTAATTGATACTGATAGTGGCAGTATTGATACTATGGCAGTACTGATACTTAAAACGTTGAGAGTCACTCGTAGTGACTCGTCAATAAACGATAAACGATTTTCATTGGTCAGTGACCGGTCCAACGGAATGACATAAGCAGGCATTGGAATCCGGCAAATGATTGAGTTGCCGTGACAATGCCAAGGTTTCACTAGCACTTTCGGTAGTACCGCCTCGTTTGACGTCTCAAGATCTCAAATTTGTCTCAAATCGATCTCAAAGTCTGATCGAATGCTTCAAAAAAAAAAAAGACTTGATGCAGTGAAATATTTCCTGCTTCAGCCGCGTCATTCTGACACGCTTGTACGATGTGATAAGGAATATTTGCAATGAGCATCGCGCAATTGCTATATTACGTGGTATATACACGGCGACTTGGGTAGAAGGAGCTGCTAACTCGGCCGCAGGCTGCAGCTACTGTGAGGTAAGTACATGTTCCCCATCAATTAAGTGTTCCGCAGGCTCCTCACTTCTCACGCAAGACACCTTACGCCGAGTTGACTCGTAACTCGTTGACGCCGCCGGGTGCCTCGGAACCGCACTAGTACCTACATAAATGCATAGATTCTCTGCAGATGCTGTCCACTCAAACGTCAAAGTGCCCTCGAACATGAGTGCAGAACCCACACTTGCGTCACATACGTCGGAGGGCCTTGCGGCCACTGCCGACGAAAAGAAGCCTGCCTTTTCAAAGGAGCTCACACCTCGGGAGCACGTTGCTCTAGACATGAAAGAAACTTCAAAGGGCATTCGAGGCTTTCTCCCCTGGCAAAAGAAAGCATCCAAGGAAATGGAGAGCAAAGGGGAGAACGCAAAGGCAGCGGACACACTCGTCCCTGCATCGTTCTTATCGCTATTTCGGTTAGATCATCCCACTTTTCTGACTGAACGTTATAGCTCACCGACACAGGTATTCAACTCGCTTTGAAATAATGTTGGACTGTCTTGGCGTAATCTTCGCTGTTGCTGCTGGCGCTTCGCAGGTGAGTTTTCGGATTTGCGATCTACATCTTCTTATTTCCTACCCTAGCCTCTGATGACTTTGATATTCGGCAACATGACCCAAGATTTTGTTACATTTGATTCAGTGCAGAACCAGTACTATCAATCACTGCAGTCTAATAATTCGAGCGCGATTGGGCAGGCGCAGGCCGCATTAGATGCCGCTGCATCCGCGTTCGTTCACAGCGCTAGCCTGGATGCTTCTTACCTCACTTATCTTGGTAAGTTCTTGATTCGATAAGAATGAGACCTAGTACCCACCTGAACTCGTACCAGGTATCGCGATGTGTCTTTCCACGTATATGTACATGTACATCTGGGTTTATACTTCAGAGATTAATGGGAGGAGAATACGAGAGAGATATCTTCAGGCCATCCTTAGACAGGAAATCGCCTATTTTGATGATGTGGGGGCTGGAGAGGTTGCGACGCGCATCCAAACCGACACTCGTAAGTCATACTGGACTTTCAAAGGTGGATCGTTGAAGTCACCTTGCTCTGAAATAGACTTGGTACAACTGGGGATATCCGAAAAAGTTACTATTGCAATCACTTGCATCAGCTGCTTCGTCGTTGGCTTTATTATTGCATATGCCCGGTCATGGCGTCTCGCTCTTGCATTGTCGTCCATCTTTGTGTGCATCGTAATCATAGGCAGCATCATGAAAGAGTTTTCCTCCAAATACACGCAGTGAGTGTCCTTGCTGTTGAGCTCGTCCTGAAGCTCTGAATTCTGTTCAATACCAGATTGTCCTTGAAGCACGTTGCTGAGGCAGGCAGTCTTGCAGAAGAGGTCATATCCACGATTCGCACCGCGCAGGCTTTCGGGACACAGAAAACTTTGTCTGGGATATACGATAAGAACATCGACGTAACTCGCGTCGTTGAAACCAAATCGAGTATTTGGCAAGGTGTAGGGTTAGGCTGTCTCTTCTTCGTGATCTACGCTGGATATGCGCTGGCGTTCGATTTCGGAACTACCCTCATAAATGAGGGCCAGGGTCTGTTCCCGTTTCTGTATCGTGAAATTGCATTTAACATTGGTTGGCAGCTAACGCCGGACAGGTTATAAATGTGTTCTTCTCCATCTTAGTCGGATCGTTATCTCTTGCCCTACTTGCACCTGAATTACAAGGTAATCGTGGTTCCACTGTTTGGTTCGGAATTCTCATCATCCTTTACTAAAGCCATTACACGTGCCTGTGGTGCTGCCGCCAAACTCTTCGCCACAATCGAGCGTGTCTCTGATATCGACTCTGCAAATCCAGGAGGACTAAAGCCTGCAAAAGTCACTGGCCAGATTACG
Organism: Suillus placidus; assembly: GCA_016628565.1. Taxonomy (NCBI): domain Eukaryota; kingdom Fungi; phylum Basidiomycota; class Agaricomycetes; order Boletales; family Suillaceae; genus Suillus; species Suillus placidus. The sequence continues at coordinate 202,294 of JABBWD010000021.1, forward strand.
TTCGAGGACGTCAAATTCAACTATCCGTCTCGCGCAGATGTCCCAATTCTCAAAGGCATCAACATCACCTTCCCGGCTGGCAAGACCACTGCTCTCGTTGGCGCATCTGGGTCTGGTAAATCAACGATTGTATCTCTCACGGAACGCTTCTACGATCCACTCAGTGGCTCCGTCATGCTTGACGGAACTGACCTGCGAGAGCTGAATATCAAATGGTTACGCTCTCAGATCGGCCTAGTCTCACAAGAGCCTGTGCTTTTCGCGACGACTATCAGGGGCAACGTCGCACACGGTCTCATTGGCACACAATACGAGGATGCCTCTGACGAGGAGAAGCTTCGACTCATCAAAGCAGCCTGCATCAAGTCCAATGCAGATGACTTTATTAGCCGCCTGCCACAAGGATATGACACTATGGTTGGTGAGCGAGGTTTCCTGTTATCGGGAGGGCAAAAACAGCGCGTCGCCATTGCGCGGGCTATCGTGTCGGATCCGCGGATCTTGCTCCTAGATGAAGCAACGAGTGCCCTCGATACTCGCTCAGAAGTGATCGTACAAGATGCTCTGGACAAGGCAGCCGCTGGTCGAACTACCATCACTATCGCTCATCGCTTGTCAACGATTAAAGATGCTGACTGCATACTTGTAATGGGCGAGGGACTCGTACTGGAGCGAGGGACTCATGCGGAACTTCTGGCAGACGAGAATGGCGCATACTCTCGTCTCGTCACAGCTCAATCTCTCCGCGAGGGTCAGGAAGATGATGGCCTGGATGCAGTGATATCAAGTGACGAGATAGATGTGGAAAAGCCTAGGCCAGAAGAACTCCTCGATCGGAAGAGCACCATTCACTCCATCGGAAGCGACGTTGTCAGTCAAAAGAAGGAGAAAGTAGGGCACCAGGCTCCAGAGGATGACTATGGCCTATTCTATTTAATGAGACGCATTGCTATTCTTCACCGCGAAGGGCTTCATCGATATTTGATTGGAACTTTCTTTGCCATATGTGAGTTCACAAAGCACATATTACCAGCTGAGCTCATGTTTCGGCAGGCAATGGTGCCGCTTATCCTGCCTCTGGTATTATCTTTGGTAAGTCCTTTCGCCAAACGAAACGGAAGCCATTTATCCTGGAATGCACTGGCAGGGGACGCAATCTCCGGCTTTAGCGCGACCACAAATTCTGAGCGCCGCTATCGAGGCGACCGGAATGCTCTCTGGTTGAGTTTATATATTTTCCTGGAGATCATGCTGGTGCTTATTTCAAGCCAGGTTTTTCATCCTTGCCATTCTGTGCGCCTTATGTATGGGTTTCCAGAACTACTTCTTTGCTTCTACTGCCGCTGTCTTGACTGCCAAGCTCCGTTCATTGAGCTTCAAAGCGATCCTCCGACAAGACAGTGAGTGCTCAATCGCTACATATTTTTCTCGCTCATGAAGACAGTCGAGTACTTTGATAACGACAAGAACAGTGTGAGTCCTATAACTCCTCCAGCTCGTGCAGAACCCTCATTAGACTCTGTAAGACTGGCGCTCTGACGTCAAGCTTGAGCGAAAATCCCCAGAGGATCAATGGTCTCGCTGGCATAACTCTGGGAACGTGAGTATCGCCATTCATTCCAAAGTGGTTCATGACTGACTTTGGTTAGAATCATCCAATCTATCGCAACTCTACTTGTTGGTTTGGCCATAGGCTTTGTATATGCTTGGAAGACGGCTATTGTCGGCATGGGTGTGTCGCGTTTGCCGATTTTACGCATTTCTCTTACAAATTTCGTCGTTACTTAGCATGTGTCCCCGTTCTGGTGTTCGGTGGCTTCATACGTTTGGTACGTGACGTGCGTAATAAGCTCTCATCGTGCTAAACGTCTTCTAGCAAGTTGTTGTTCTGAAAGATCAGAGGGAGAAGAAAGCGCAAGAAAACTCTGCTCAGATTGCCTGCGAAGCTACTGCAGCCATTCGCACCATTGCATCATTGACCCGAGAAGAGCACTGCCTTAATATTTATAGACAGAGCTTGGAAGCACCCATCAGAAAATCCACTAGAACAGCCCTCTGGAGCAACTTGCTGTATGCACTCTCTCAGGCCACGGGGTTCTGGGTGACTTCTTTAGTCGTCTGGTATGGCGCGATCCTCGTTTCGCGGCTGGAGATATCCACACAATCATTCTTCGTTGCTTTAGTGGTATGGTTATTTCGTCGACCTCTGGACATTATTGAAGCGAATAACACATTGACAGAGTACGGTATTTGCCTCGATGCAGGCTGGTAACGTCTTTACCTTTGTGCCTGATGTCTCATCGGCCAAAGGGGCCGCCGACGCAACTATCAGACTCCTTGATTCAACTCCTGCGATTGATGCAGAGTCAACGGAAGGCAAAAGTGTTCCGAGCGAAACTATCAAGGGCCACATACAGCTGGAGAACGTTCATTTCAGTTATCCCACCCGTCCCAGGACCCGGGTTCTTCGTGGTCTCTCGCTTACCATCGAACCTGGAACCTATGTTGCCTTAGTCGGCTCTAGCGGTTGCGGTAAAAGCACAGTGTAAGTCTCACCATTGTACCGTATTCAAACAGGCTGCTGAGAGCCCATTTAGCATCCAGTTACTAGAGCGTTTCTACGATCCACTTTCCGGACGGATCTCGCTCGATGGAGAGCTTATTGATGAGTTTAACGTCCAGGCATATCGACAGCAGATTTCACTTGTGTCACAAGAACCTGTGAATACGGTTGTGATATTGATATCTTAATAGAGAGAGCTGACTGCTTGCCTTGCAGACTTTGTACGCGGGAACGATCCACTTCAATATCATGCTCGGTGCCGCCAGACCACAATCTGAGGTCACACAAGAAGAGATCGAGGCTGCCTGCCGTGATGCCAATATACTAGATTTTATTCAATCACTTCCAGAGTAAGACCTCATTACTACGAGCACTTGAGGCTTACTGACATGATGATGTTAGTGGGTTCAATACCGAGGTCGGTGGCAAGGGATCTCAGCTGTCGGGGGGTCAGAAACGTGTGTATCATTCATGACGAATACATTTCGTTGTGCGCTGAAATCATGATCCAGAACGTATAGCAATCGCTCGCGCACTACTTCGGAACCCCAAGGTTCTTCTGCTCGATGAAGCTACATCAGCCCTTGATTCGAACTCAGAGAAGGTAGTGCAAGAAGCTCTTGACAAAGCTGCCAAAGGTCGCACCACCATTGCTATCGCCCACCGTCTTTCGACTATCCAGAACGCTGATCGCATGTGAGTCAATCGAGAGCATCGTCACTCATGGACATTGTCTCACTACTTTACAGATATTTTATCAAGGAGGGCAGAGTCAGCGAATCTGGAACTCATGATGAGCTTCTTGCGCGGAGAGGAGATTATTACGAGTTCGTCCAGCTTCAAGCACTCAGCAAGAAGTAGCGGTAATTTAGAATAACGCCCGATATCTAATTCATCAAAACATTGCAGTCTCGTCCACCTCCCGAGCGAATCAGTCATATCAGCTTTTCCAGAGCCATACGAGAGACAAGGGGCCCAGAGTTTAGTACTATGAGTCACCGACTGCACAATCATACTTGCCACGGACTAGGACGTCCGAACGCCTGCGTTGTCATACGATTTAACACTAACTCTTGCGCCCAGAAGCTGCGTGCTCGCGCATGATTTCTAGGTCCCTTACGTCTCTCGGTTCTGTGGACTGCCTTTCTACAATCCTTCATCCACGCCATGTCAACGTCATGCGTTCCACGATTGCGCAAGGGTTCCGTATTTGTCCTGCTGAACCTTGCCACCTTACAAAAAGGCGAACCTCTATCAGCATCTGCGTCACGGTTGAAAACCATGTCAGAGCTACGAACAAGACGAAGGACAAAAAGTGCGCATCTGCAGATTTTTGATGGCAATCCATTTTCAGCATCATCATCATCTCTCTACACACTGAGAGCATCACTTGCCGTTTGCAGTTCCGTGAGGGCGATTGGTGTTGGGACAACTTTATGCACCGCATAGCGAATCGTGTTGTTGGTCGCCGCCAGTAAGCGCCCTTGAAGTTCTCGAAGGTCTCTGCCGGCAAATATGTTTTCTGCATCCTGGGTTGTTCTAGAGAGAATCAAGAGCCTGAAATCAGTTGGTTCCCGTTGCGCCGTTTGCTGGGACGTGTCTTGAACAATAACGACTTCCTGCATATTACAACACTGGTTTGATGACCACCGGTGGGCGTATTGAGCGTGAAAGGCGATCTCGCGAAGCTTCACGTTTCGAGATGTGCTACTGAGAAGCATTGGGTGCTTGTAGGTAAGTTTATTGGGAAGGAGGGTCACCTTTCCAAATCAGCGAACCCTTACTGATTGTCAACAACAAAAAGTACAACCAACTGGGTATGTGACATATGCAGTAAACCACTTCAGGTCTACATCGTATGTATTCGAGGGATGAGATGAACATCATGACATATCTTCCTAAAGAACGAGATTAATGTTAGCCGTGTATATACTCAGGAGAAGCACAACAGATAAAGAGCCAGAAGCGAATCCAGCGTCCGGCGTGTTTTATCGTTGCATGAGGGTTGGTGCTAGCTTCAGGAGCGGTGGACGATGTAGGGATAGCAGCCTGAGCCTGTGTTTGTGAAGATGGCTGGGCCTGAGCCGCGCCGCTGGATTGCTGCGTGGAATTTCTTGCTATTGTGAGGGCGTGAGGCAAAGCTTGCGGTAGGGATTTTCAGAATTGACTTCCGTTTTTCTCTTGCTGACGCGTTTCTCTACGTGATATGAGGTGGGGGTCGAACATCCAAGAAGAAGAAAATGAAATCAGGCGGAGTTGAACATTCGAGAAGGAACATGTAGTAAACATACACGTTTGCCCTTGACATATGAAACGTCCACTACTGCTGAGGGATGCTCATGCAACTCAATATCTGTACCGCTTGGTCTACCAGAGAGACGATTTCGAACCCAGTGGAGATTTAGGACCTTGATTGGCTGACGGATAGGACGTGGCGTAGCATCAGTCTAGAATGCATAAGCTTGGGTGCAATGAGAACAAGTGTCACTGATACAGCGAGAGTCCAAACTTCAAGCAACATGGGTGCCATGGACTCTGGCCATGTCGTCCGACTCCTGCGGTAGTGACGCGTACGGTCCGTTTTGACATTCTCCGAGTCGAATTTTGGTCATACCGTGGCGGCCGCGACGGTAACTTCCTGTGCACGTAGTACTGCAGCAGCCTCGTGCCCGGATCCAGAGCGCTGGGACCTGCAGCCACTGGACAAGCGCCCGCCCGTCCTTTCAACTGCATTCAACCACCATCCATCGAGGCTCGAGCTTTGAAATTTGAATAGAACTGCAACCAATCGTCCGTTCTATCTCAAACATCCTTTCTAAACGTTGATATCTCCATTGCTCGATCGTTTCACCACTTAAATCGTTTTGACTTCAAACGAACTTACAGCTTAGACATCGACTCCTCAATTAACGCCGTCGTATGTCGTCCCCTCCTGAGATAGCCATCACCATTACGATTTCTAATCACACTGTTGAACATAACTAGTGCCTCTCCGACTTGTCCTATTCTAACTCGCATTTTGTGTCGCATTCCATCATCAACCTCTGTCGATAAGTGACTGGGATCTATGTAATATCTCCTTCCCTTATCATCTCTTTCGCTCTCTGACCTAACTGATAGTTCCTGGCGAGCTTCTAGCAATGGCCGAAGGAACTTGGGAGAGGCTGTCCCAGGTTGCTGTCCTGGGTGCTGAATACGACTCCCCTGAACGTCAGCCCCATCCGAAATGTTTGGAAGAGGACCCGGGTGGACCTTCTCAAATTCATCTACGGATTATTGGACAAGCGAGAGAAGAGTCAAATCATTTGGCTACATGGCACGGCAGGCGTCGGAAAGTCTGCTGTGGCATTCACTGTAGCTGAGAGGATGAAAGGTCTTAAAGTGACAGAGGAGACGAAAATCGAAACAAGGCTCGCGGGGTCATTCTTTTTCTCGCGCAAGCACACGAACTGCAGCACGACTGGCCATTTCTTTGCAACCCTTGCTTACCAGCTTGCAAGAAATTTTCCAAGCCTGCAGACGCACGTGAACAGAGCTATCCGCGAGAATCCTGCGGTTCTAAACCCCAACATGTCTCTTCTGGACCAGATGAAGGCGTTATTTCGCCGGCCTCTCTGGCACCTGGAATCCAGGCTGCGCGAGTGTCCGCCTCCGGTGTTTGTTGTCGATGCCCTCGATGAATGCAAGCCCGAAACCGTCGCCGATCTCATCTCCCTCCTCGGCCAAGCGCTTAGTGATCCCGAACTTCCCGTGGTCCACATTCTGCTCACGAGTCGCTCAGAAGAGCATATCCGTAAAGCCATTCAAAAAGAAGAGATGCGCACACTGGTGTGCGAGATACCGGTGAACACTTCTGGGGAGGGCATTGCTGGCACCATCTCGTTAGACGGCGAAGATGTCGACAATGACATCCATGTCTTCTTGCAGCATTCCTTCACCGAGTTGCGTAGTCGTCATCCTGATTTCCCGCAACCCACCGCGGATAAACTTACGCGGCTGGCGAACCGAGCTGGCAGACGTTTCATCGTGGCATCTACAATGATGAAATTTGTCGATGACGGATACAATGACCCCCGGGATCGCCTTGAGCTCATGCTCGAGCTAACCAATGAACTGCTACCTGGGACAGAAGTGTATAAGTTATACAACTGCATCCTCGCCACCTGTTCGGACCCCAACCGGGCATACCAGCACTTGTCCATCGTTGCTGCCCTTACAGACCCTCTGCCGATCTCACAGATTTTGAAACTGCTTGGCCCTGGCCAAGGTAGTGATATCGCAACTGTACTGGTACAGCTACGGTCTTTCATGGACATTTCCACCGACAGCAGCAAGCCCGTGAATATCTACCACTCGTCCATTCGAGACTATGTTTCAGACTTCTCAAACTGCACCCTCCCTGGATTACAACCTATTACAGCACCGCATTCCGTACTCGCTCATTCCTCTTTACGCTTGATGATCCAAGACCTTCCAAAAAGCACAAACCTCCTCGATGCGCTCTCAGAATTAAAAGAGCACAAACTAGCTATGCAAAACGATGACCCCAAGAGCTTGCAACAATCATTAGCCTTCGTCGTCGAGCCACCAGAGCCACTGCGTGTTCTTACGGGTCTATTATGGCTTCGAGGAGCTCGCGGGCCGGGTTTGCGGTCCTGGCTAGAGACTTTGGACGGACGTGCATGGCTGCAGACCCAAGGTGGGAAAGACTATCTGCAGACCCAGAAGGGAGAAGACTGGCTGCAGACAAAGTGTGGGGGGCATTGGCTGCAGACCCACGCGGGACACACTTGGTTGCAGACCGAGAGTGGGCGGGGGTGGCTGCAGAGCGGACCAGGATGGCAGTGGACACAAAGACGGCGACAATTCGCTGGAGACCCTGGCGAGCCCATGTCATTGGAGACTTGGAGCGGGCAAGACTCACTAGAGACCATCGTTGGGCAAGGCTGGCTGGAGACACCGGGCGGACGAGAATGGTTGCGGACCCAGACTGGGGGGGAGTGGCTGCAGACCCAGACTGGAGGAGAGTGGCTGCAGAGCCGACGCGGGGAAGAGTGGCTTCAGACTTCGACCGGGCAAGTGTGGCTGCAAAAGACCCTGACTGGTCAGGGGTGGCTGCAGACCCAGAGGGGACAAGAGTGGCTGCAGACCACGCCCGGGCAAGAGTGGCTGGAGAGAAATAGGCAAGAGTGGCTGGACACTGAGAGCGGGCGACAATGGCTGGACACTAAGAGCGGGCGAGAGTGGTTGGAGAGAAATGGGCAAGAGTGGCTGGACACCAAGAGCGGGCGACAATGGCTGGACACCAAGAGCGGGCAAGAGTGGTTGGAGAGAAATGGGCAAGAGTGGCTGGACACCGAGAGCGGGCGACAATGGCTGGACACCAAGAGCGGGCGAGAGTGGTTGGAGAGAAATGGGCGAGAGTGGCTTGACACCGAGAGTGGGCGACAATGGCTGGATACCGAGAGAGGGCGACAATGGCTGGATACTGAGAGAGGGCGACAATGGCTGGATATCGAGAGAGGGCGACAATGGCTGGATACCGAGAGGGGGCGACAATGGCTGGATACCGAGAGCAAGCGACAAATGCTGGATACCAAGAGCGGGCAACGATGGCTAGATACCAAGAGCGGGCAACGATGGCTAGATACCAAGAGCGGGCGACGATGGCTTGACTACCAATTGTTCAAGAACCCGGACCAGTCGTACACCCGGCTGCTGAATTTCAGTGGGCAGAAATGGCTGCAGAAGTGGCTGCAGAGCTGGCACGGGAAAAGATGGTTGTCGCAGCAGTTGACTCCCGTTCCACGCAATTCGTTGGAGACTCGGAGCGTGCTACGGATGATTTCCGGTCTAGGCAATCTGTTGGACATTCTGAGCAGGCAAGTCTGGCTGAATACACAGAGTGGAAGGGAGTGGCTGGAGACCCAGGACGGGAGGAACTGGCTGGAGACCCAAGACGGGAGGAACTGGCTGGAGACACAGGGCGGGAGGAAGTGGCTGGAGACACAGGACGGGCGGAAGTGGCTGGAGACCCAGGATGGGAGGAAGTGGCTGGAGACCCAGGATGGGAGGAAGTGGCTGGAGACCCAGGATGGGAGGAAGTGGCTGGAGACCCAGGATGGGAGGAAGTGGCTGGAGACCCAGGACAGGAGGAACTGGCTGGAGACACAGGGCGGGAGGAAATGGCTGGAGACCCATGATAGGAGGAACTGGCTGGAGACACAGGATGGGAGGAACTGGCTGGAGACACAGGATGGGAAGAACTGGCTGGAGACACAGGACGGGAGGAAGTGGCTGCAGACCCAGGGCGGGAGGAAGTGGCTGCAGACCCAGGGCGGGAGGAAGTGGCTGCAGACCCAGGACGGGAGGGAGTGGCTGCAGACCCAGGATGGGAGGAAGTGGCTGCAGACCCAGGGCGGGAGGAAGTGGCTGCAGACCCAGGACGGGAGGAAGTGGCTGCAGACCCAGGACGGGAGGAAGTGGCTGCAGACCGAGGGCGGGAGAAACTGGCTGCAGACCCCGATAGGACAAGACTGGCTGCACACCTGGTACGGGAGAAAGTGGCTGCCGACCCAGAGTGGGCGAGAGTGGTTACTGACCCAGAGCGCGGAAGAGTGGCTCCTGACACCAGGAGGGCGAGAATGGCTGCACACTCCAGGTGGGCAGGAGTGGCTGCACACCCCGAGCGGGCTGCAGACTAAGAGTGGCCGAGAATGGCTGCGGACCAAAAGTGGCCAAGAGTGGCTGCTGACCCCGAGCGGACGAGAGTGGCTCCAGACCCCGAGCGGGCTGCAGACTAAGAGTGGCCGAGAATGGCTGCGGGCCAAAAGTGGCCAAGAGTGGCTGCTGACCCCGAGCGGACGAGAGTGGTTCCAGACTAAGGGCGGACGAGAGTGGCTCCAGACCCAGAGCGGCCGAGATTGGCTCCAGAGCTCCCATGGGCAAGCATGGCAGTTGACTCCTGCGGCGTCTGTCTGGGTGACAATAGAAGACTTCTCGAACACACTGGAAACAATCAACGAGTGCGCAATCATCCCAGAACTGGATTTCCCACCAGCTTTTCAAGCAATCCAGGAGTTTAAGAGCTTACCAGATTTCTTGATGTTTCCGGCGTTCCTGGCGTTTATAAGGCCCCAGGATCATTCCACCTCTGCATTCCCACAAGATCGTCCCGACATTGACGTCATTCATGCTATGACCACGTTCACGATTTTCGCCACCGAAGCACAGGAGCGAAGTCAATCAACCTCCGATGCTCTCAAATATGCATGTCAAAATTGGGCTGTCCATCTCTCGCGAGGTCAGACACCATGGAACGACGAGCTTGAGCATATATTCAAGTTATTCTGGGATCGGTATCTCCTCGCGTGGCTCGAACGGCAGTGGTGTTTGAAGGGTCTACGGTCTTGCCTCGACGATTTATCCAAAGGGCAGAAAATTGCCAAGGTATGCTGACTTTCAATGATTATTATGTTCAAACGCCTGACCTGTGCACACAGGAACATCTCATTGAAGCTGCAGGGTCACGGGTCTGAAACTCCCAATTTTATGTACTGGATGTCATGATGTCTTGTTATCGCGCACTGATAATTTTCTTTCACGTCGCTCTTGACTATTTGCAGGTAACATCCCCGAGATAGTGCTTTAGAAGCTCACGCTCACGCTAGTCCATTGTCTTCTCACTTATGTCTGTATGTTCTCGATGATTGTTATCTATGGAATTTGTGTTCGTTGTGTAGATAGTAATCAATCGATTCCACAAGATGCTAGTTGAAGCTACTCTAAGCCAATTTTACAATTGCAACTTTTCATGTCGTACTACTAATCCCTTGCCCGGCCGCACGTTCAAGCTAAGAGCAACTTGAACTGCAGGTAAGAAGACTTGGATGTACCTCATATTCTGCTGTGACAGAGTTCCAGCCTGTCCAGGCGTCTGATCCTATGATATTCATTAATTGGTCTGAGCTCCCAGTATAACGGTTACCTGGTAAGTCCCCTCCTCACGTCTCTCCTTTCAAGTTGTTGCCCCATTTGGATTTTTGGATTTGTCTTTCTCGCTGTTAGGCATCGCTTCCCTCTTCGGCCACTTGCCTCTTGGACATGTTAGAGATCGCGGGCCCTGCAGCTGCTGCTCTGGCATCGCTATGCCCTGACGACGTAATTTTCCTTCAGTCACTCCCCAAGGCAGAAGTTCATGCTCATCTTAACGGATCTATACCTATCAAAACAATACTAGAACTTGCGCAGCAATACTCGCCTTCTAGTGCACAGACAACTGAGGTCGCAGACACTATCGAGAAACTCAGGGCTGGAATCATCTTGAATGACATATTTGACTTTTTCTCTCTGATGCCCGCTATCTATGCTCTGACATCGACTCCGGAAGCAGTCGCGACCGTTACTCGTGGAGTCCTCCAGTCGTTCCTGAACTCTACAGGCGATGGCGCGGAACTTACAAGCCCTCAGTGCGCGTACCTTGAGCTACGGACTACACCTCGCACGACGGCACACATGACGCGGGAGAGGTACCTCACAGTTGTGCTTGATGAAATAGAGATATATCCTGCTACTCAGGCCGCCCTGATTGTGTCCGTCGATCGTCGCATGAGTGACTTGGACGTTGAAGAATGTATTAGTCTTGCCATCAAGATGAAGAACAGGGGCAGAAGAGTTGTAGGCATTGACGTATGTGGGGATCCACGCAGTGGCGATATGCAGTCTTTCACTCAGCACCTATCAAGAGCCAAGGGTGCCGGCCTTGGGTTGACCGTGCACATCGCGGAGGTTTGCGATGTTCACTCTGGTGTATGCGACTCAATGATGATGTTCGGATTTGTAGTCAACAAAGAATACAACTGAGGATTCTCTAGCACTCCTTAGTTGTCGTCCGGATCGACTCGGACACGCAACATTTCTTTCAGATGAACTCAAGGCTTTGTTCTTCGCGGATATCCCGCAGCCTGGGACAGAATGCGGCTCGTTATCTGAATGTGCAACGAGCACAATAAACCCTCACACACCAGCCGGACTCAGAGATCCTTCTCACCCTCTCCACTCCAGATTTCAAGATCTCAAAGAGGGCTATTTTTTACGCTTCGTTTCAGATAGTACTGAGTCCGAGGAGGCGAAAGCGCAGATGTCTTTCTGGGCTGATGCAGAGAAATTTTCCGAGCGAGCTGCAATTAAGGATATTGAAGAAATGATCAAACAGGCGGAGTCGCCCAATAACGCGCGCCCGAATGGACAGTACAAGCCATGCATGGAGATATGCCTGAGCTCCAATCTTCTGTAGGATCATACATTGACTCTGCAAGCTATTGAATCCAATCTTTCTTTTAGATGCAAAACTGTCGCATCCCTCGATGCGCATCATATTCGCTATTATCTGAAGAATGACCATCCTATCGTCATCTGTGTAAGCATGCTATCTTACGTGTCATAGGCTCTTTCGTCTGACGTTTTGCAATATCAACAGACCGACGACGCACTCTTTTTCAGAACGTCTTGCCTTGGAGAGTACTCTTTGCTTCTAGCGCAGCCTCCGCTAGGCCTTGGCTTGAGCAGGGATGATGTTACCAGAATCGCGCGGATGGGCATGGATGCTGCATTTTTGAGACCTCGTGATTGAACTAGATTTCAGCATTGGGTACGACGTCGAAGCACAGCGACGGCGGCTATCATTTGAAAATCGACTGAGTTTGATCAAGGGAGGGTTCAAAACAGAATTCATCAGAATTCGAAGACGGAACTCGAGTTTAAGCGAGGACCCAGCTGCGCCTTGAATATCTGAATGTCAATTGATCCTGTATGAGACTCGACTATGAGCCATGGTGCAGCGGAGCGCTGACAAACAGTACTTGCACCAGCTAACTTGAAGTGATATTCCAAGTGCGAACAAAACATTGGTATAATATTGTAAAAGGGTACAAAACAAGGCCATTACATTCCACTCGTGCCGTACATATTCCAATCTCTGTTTCCTTTCTGCACCGCCTCATCTGCGATCATCTCGTGTGACTGCCTACTCCAATTCTGTCCGCTTAGCTGCCGCCAATCTTTCGTCTTCCTGCCGTTGGGACAACTTTGACCATGGCTTGGACTCAAGTTGGTTCACATCTATAACCACGAGCCGCTTCTCTAATAGACGGCGGAGGCCCAGACCATGACGCGCGAGGCGCGGTAGAATAGACACGAACTGCAGTGCCTGAAGAGGGTCTCTAATATCGTAGTGTCGGACGTTACGTTCCATGACGTAAATTTGCTGCCAGATCACTGGTGAGCTCCTTTGCAAATAGTAAACAGAGGCAGCACATACACTGTTCGTCTTCCATGCCATTGTGATTGCACCAAGCGTGCCATTAACAACCAGTCCAAAGACAGGCTGCTCTGTGATGCCGAGCTCGGAAAGGAAGGTAACTGCAGAGACCAAGTAGGTCTTCATCTGGTTCATGGCTGTCGAAATTGCGGACTCGTCCCTTTTCTTGTACTCGGCTAATAACACCGGGAGTAGTAGGTCCTTTCCACTAGGTTTGTCGCAGGATATAACTTTGTGGGGGCTATCGCGCAGCCGTTTCGGTGAGAGCATGAGAGAGAAATGTTTGCATTGGCTGGATGCAGATAGCTATTTGGGCAGAGCCCTGAGAGGGGCACCCGGCCCCGATAGCGGCCCAAACCTGTGCAAGAGTGAGCCGAGGTGAGCTGCGAGGGCGGGTGGGCAAACTCGCAGCTCCAAACTCAGCAGGTAGGTACCAACTATCAGGACCACTGAAGTAAGAATGTAGCTAAGCATGTAGTACTGTAAATAAGCGAAAATTGAAGAGAGTTGTAAAGTAAGCTGCGAGAATCCAAGACGGACATCGAAGGACAGGGAGTGGTGGGTGGGGAAAAGAAAAGCAGAAGGCAGCAGCCAGGCAGGAGCCTGCTGGAGTGTGGCCGAGTACGACGTGGTACGGAGACAAGAGCAGTCACGTGCTGCACTGACGCTGGCACAAAGTCCTTACTCTAACCCTACGCTCGTGCCTCGCTTCGGGATAGACCACCAACTCTTGGAAACTGGCGTTGTTTCTTGTTTCTGCGTCGTTTGATTGCCATCAGGATGATAAAGAAACGGATTGTGCAGCTTGTTTTGATCAAATTGCGATGCACGAGAAGAGGAGGGGACCGAAAGTGATCTGCCGGATGTAGTCTTTTTTCTGTGACCGACGGTCTTTTCGTTCTGGTATGAAGTCTCCCCTGCGCTCGTGTCAAACTTCTCCGGCTTCGGACCCTGGATGAACATGAAAGAATTCAGAAACTTTTCTTGCTCGTTGACACTAGATATGCGCTGGAGCATTGCAGTGGCAACGCCGGGACATGAAATGACGAGTATGGCATCACATATTCCAGTAACCGGATCCTTAGAGGAGTGACGCGCAACCACCTCAACAAAATTTCCATTCTCACAGCGACTCGCAAGATCTTCAGAAAACTGGATTGCTTGATATCGCGCAAATAGAGCCTGCTTTCGACTACCTGTGGAGGGGACGAGAGACCTTTGTTGTTCAGTACAAAGGTCCTCATAGGTGTCGGCAACTTTTCGTGCTCGTGTCGCAAAGGAAGAGTCATCGGCAGCAAGATTGCGGGCCAAGTTCAGCTGTCGCTCTAGCCTAGCTGAATAATTAAAATGGAGATGGCCTGGCATATGAACCACGCACAACACATCCTGTTGGCCGAGAATAGGCTGGAAGAAGCTCAGAAGCAGAGCATCCCACTCGTGACGCCGATCGGCTTCGTTGGCGCCGTGCAACTTTGCGGCATCATCGCACTGGCGAGCACCTTTTACAGCGTGCAACAATACGGAAATGCGGCGTGATATAAACTCGACATCCTCCGACGAGGGAGCATCGATTACGCTGGACTGACTGTTAGGACCACCGTTCGTGTCGCATAGTTCTGCTTTGATGTCTAATACAAAGCTATCTGCCTCGGCACTCGAGAGCTGCATGCGACATGTTGAGAAGTAGTAGGAAAGGCAATCCCGCAGACTCACCATGGTTTTAATGTCGTCCGACCATGTAAACGCCGTCATTTGATCGTAGGTTTTCACCATTGCGTTAATTTTGGTCGTATTCCCTAGGTCGTCAGAGGGGATTGGGATCCGACCGACAGTGAATGCATGGCGCTCAAACAACCAATTAGAAATGGTCACACCATCCCCAAGACCAGTATCAGACAAAGGGGCAAATCTGGAGATGCGAAATGGTCATTGAACGGTAGTCAGCCAAGAAACGGGCTCCATACTGCGAGTTTCGATATGGGCTGGGTGCACGCGACGAAGTCGAACTTCTAACCTCAGGTAGTGGTTGTGGCGACGGACTGCTCCTCCTTGAAGAGCTCTTTAAGGACGACGGCTGCGACCCTCTTCCTCTGCAGGCAGAATAAGATCAAGAATAGAGTAACTAAAGCGGACTTACCGTGCTTTCACGTTCGTCGCGCGGGTCTCTTGGAGCAGCCTAAAGCTTGGAGTCAGTTGTGTGTTTATAAGGAAGTACGAGGATTAGATGAGGATGATGCCTTGCTAAACGACTATCAAGATTCGGACGTGCCATTAAAAATAAAAACTCGGACCTAGAACTCGTCTGCACGTGTACCTGGTGGGTCCAGGATGCCACTCGTTCGTCCATTTGTCTCCCAAACTGAGTTTCAAAGTCGGGTAAATCAGATCTCCAGTGATACGGGGTCAGGGAATCAGCTGCTTCTATCGATACGGCGCCCTTGATATCTTGAAAGTGAGTTCGCAATCCCAAAACGAATTGTGCGAGGCTGATGGCAGAACGGGTGTCAGTGAAGTCAAATACCCCCATCAAGGGATCTAATCGGATATCTGCTGCTAAAGCGAGGTGCGCTGTAGGCTTCAGGAAGGGTCAACGGGTGAAAATATGCATTTATTTGGGACTTGCCATGCAGCCTTCCTCTGACTGATCGGAGTCGAGCCACCCGAAGATGGCCATGGCAGTCGTACCCGTGCTGGAACAACACAGTCCAACCACAGGCTGACGGATCCCCCACACGTGTCTCTGGTAAAGAGCACTGCAAAGCAGGGGAACGATATTTCGGGAGTCAGCGACTAGTAAGACTGGCACCACAGCGGAAAGACGTCTGCCTCGACCCGGAAGCATGAGCGCTTGCAAGGGTAGGTCGAGTGAGTCGACCGAACCATCGCACGAGTCAGAGTCTGCGGAATACATAGATTCATCCATGTCTCCCTTGTTTCGCGAGCTGGTCCTGGATCTGCCTGAATGAGTTCTAGGCGTAGAAAAGATAGCATGTGCAGCAAGAAGAGTCGCATGTCCGTCAATGAGATTCGATGGCTGACTCGCCACGTTCTGAGCCCGTGGCATGATGAACGGTGCATCTTCGCTGTAGGGATATTCGGATCTTGATTTGATGCATGACGAGAATGCCACTTACAGAATTAGAACATCTGGGGACAGCGTGTTTGCCAGTGCATGGAGAAGCTGAGACCAAAGAGGAACAGTAGATCTCTCGCCGCCGTAGTGAGGAAGCTCAGCAAGTGCGCTTAACCCTGCGACTGTTGATTGAATCAAGACCTGAAAATCCTTTGCAGTGTATGATCCCGGTACAGGTGCTTCATGGGAAACGTGTGGCTCCGAGGACGTCGAGGACGACGCACTGGCAAGATGCTCGTTACTTGGCCTATCGGGACAGTGGAACTGCAATAACAAGGAAGCAATACCGCGCACTGGTTCAGGCCAGGCTGTAGGCTGGGTCACGTAGTGTACAACCTCGCCAAAAGCCATTACAAGTCAAGCGAAGTAGACTGGCGAGGCAATTGGTGGTTAGATGTACGTACTAGTACTTAATACTACTAGCAATGATCAAAGGAAGTCAGGGTCACGTGAGCGTGTCGCGTCGAAGGTCGAAGTTGAACCGAACTGTGCTGCATGCAACTTCACTTGGGTCTACAACCGCCACACCAATTTGATCGATGATCCACATTCGCGCTACATCAGTGGTCGATGCTCCTTCGTTGACCGTTTGCATGCTTACAACGATTGCAACGTACGTCTAGGAGTAGAATCGCCCTTTTATACAACGACACTAACAGGAACTTTGACAAAGTGTGAGAGCTCCAACCTAGTAAAGAGATAGTTATCGGTTCACTTACTGTTTCCCAGCGTTCCACTACTTTTCAATGTCAGGAAATTCCTCAGTTCCCGTCTCTAGCAAACGTCCGCCTGCACGGGGTATCTCAAAGCAAAGCCTTCCGTGTATTTGGTGAGTCCACCATAACTGGATAGTCGAGATAGAATTCCTATAGCATTTTCGCGTTTGTGACGCCGAACCCTAATCTTGCTCGTGGCCGACCACAGTACCCATAACTTATCAAGCCACTGCTGGATGACATACGTGGCGTGTCTCCAAATCGTCCCCTTGTCCGAGTTGCCGACAAACATGCGCCCTATGGTTCGTCACATGGTCTCCGAAAGCCTCGCGAAGTCCGCAGTGATGGCTGTGCTGAACGAGGCACGAAGAGGTAGTAGGCTCAGAACTCCGAGACTCCGATGGAAAGGTCGATCAGTCATGACTAGGACTAGCCAGTGGCCATGCATGAGGCCAAAAATAATCGAGGGTCGTGTTTGTGAACTATACGACTCGGTGCGTGAGGCGAACACTGGTGTTTGGATTACTTGAACGGAACCAGCGTCATACGAGCCTAAAAAAATCGACGATTCGTCTGTGTCAGTGTCTGCACTGCCAAGAGGCTGTTGCTGCCAGACGCAAATTGTAGCGGTGTGATGGTCATTTAGGTAGCTGGGTCTTTGTCGACAGTTGACAATAACGCAAATATAGTTGTTTCTATTTTTGCTGCCAGACTGGTGCGATGATCAAATGTAATTTCCTAAAGGAACTTACGGACCGCGACTCATGGATATCTGGATTTGTGCCTGGTTGTCCTGCCACATTTCAATGTTTAAACCATCGGCTGCAGTGGAGGACCGCGTACTATGATAACAGTGCGCAGTACTTCAAGTTACTGCGCAATGTATGGCTAGACTACGCGTGCGCTACATCGCAACGCGAACGAAATTCATCCGCTTCTTTCGCTTGGTTTTGCTCCGCATCTGAATCACAGCCTCTCGCAGCTCTGTCAGATTCAGTGCTACGATTCGTCTTACTGGAGATAACTCAACGCAACGAGCCTGAGGCAGTACAGGAAGCACTCACCGCCCCTTCAAGTTGTCCATAATGATTTTGTACAAAAGGCAGGCAATCATCCCATCCTTTACATTATTTTTATCCCTCTTTCCTCGACTCCAGTCTTTCAGGAAGCATGACTCTCAACACTCAGGGCATCCTTGCAGCGGTGACGATCGCAATGTATGTTCCCTTCCTGTTACTTTCCATCAAGTTGGTGGCCAAGTACGGCATATCGCGAGGTGATGGGTGGATCTTGTTGTTGATATTTTGCATCGGTAAGCCGTTTGACTTATTGAAGTTATTGTTTTAACGCTGTTATACCTTCAGTCCGAATATTGGGTGGTTCTTTGCTTGTAGCAGCTAAGGAAATTACGCCTGTGAACGATTCGTTATACATCGGCGGTTACGCCATGGAAACATCTGGCCTATCCCCACTGTTGCTTTGCACGCTGGGTCTGTTACACTCAGTGTGCGTTCATCCGGTTGCCATTTTGGATAGAATATGCTGAACATTACCATAGATTCCAAACACCTGATGGCTTTTCGCGATATAACAAACCATTCCGCCTTCTTGAACTCCTCGGCGCGGTCGCTCTCGTCCTCACCATCATCGGTATCTCTAATGCGTCAAGTTCCGGCTCAAGCTCGAGTGCGAACACCATGCGCAGGGCCGGTGTCCTCCTCTTTTTGGTCCTATACATTATCATTGTTGGCATTTGTCTCTTTCTATGGACCCAAACCCGCTTTGTCATGAGATACCGCAAGCAGGTGAGCTTTCTGGAGCACCGTCATCTATCCGACCAATGTTCTTACGCATTATCTTCAGCTCTTGAAGGCCATCTCCATCGCACTTCCATTCCTGGTCATTCGGACGATCTACAGCATCCTTTCCACGTTCTCTTCGAGCTCGTTTATAACAACCACAGCCACCCAACCCAATACTAGCGACCTCGCAAAATTCAATATTATCACGGGCGAATGGCAAATCTACCTCGTAATGGACATGCTCATGGAGTATGCCATTGTGATCATCTATACTGTTGCAGGCCTCGTGCTGCCCCTCAACCAAGATTACAAGTCTCCAGAATCGTATCAAGACGAGTACCCCTTGAGTAGACCTCAGTGATGAGCGTCGAAGCGCTATTTAATGAGGATCATGTCTATTACGAAGCGGTAAGTCGGTTTAATGGATTTAATAACACCATCCTCATGACACGTCTGTTCACAAGGTCACCTACCGCCCGTAAATATGTTTTTTTAATGGTGTAGTGATGATTTATTTTATGACCCGGATCAAATAAACATATGTCGATGTCACTTATGGATGCCTCTGAGGGAACGGGGACACTGAAAACAAATACCGAAGACCTTCACGACATTAGTACTAAGTTGACTGACATTGGGCTGGCGAACTGAGTAGCTCATTGACAGAAATGCCCCGAGCAACAATTGTCTGTAGGTTATGATCATAATGAGCAGCGAAAAATACTATGGACAAGCAAATCATGCGATATGTTTTTTTTTTTCGTCTCACCTGTAGACATATCATGTACGGTAGTAGGTTCTGCCACCCCTCCGCGAACAACTTGAGCGTGCATGTAAGGAGCGTTACGGGATCGACGTAGACGTAGTCCGCTTATATAATTACGCAACTTTAGCGAACCCGTGGTGTTATCTTATCTGCTTATAATTCGTCGGTACGTAACCCCGTTCATTGATGGCCTCCTTCAACTTCTCTACCTGGCCTCCACAGTTAACTCCAGAGCAATTAGAAGCTCTGACCCTCGCCGCAACGACATACGCGCTCTCGCACGGATTACTATACCTTCCACCTTCCCAATCACCATCCAATACCCAACCACGCATACCAACCACCGCAATCCATGCCCCCCTCTCACTCGTTCCCGCGCCCTTCCCCCGCGCGCAGTTCCAGGCTGCAAGAGGGCTACAGAGCGTATACAACGTTCTCTATGCACGCATAGCGATGGATACCCAATTCTTAGATACAGTGATGGGCGCAGAGGAAGGCGTGGGCAAGGCGGATGAGTTCACCGGGACGCTGTGGAGGGGGTGGAAGAAGATCAGGGAGCACGGCATGCTAGTACAAGTGGGTTCGAGACTTCTTTCTTTTGTCGCATGACGAGGCGTTGATGGCATGTAGCCGTTGCACCTCGGCCTGTTTAGATCGGATTACCTGTTACATGCTGCGGAAGATAGACTTGCACTGAAGCAGGTCGAGTTCAATACTATATCTTCGTCCTTTGGTCCGCTTTCTGAGCGTGTGGCTGCTATGCATAGGTGTGTCCAGTTTCTTGGATAATTTCTTAAAGACTGATTCGGTATAGAAATCTCTTGGCATCTACCTCCTACTTTTCTGCATCTCCACATCTTATTGCAGAAAAATTTCCAGAGAACAGCACCACCTCTGGTCTCGTTGAAGGTCTTGCCAAGGCTCACGAAGCATATGGCGTTCGAGAGTCAGTTCCAACTTCGTTCAAGTATGCATGCATTCGTGAACTCATATCGATCCAGCGCGCGCATCCTGTTCGTCGTGCAACCCAACGAACGCAACGTTTTCGACCAACGATGGCTAGAGTATGAATTGCTCGAGAAGTACATTCCCATCTCTCCTACCATCCACAGACTAACCCAACAGGACAGACACCAAATCCACGTCGTCCGTCAAACACTCGCCGACCTAGCCGTCTCCGCACTCCTCGACCCCTCCACGCACGCACTCACACTCACACTCCCCTCAACCAATCCCTCACCATACGAAATTTCCACTATCTACTTCCGCGCATCCTACACCCCCTCCGACTTTCCATCACCCTCCTACTACGACACGCGTTTCCTCCTCGAGCGCAGCCGCGCCATCAAATGCCCATCTCTTCCCCTCCAACTCGCAGGCGGGAAGAAAGTCCAAGAAGCACTCACGCGTCCGGGGGTACTCGAGCGTTTCCTCAGTAACGAAGGTGCAAAATGGGGCGCGCAAGCTCTCGATCTCACAGCGCACGCAGCAGACATCCGGGCCACCTGGATGGGCATGTGGGCGCTCGACTCAGAGGATGCTGATATCGTTGCTGCGCTTGATCACCTGCCGGCAGGACAAGAGAACGTACCGCCCGGAACACGTCTCGCGCGCCTTAAGGCCCCGTCGCTCGTGTTAAAGCCCCAGCGCGAGGGAGGTGGGAACAACGTCTACCGCGAAGCCATTCCTGCGTTCCTAGATGCTCTGCCCGCTGAAGAGCGCGAAGCCTGGATCGCAATGGAGATGATCGAGACGCCACGCGGGGTAAGCGGTTACCTCGTACGCGCGTCTCCGTCGAGTTCGGGTACAGACAATGGGGGCACAGAGAAGAAAGTTGTACGCACAGAGGTTATCTCTGAGCTAGGCATCTTTGGGTATGCGTTGTTTGGAGGGGGAGAGGTGGTTGAGAGGGAGGTGGGATGGCTTGTGAGGACCAAGGGGACAGAGAGTAATGAGGGCGGGGTTGCAGCTGGGTTTTCGGTGTTGGATAGTGTGGTGCTTGTTTGAGGATGTGTAAGTTTAGAGTTGGAGGACATTGACTCAACCTGTTGGATATGTATGTATGAGGAGTGCACCTGTAAACCACACAACTAAGTACTTGGGTCCTGTGACTGTCGTTCCGGTGAAAACCCCAATATTTCCCACGATCCGGTTCCGTCTATCACCGTTAGTTTCCACAGAACACTTTTCCACCTTCACCATGATGTCCGCTCGCATTGGGCTCGGTTCTGTTACGAGGAGAGTAGCGTTCGCTCCAGTCATTGGTTAGTGCGGATCATAATCTTGAAAAGTGATATGATTACATACTTATTACAGGGAGAAACCAAATTGCTTTGCGTACCCTGATTCTCAAGCGGTAAGGATAGGATAGTTTTCGTAATTGTGAACTATCATTTCTGAATGCACTTTAGTGGTGTGCAGATACAGTCCCTGCCTCCATCAGCTTCGGAAGAAATTCTGAATGCTCAGCGTCTTAAACGTCCTTCCAGCCCTCATTTCACAATCTACCAGCCTCAGCTGACATGGCTTAGCTCAATTGCAAACCGTGCAACTGGCGGGGCACTCAGCGCGCGTACGTCCCGATTCTCCACGAATGACTGAAATATGGCGTAATCGTGATATCATCCAGTCCTATACGGCTTTTCGTTGGCATACCTCGTCGCTCCAGACACTTTCACCAGCGTTAACATCGTCGAGTTCGTTGCTGGGCTGCCAGACTACCTGAAGTACACCGGCAAGCTTATTCTGGCTGCACCTTTCACTTTCCACTTCTGGAATGGTCTCCGACACTTGAGCTGGGATATGGGTAAACGTATGTCGCCTATGTCTTGTTTCGTTGATGACTGCTCACATGGCTTTCGAAGTTTTGAGTCTCAAGGGGGCATATAGAGCTGGTTATGCTGTTCTAGGGGCCACGGCTATATCTACGGTTGCGTTGGTTTTGATGTAAAAGTCTTGTTCCAACTAGTGGCAAGTCACTTGATCTTCGAGGTTCACACGTCAAATTCAAGAAGGCAGCATGGTCAACATCTTTGTCAAAAGTCGTGTAATAATTGTATTGGTAGTTTGCCAAGCACGTTCGGAACTCAACTTGAAAGTATGAACTCGCCATTATTTGAGAGCGAATACATCATAGTAGGTGAGTGCGCTGCTCTGTTCTGACGTTACTAACTGGTCCAAAATTAAGCCTTGCATGAGACTCGACGCGACGTCTGTTTACAGGATAACCTATATAACTCCCATGGTGGCATAACGCGGTCCGCTGGTCTCGTCAGGAGCCACTATACGCTATTGACTCCAATCATGTTCCTCTCCTTTCGACTCAGCCTTCTCGTCGCAGATCTCATCAAAGAGAGCAACGTGAGCTGCTTGCTGCCGGGTTGTTGTATTCCATGTCCTAATCGAGAGACGATTGACCCGCGTTTTTCCATCCACGTGGCACTGGCCGAGTATGCCCACTGGTAGTGACAATATGAGACAGGGGTAGTGGTGATTCAGCCCATTCACTGGCGTTGGAGTCCGGAGCCAGGATCGTTAGGATCATACAAAACTAAATGACTGCACAATCAGAGTTATGTTTCTTAACTACTAATTCTACGTGACCTTATGACTCTACTACTTAGCAGGATGATGACGTTTGTTGTTCCCGGCATCCGATTCCAATTATCATTTGTAATCCTCTTCGGAGCTCCCAGTAGGAAATGCAAGGGAGTGCCGCATCGTGTAGTAACAACTTAAACGACTCTCGCACGTCAACGCACGATATTGACTCCTTTTCCATCGTGTATTCGTCCGGATTTCTTGTCGAGATCGTGCGAGGGCGGCGGTGCACGATACGGCACTCTCCGGACGTCTCTCGCACTGTCCGATGTTCACTGGAGCTGAGGCCTCAACGTTTTCTCTTCTCCCTCCTAGCCAAACTCCATCCACAGTCCACCCTCAGCCTTCTCCCACCACTCAATATTCTGAACCCTTCTCAATGCTGCGTGTCGTTCGTCGTTTGTTTCGTCCCACCATCACACATAGTAGCTTAAGAGGACGATACGTTAGACTTGAAGGCGCGTTATTCCATGTCGCCTGAGTATCCGTTTCATGATCCTTATGCTTTATCTACAGTTATCAGTGGACAGGATCTTAAAGTCCCTTCGGAGCGCATACCCGCTGGTATTCACATATCCATCAATGTCGACTCCCGGAGGTGCTGGAAATCGGCCATCAGTGTCTTATCATATGAAGAATTAGCAACGTGGGCCGATACTGTGACCCTGTAAAGTTCTTTGTAACTTCTGCGCACGATTCGAGAACTGACCTTCGGTTATAGTCCACCCCAGGCATCACCTGCATTCTCAGTCGAAATCACGGCGTCCTATGAGGCTGATCGAATACTAGGCAGTGGAGAAGTCATCGGGAAACTTCAATTGTCGTGGCATGAGCTCCTCAATCATGGAGACGAGTCATTCAGCGAGTAACATACTTCTCATTCACCCACATATACTAACAGTTTATAGACCTATCCTTCCCATCCGTGCGTGGTGTCGACCCTTCCCTCACACTCAAGGTTGCCGTTGTACGTGCTTGTGATGATGCACTGTCTGACGTGAGTGACGCTGGTCTCTGTTGTTACCTTTTGCTGATGGAACACCGACTGCAGTCCTTCATACACTGCAAGATTGATCGAGACACAGATGCGGGCCACGCACGACTTGTCAAATACGTGAAACGCAAGAGGGTCTCCCACTTGAAAGCTGCTGTGCAGCATTTTCAATTGGTTCTGGGCCAGTGTCCGGTCAGCCATCCAGATCGTGCAGCAGCTCTCACCAATCTCGCGTGGGCCCGCCTTCAAGGTTACACCCGAAATGATCTTCAAGACATTGATGCCACTACTTCCCTCTTCCGCGAAGCCCTTGCATTGCGTCCGCAGCACCATCCCGACCATCCCTTATCTCTATATAATCTCACCGAAGCGCTGAATTGGCGCCACGACAAGGAAAGTACTGCTGCCGACATCCGCGAAGCCGCCCAACTCTATCATGAGCTACTGCCTCTCTGTCCAGAGGGCACCTACCTTCGTAGCACCGCGGCAGGGGAAAATGGTGTCGATTATGTGATCGGCGGATGCAACGATCTTCCAATAGACGCATCTGAGGAAGGCATCTGCCTTCTCGAGCTTTGTCCTCTAGGCCATCGACACCGTCCAAGAGCACTTGACGAGCTTGCATGGACTCTCATACCCTGCTTTACACAACGCGGCAACATCGACGATTTAGATGAGAGCATACGATTTCTTCGTGAAGCAGTGTCTCTTTGCCCCGAGGGACATTTTGACCTCGCTTACTACCTGAACAACTTGACCTACTCACTCAGGCCCCGCTTCGATCACCAAGGCAAACCTAATGACCTCGATGAGGCAATCTCTTTGTACAAAGCAGCGCTGCGCCTGCGCCCTGTTGGGCACGAATATTGTGATACCTCATTGGACACCCTAGGGCAAGCCCTCATCACTCGTTTCAAGATACGCAAGGACATTGATGACACCACCCGAGCTCTCAGCCTCCATCACGAGGCACTGACATTGCTCCCACCTGGGCATGCACATCATGACATCACGCTTCACAACCTTGCCCTCGCGCTCAAAATCAGATATGACGAATTGGATGTCAGCGAGGATATTAACGAGGCCATTGATCTGTATCGCGAATCCCTTGGGTTGACAATCCTGAGCGCCATGTAACTTTTTCCAATTTGAGCTCGGCGCTCTGCTCCCGTTTCACGCACACTCAGAAGAATGAAGATGTTGATGTTGAGGAAGCCATTACTCTTTGCCAAGAATCATTAATCATTGGCGGCTTTGCCTTCAATGCACCCGAGCAGGTGTTCCAGCTACAGATGGCTGAAGAATGCCTATCTGTCTCGTTACCAGATACAGCACAACCCTACTGATTTGTCACTCGCTGTAGACAACTTCAGACTGGCATCGGGACACCCTACTCAAGGCTTTCCAGATCGCATTCAAATCGCCTTGCACTGGGTTGCTGAGGTTGAGAGTCATCAACATGACTCTGCCTTCGAAGCATACCAAGTATGCATGGAGCTTTTCGACAGCCACGTGATGACGCGATCGTCAATCATCTCACGGCGCGAGGCTGCAACCGCTTTTCGTGGTACACAGTCACCGACAGAGCTGCTGCTGATTTGGCAGCAACCACGTACAGGAAACTTATGGAGCAGTGGGAAGCTGCGGTGGCTGAAATCCGTAGTCTTCAAGCATTCTCGCGATTCCTGCTTCCACCGTCGTACGCAGATTTGCAAGCTGCAGCGTGTCATGGCCCAGTTATCATCCTCATTGCCAGCAAATACTCGTGCAGCGCCATCATCGTCCCCACGTCAGGAGACCCCCATCATGTTCCCTTGTCGTCTATCACTCTCGCAGATCTGAAGACTCTTAAGGATCGCTTCACCAGGGCAATACGGCACACGTCTCGGATGAACCCCACAGAGCCGAGGACGGATCTGATAGTACTCTTGTGGATAGTATGGGATGAGATCATGCTGCCCATCGTCAACGTACTCGAGAACGTCCTCAAACTCAAGCGCCGCTCTCGAATCTGGCTGTGTCCAACAGCAGCTTTCACATCTGTTCCTCTCCATGCGGCTCACCCCTTTCAAACAAGGGCAGATCGCTCTAAGGAGCCATGCCTAGAGGATCTCTTCATCTGTTCTTACACGCCGACGCTGTCGGCGCTGATCAGATCTAGACGGATGATGAAGAAGCGTGTGTCTCCGTCCTTCGTGGCAATTGGACAAGGTCAACCGGGTGCAGGGAAAGGCAAGGCACTCTCGGCTGTCGACAGCGAGCTCGAGCTTGTCCATAAGCTCATCCCTGCGACTGCCACCCATACTACCATTTTTGGTGATGCAGCCACACGAGCAGGTGCACTCGAAGGTTTGGAAGAGAACACCTGGGTGCACCTCGCTTGTCATGGCAAGCAGGACCCTGCGCAACCTTACGATTCCCATTTCGTCATGAGAGACGAACATCTGACGCTGCTCGATATCATGGACAAACACATTCCGCACGCCGAGTTCGCATTCTTATCCTTATCAGCCTGTCATACTGCCGTCGGGGATGAGGAGACGCCCGACGAAGTCATTCATCTCGCAGCTGGTCTCCAGTTTTCAGGGTTTAAGAGTGTCGTTGGCACGCTGTGGGAGGTGGACGATGCTGTCGCAAAACACGTCGTCGAAGCTTCCTACACGTATATGTTCCATCCCAAGGAGGTCGGTGTGATGGACGCTACGAAAGCGGCCTGGGCACTCAACTGTGCTACACACGCCGTGAAGACGAAAGTGTCGCTCGAGCAGAGGATGGTTTTTATTCACATCGGTGTACAATTCTCTTCCCTCGTATTGCTGTTGTCTGGTCTAGTTTCATGGATCATTATGGGTTCTCCATCCCGGCGTACATCAAGTCGTTTAGGTATTATCCTGATACTCTCGCAGTGTGGTCATCTTGCTTTCGTATATACCTCTATCTCACGTTGTGTTCTATTATAGCAAAATCATTTACTCGACAGCATCGTCTTCTGTTTGAGTGAGTCAATCCGGTACCTTTCAGGGATTCTTCCGATCCCTGTCTGCACCTCAATGCACAGCTCTCCCGCTGACTCACTCGTCTGTAGTTCGTATAGACGAAGGTCAGTTTTGGAGATAAAGCAAGTGTGCGGGTACTCATGAGTGTACATGGAACCTGAATGCCTCATGCCGGGACCCTCGCACAGCTTGGAAGTGAGTTTGCTCTCACCAAGCATCCTCGTCACCTCGTCCAGGTCTAACAACAGTACAGTGACAGCCACATATCGTAACTCTTAGGGTTGCGCACATCCGTTGCTGACCTTGGGGAACGTTTTATAGACTTGGTTTATTTTTGGGTCGAGTCAGATGCTCTGACCTGCCAGGTCACGCGTTGCCAACAGATATCGAGTATCATCTCGAGCTCTCCGTTCTCCACGTCCCCCTTACAGTCCCATCGGAGGGTCCGCTCACCACTCGTCGACCATCTCGACTCCAGCAGACTGGCACAGAGATCACTATAGGCTTTCTGTGTCCCATCCATTGCGCGACGACTTTGCCTGTGTCGATGTCCCACAACCTCACTATACCTTCCACACTCCCGCTAACCACTTTCTTCCCGTCTGGTCGGGCCAGACCCCGCCGGTAGTGATATGCAAGGCCTGGCTCAGCTCAAAAGCCGGGGCTACAGCTCAGCTCGATAGGGCTCAAGCTTGCTCAGATTGTACACCAGGCCCTTCTCAATGGCTCAGGCTGGGCCAGGCCCAGCTCAGGCTTAGGCTGTGGCTTCACATATGAAAATGACCCAAACAACCGGTTGCCCATATCAGCAGCGAGGAAGAGAAGAATGTGTGAGATTTTTACTATGATGGTGAAGTTTAGAGATCAGACATCTATCTTCTACCAGATGTAAGGACGAAACGATCCGTGGAAGCACTGCTATGTGCGGGGCTCCACATGAGGTCCCGATACTTACACCAAGTATGCGATAAACAACGACATGCCTCCATTGTATGTACTCGAAGGATCAGATAATATATGGGAAGTGAAAGATCGTGGTAAAGATTAATGATGACCGTCGGTATACTCAGAGAGATGCAACAGATAAAGAGCCAGAAACGAGCCCAGCGACCAGCGTGTTTGATCGTGGCATGAGGGTTAACATTCGAAGTTGTATTAGAAACGACGGGAGGCGCGGTGGAAGTGGAGACGGCAGCATGTCGTTGCGAAGACGACTGGGTTCGAGCTGCGGTACTTGATTGCTGCATAACGGTGCTATTGGGAGGGCGTGAGGTACCTGCAGTAGCATTTTTCCGGATTGGCCTGGGGATTGGCGGTCGTATATATCTTGCTGAAGCATTTCTCTACGTGATGTGAGATAGAGTTTGAAGGAGGACATGAGAGTTGAACATCCGAGAAGGATAAGGTGACATACGCGTTTGGCCTGGCAATGGGGGACGTCAACTTCTGCTGGGGAACGCTCGTGTAACTCGATATCTGTACCGCTTGGTCTGGCAGAGAGACAATTTCGAACCCAGCGGAAAGGGCGAGGTTGGGATGGTGTATCGTGTGCATCGTGGTGTATGGGGTGGAATAAAGATAAAAAACGGCTACGAAGGGTGCTGCCGTGCGATGGTGATGATAGGGGGTGCATACAACTGAGGTATTGTGATGAAAACAGCACCGGGTGAGACATAATTAACGACGTACGTGAGCATGATTTGGTGAGTCGTCAAAAAAAACCTCGGGGTAGCCGATTTAGGACCTTGATTGGCTGACGGACAGGACGTCGTGTAGCATCAGCCTAGAATGCACAGGCGTAAATGTAACGAGAATTGTTTATGAAAGTGTCACGTACAGCGAGTAACGACTTGTCGCGCTGGTCGGAAAGAAGGTAGCTGAGGCCAGCTTCTTTTACAATCGCAGAAATGTCCCAAGTGTATGCATTTTTATCCCAGCAGCCAGTGACTAGTAGTTTTCCATCTGATGAAAAGGACACAGAGTTCACTGCACTTGCATGGTGGAGGGGTGAACTGATGGGCTGGTTGTTGTTGAGGTTCCATAATCGTGCTGTGTCATCCCAGGATGCGCTTGCGAGGATGCAGCCATTCGGAGATATTGCAATGGAATGGACATAGCTGGTGTGCTCATCGAGTGCAGCGATCTGCTTCCAGTTTGTTGTATTCCATGTCCTAATCGAGCGATCCCAACCTCTGTGTCCTTTGAGAGTTGCGGCAAGCTTGCCTGTCTTCGCATCCCAGATTTTGACTGGGTCGTTATACGGCCCGTCGTATCCAGCAGTCGCAAATATGGTCATGTCTGGCGAATAGACGACTGCCCACACCTTTTCGTGCCCAGTCTTAATTGGACCAAGGATTGTCTCTCCGTTCTCTACGTCCCACTCCCTTACAGTCCCATCATTAGATCCGCTCACCACTCGCTGACCATCTCGACTCCCTTCAAATTTCTGGCCGGGTGTTATTGTCGATGTCTCCTGCCTTCCAACGATGGGTGAAGACATAATTAACTATAGGGCTCAGCTCCGTCTCAGCCTTCATCCATCAAAGTCCAAAATCATCTCTTACCACGATATGTTTTGACGCCAAGACACAATAGGCGTTTAGGTCAAGCACACTGGAAGTTTGAGCTGGTACGTTCTACATGTGTCATCCTCGTGATTAATTCACAGCTTGTATCATAGGCTGTGCAGCTGAAGCGCCCGAGCTTCATTTGTGACCATCACTCGTATGCCATCAGTCACAATCTTGATTCCCGTTTTCATTGTCTGGCCAATCTAGTACATCTGCCCCCCAGCCGACTGCTTCTCGAACGCGTCCGTCATCTGGCTTTGTTCTATGTCTATCAAAAACTACATCAACCAAGCGGTGATCATCACAACCTGATGTCAATCTGACCGTCAGCGACGAATGGTCTCCATCATCAGAACCGCCTGAATGCGCCCCCTCAGCTATACTAGTGCTAATCGGACTACTGCCTGACCAGTAGTGGACGGTAACGGAAATTCGCCGTCATCACTGAACATATCAGTGACTCTAGCTGTATCCGCGTACTCTCGCGCGTTGATAATGACTTCCGCAACATTATTTTGACACCGGGCTTTTCACTTCAACCCAGTCTACCTTCACGAAGTAGTCCTGCGTGACGTCCCACAAATCGGCCGCGTGCCTTCGTAAACCCTGACCCCTTGTACGACGCCAGACCATGTCACGGTCTTTATTTACGTGACGAGCTGATTGTGGTATTCATATTTCACGTTAATTGTAACTGCTGTATCTGTGTCCACGATGAATGGATGACGGGCTATATGCTATATTCTCTATTTTACACCCCACACAATGTATTAATCACACTGCAGGCTGGATGCTGTCGGTTCCCAAGTCATCATTTCGTGAGATGGGAATATATAATGATCTCTCGTGAGGCCTGAATTGTGGATTACTTATATGATCTACAGTAGACATCGGGGGCTCTGCCACCATTCGGGAGCATCGAGGAGTATAAAGTCAAATTCAGTAACGCAAGGTAACAGGCTGTCATACGGACATATACGGTGCCATCCTGTGCGAGTAAACTCGTTAAGCCACCACTGATGCCAGAAGCAACTCACTTGGAATCTTTATTCTTTCCATTCTTCGCCAGCCGTTCCTCCAGCTTGGCAAACTCATCCATAGCAATAACCTCTTCTTCATCCAAGATCTGGTTCATCATCAGCGAGAGGCAAGCATCGCAGGAAGTTTGAACATACCTGCTCTACACCTTTCACCTCCGGGATATAATGCATCAACATCCTCTCAATTCCCGACTTCAACGTTACAGCGCTGGATGAGCACCCTCTGCAGCTTCCCTTCAATTTAACTTTCACAAAGCCTTCGTCACTAAACCCTCGATATTCTATATCACCACCGTCCTCCATGATCGCTGGTCGGACACGACTTTCAAGTAGCTCTTTGATCATTGCTACCGTCTCAGAGTCCGTGTCAAGAATCCGAGTGTCCTGAGGGCCAGCGGCTTCTTTGTCCTCTTCCGACCGGAAAAGTGGCAAACCGGCAGAGAAATGCTCCATAAGTATTGAGTAGATCTCTGGTTTGAGGACTGCCCATGGGTTTTCGCTGTCCTTCGACACCGTGACGAAATCCGGTCCATAAAAAATAGCTTTGACACCCTCAATGCCCATAAGACGGATAGCAAGTGGTGATTTTAACGCTGATCGCGTGTCAAGGAACTCGGCTGTTCCTTCGTCCATGACACCTACACCAGGTATAAATTTGAGAGAATCGTCGTTGGGCGTGATCTCTGTCTGTATGAACATGGATCGACCTGGACGTACATCAGTAATTCACAGGAACAAATCAGAGGCAGGCAAGTGAGACGTACATTGTGGGGGTGCTACGCTAAACGATGGCGCAGCTTTTGGGGCGTGAATGCCTGAGGCAGTTGTGAGAGTGGGTCCGCGATGTACTGCTGCGCGTGCAGGCGTGGATGAAATTGATCTTGTCCAGGACCGAACGGCAGACTCGATGGTGCGGTTCGAGGCAGAGCGCGTGCTGGACAGGGCTCTGATAGATCTGGAGGCGAGCCTAGACATGACGGTCGTAAGTATATGTTTTGGTGCTCGGTCGCTTATTCACCCGTATGCTGCTTCAAAATATGAACAAACATAAACATGCGTAGCCGGCAAGGCCGGTCCGGCAGCGGACGTATGATGGTGGCTCTGTGTTTACCCTTCTGTCTAGCGTAGTTAGCCAATGAAAATCGTTTATCGTTTATCTTATCTAGGTTTGGAAATTGGCTGCACAGCTGTTCTACGGTAGTATTATTGCTGAGGCCGTGCCTACTCGGAGCTTCTGTTGGCGCCCATTGTTCTGTTCACATACACCACCATCTTCCACAACACTGAAATCGATTAAAAATCCATACCATTTCAGCAACTTCGTACGTCGTCCTTCAAGGTTACCATCGTTGCTCTAATCGCCCGGACACACCTCGGCTAGTATTCCTGAGCTATTCTATGGACGAAATCAATGACTGCTACGACCCTTTGTCGAAGGACCAAAATCTATGTCAGTATAACTATGTGATTCATTCTCCCTCTCTCTGACCTCATCTACAGTTTCTCCATCGTCTGTGGGAACTTGGGAGAAGTTGTCACAGGTTGCTGTCAAGGGTGCTGAATATGACTCCTTCGAACGCCAGCCCCATCCGAAATGTTTGCAAGGGACCAGGGAGAATCTTCTCGACTACATCCACGGATTGTTAGATAAGCGAGAGAAGAAGCACCTTATCTGGCTGCATGGCACGGCGGGCGTCGGAAAGTCCGCTGTTGCGTTTACTGTAGCTGACAGGATGAGAACGTTGAAAGTGACAGAGGAGACGAAAATCGAAACAAGGCTCGCTGGAACGTTCTTTTTCTCGCGCAAGCACACGAAACGACGCACGACTGGTTATTTCTTTGCCACGCTTGCCTACCAACTCGCTAGCAATTTTCCTAGCGTCCAGGAGGACGTGAACAGAACTATCCGCGAGAATCCGGCGCTTCTGGACCCCAACGTTTCTCTTCATGACCAGATGGAGGCGCTCTTTCTGCGACCTCTCCGGAAGCTTCGATTCAGGCTGTGCGGGTGTCCGCCGTTGGTATACGTTGTTGATGCCCTTGATGAATGCACGTCCGAAACCAAGGTTGCTGATCTCATCTTCCTGCTCGGCCGAGCTCTTCGTGATCCCGAACTACCTATGACCCACATTCTACTCACCAGTCGCTCGGAAGCGCACATTAACGAAGCAACTCAGGACGAAGGCATACGCCCGCTAGTGTGCGAGATACCAATGAGAGATTCTGGGAAGGGCGTTGCAGCCGTACTTTCGTTAGACGGCGCAGATGTCGACCATGACATATATATATATATGGAACATTCCTTCAGACAGTTGCGACATCGCTATCCCGATTTTCCTCAACCATCAACAGTTCAACTCGCGCGGCTGGTTAGCCGAGCGGGCAGACGTTTCATCGTGGCCTCTACGATGATGAAGTTCATGGATGATGGAGATAATAATCCCCGCGATCGGCTGCAGCTCATGCTCGAGCTGACGAGTGACCTGCTACCAGGGACGGAGGTGTACAAGTTATATGACCTTATCCTTTCCACATGTGCCGACCCCAAGCGGGCATACCAGCACCTGTCTATCGTCGCTGCCCTTGCAGACCCTCTACCTATCGCACAAATCTCGAAACTTCTCGGCCCTGGTCAGGGCCGAGATGTCGAACCAGTGCTAGTACAGCTACGGTCAATCATGGATATTCCGACCGACAACCGTATTCCCGTGAACTTCTGTCACTCGTCCGTTTGCGACTATGCTTCTGACCCCTCAAACTGCGGCCTCCCTGGAATACAAGATATCACACCACCCCATTCCCTACTCGCTGAATCCTCTCTACGCTTGATGATGCAAGAGATTCCAAAACGCACGACCCTCCTCGATGCTCTTTCAGAACTGGACAAGCAAAGTGAAGCCATGCAATTTCATGACCCCAAGAACTTTAAACAGTCGTTAGCTTTCGCCGTCCAGCCACCGGAACCAATGCGAACTCTTATAGGCTTGTTATGGCTTCGAGGAGATCGCGGTTCAAAGTTACAATCCTGGCTAGAGACCCTGGATGGACGCGCCTGGCTGCAGACCCAGGACGGAAAAGACTGGCTGCAGACCCAGGACGGGAATGCCTGGTTGCAGACCCAGCATGGGTTAGAATGGTTGCAGACTCAGGATGGGTTAGACTGGCTCCCAACGCAGGAAGGGCGACATTGGTTGCAGACCCAGGGTTGGCAAGACTGGCTTCCGACCGAGGTTGGACGACACTGGTTGCAGACTCAGGGCGGACGAGACTGGCTGCAGGACCAAGGCGGAAGAGACTGGCTGCAGGACCAGGGCGGACGAGACTGGCTACAAACACAAGGCGGACGAGACTGGCTCCAGACCCAGGGAGGGCGAGTATGGTTGCAGACCTCACGAGGGAGAGACTGGGTGCAGACCTCACGTGGGAGAGAATGGTTGCAGACCCTGCCTGGGCGAGTGTGGATGCAGACGCAGGGTGGGCGAGAGTGGATACACACCCAGGGTGGGCAAGAATGGTTACAGATTCGGAGCGGCCGAGAGTGGCTGCAGACACAGAGTGGGCGAGAGTGGCTGCAGACCCAGAGCGCGCGGGAGTGGATGCAGAGCTGGAGTGGGCGAGAGTGGTGCCAATCCCAACCTGGGCAATCGTGGCTGCAGTCTCAGGTAATGCCAACGCAGCTGCACATGCAGGCCAGGCGGGCGTGGCTTCAGACTCAGTTCGCGGAAGCTTGCTGGTTGAACCAATTCAAAGATGTTCAGTTACGGGGCGAAGATGGGTGGCTACAGTCTCAAGATGGGCAAGAATGGCTACAGACCGGTGATGGACGATCCTGGCTGCAGACGTACCCTGATCAACGGCATCGGTCGATTCCTTCGGCATTTGTTTCGGTGACAATGGAAGAATTCTCGAGTACATTGGAAGCCATCCGCGAGTACACAATCATCCCAGAATTGCCACCGCCAGCTTTTCAAGTGATCCAGCAGTTCAAGAGCTTACCAGATTTCTTGATGCTTCCAGTGTTTCTGGCGCTGAATTACCTGGAGTGTTCCGCCTCTGCACTCCCACCAGATCAGTTTCTACCAGACATGGAGATCATCCGTGCTATGGCGGCGTTTGTAACGTTCGCCAAGGAAGCACGAGAAAACAGTCGATCCGCTTCGGACGCCCTGAAGTACACATATCATCACTGGGTCTTCCATCTCTCGCGAGCTCCAGATCCATGGAACGATGTACTCCACAATTTATTTAAGGCTTTCTGGGATCGTCATCTCCTCTCCTGGATCGAAGCTCAGTGGTGTTTGAAGGGGCTGCAGTCTTGCCTCGTTATTTTATCCCAAGGACAAAAAATTGCAAAGGTGTGCCCCCAATGGTTTGTGCGATTCGGCACCTGACTGTATATGCATATAGGTACATCTCAAGGCTTCCATGTGAACTCGCTGAAGCTGTCGATTTTATGCAATATGCCTTGTTGATTAATTTCAATCTTCCTCGTTGCTCAAGTGATGTATGTATTTTTATTTTTTCTTGTTGAAGCATATCCTGCGCTTCTTTACACAAGCGCAAATACACGTTTGGTCCCACCATCCCCATTTCGATTATTTGACTTTAGGCATCGATATATATTTAACGGATTGGTAGAAAAAAAATTGTACAAAATAGAGGATTTCTGGCTGCAGGTATGTATCGGCGTTGAGGTAGCCACCGTGTTTACCTCTGGTGGCTCGTTCCCACGGCTGACAACACCACCAAATATACGCCGGTGGTGACCTGAGATTGGCAGGAATACATTGAATACATCCTGCCCATTTATAATATTAATGCCTGATCATGTACTTTCACCATCGAAGACATCGGATGGAATGGAAAATCCCCCATGGAGAGGGGCGCACAAGCTCTCGATCACTCCCATTGACCTTCCGCTACAACCCCAACTCCTGCCGGTTAACAGTACCATTGGCACACATGGAACAAGAGCTGAACATGATGTTTGAGATACCTTACGAGGCTAATGACCTGTGAGCACTGACTTTTGACTTTTTCTGAATGCTGAACATGCACATTGCAGACAGGACAAGCGGCGCGAGGATCTTGTTGTGATGGTCCAGCGCCAGCATGAATGCTGGCCATTCAAAGAGGGCAAGAGGCGTTTCACCTCAAAGACCAACATGGCGCAGATGCGTGCTGTCCTCCTCAACCCAGCATATGGCTTTACAAAGCTGCCTCAAGCCCCTGCCTCCAAACAAGTCATAGCACAGTGCAGTGACGCTGTGTCTACAGATGGGCCAATTCCACCACCGCCTCCAGCACCACCATCAGCATCTTCTCCAACTCCAACCCCAACTCCACCTTCACCTTCAGGGCCGCCATCCTCACAACCTACTGTCATCGAAACTGAGCATTTGGCAGGGACCGAGCTCGAACATGGTGCTGGGACAGACTTTGGCAGCTGCACCCTGCCAGGCTCGTCTCCATTTCTCAATGCCATTTTCCACCTGCTGAACCCCTTCCTCAGACTCATCCAGCCAGGCTGGCAGAGCGACCAGTGAGAATACTAATGACCTCTGTTCACAGGATGTTGATCTCTATGTGGACTTTATCCATCCTAGTGTCGATGTCGAGCGCTTCGCATACTCGGTCACTCTTGAGCAGGTTGGTGCACTGAATGACCTGATGGGTGAGTGGCAAGGAAGCACCGTGCAGCTTGTTGAACGGCTGCATGAGAAAGTGCCTGGCATTGAAGGTAAGCCCTTTTGACTTCTCCAGCTGGTACTATAACTGTGCTTGCCAGACGCCTTGGAGATCATGTACCTGGACCCAGCTCACCCTGAGTATTTGCGACAGCTCGTGTCTGCCACTGCAGGTGGACTGATGCATTCAGCCCCAGATGCCCCCAGCATCCATATCCCAGCAGACAATGTTCTGACATTGCGTGTCAGGTTTGGGCAGGTGAAGTCTTTTTGTTCTTTTGTTGGGTCATCCACTTGTTTACAGCTATTTTCAGATCGTCCAGACGAGGGAAGCTGCCACTGCTGCCAGCTCTGCTCATGGCCAGCACTGCGCCACTGCATTTGACTCACACAGACCTCAATCCTACACTGCGGCAGCATGGCTTGCTAAGAAGGCACAAGAGGAGCCCGGGTATGCTGCCTTCAAGGCTGGCCAGCACCGCGTCCAACCCAACGCAGCTGTTGTTGCATCGTGGCAGTTTGCTGTGCAATTCTGCGAAAGGTACAGCCAGAAGCCATGTCCAGTCAGCGTGAGTACCATATTGTCTGTTCAGTCCCTTACCATACCGAGGGTGTTCTTCCAGGAACCAGGTGACAGCTGCCAGTATCGGAGCCTTGCGAGAGGACCGCGCATCAAGAAAAAAGATGTGCAGGATGCCCTTGGAGTGGGATCAACGTGGATGGCCGAAGCACAGCAGGCAGTGTACATCTTGTGGCAATATGGTGAAGGGGGAAGCTCACCCAGGCAGGCTGTGATAGCGAAGTGTGCCTCGACCAGCGAGAAGGCCGGTGCATGAGATCTTTTAGCTTATCTGTGCCAGCAGTGATAATATCATTAGCATAACTTACTCACAATGACAATGACTTGACTGCATCTGCCTGTGAATGTGAATCAATCCTGCCTGGATAGAACACTACTCAATTTATATTGCAGACAAGGCTTCATATACAGAGAGAGCTCATTGGAGAATGTAAGACTAGGCATGAGACTGCGCTTCTTGAGCCAGAAAAAAAACGCAAAGCAACCAGAGAAAAAGATGCCCTTGATGGCAGTGAAAGCAACCAAGCACTCACCAAAGGTGGAATGCTGATCAGATATCCACTTGAGTGCCCAGAATACCTGATGTAAGTGTTGATGAGAAGTGAGCAAGCAAATCACATCCATGGCGTCAAAGAGGTATTTTCACTGAGCAGAATCCTTGATGTAAGTGTCGATGAGAAGTGAGTAATATTTATGATGTCATGTACTGTACTGATATTAACTTGTCTGGCAGCCCCAAATTCGCTGAGATAGTCTGGGTAGTATGGCCCAG
The DNA here is from genome assembly GCA_016628565.1 of Suillus placidus. Classification (NCBI taxonomy): domain Eukaryota; kingdom Fungi; phylum Basidiomycota; class Agaricomycetes; order Boletales; family Suillaceae; genus Suillus; species Suillus placidus. The sequence goes on from JABBWD010000021.1 coordinate 239,831, forward strand.
GGAAGGGGTTATACACCGCATAGGTACTGCTATGATAGTCTGGGTGGTATGGCCCAGGGAAGGGGTTATACACCGCATAGGTATTGCCCAGTGTGCCCCACTGCTGAAGGGGTTATACACCGCATAGGTATTGCCCAGCGTATCCACTGCTGGAAGGGGTTATACACCATGTAGGTATCACCTTAGCGCATCCACCTGCTGAAGGGGTTATACACCGCATAAGTGTCGCCCAGCGCACCCATTAACTCACTGCTGCCTCCCAGGATAATGTGAAGCAGCAGCAATGACCGCCTGAAATCCAGCCCCACCATCCTTCTGTAGATAGTCACAAAAGGCTCGTACCTTGCCCACAAATGCTGGAGCATTTTCATACTTCTCCATCAGGAATCTCAGGGCAAGGGAGACATTCCAGTTCGGCCTTGCTGACAGCTGTTCCACAAGGGAGACAACCTTGGAGCGCCTTGCAGCCTCAGTTTTGAGGCCGCCTTCATTGCGTCGCCACTTTGCACCCCACCGGTCCTTCAGCTCTCGCGTTGAAAGATGGCCATTCAGGCCATCAACATACTCAGTCCAGATGTCCATGATGGCATCCACAGGCTGGTAACGGTACCTCGGGAGCCAGTCTCCATTCTTCCACTCCCACTCGTGAGTGTCGAGCTTGTCCCGCCCATACTTGGTGAGAAGGGCCGCCCATTTCTCTGAGTGTGGGTCTGAGGACAAAGCATCAAGAGCCAGTGGCTGGTCAGCGCCAAAGGAAGGAAGCGCAAAGTTGGTGGGATGGCTGACTGTGGGAACCAAAGTGCTGATGCTCGAGTTTGTGGCAGGTGTGCCTGAGATGTTGATGGTGAAATTGGGCATGGTGGTGTGGGGTAAGGAGGGGCCAGTCTGAAGGTAGAGGGAGGAGAGTGAAGGTGGTCCAGCAATCTGGTGAGCGGGCGCTGGGATGGCTGCAGCTACATTTTTCTCCTCAGTCACAAGGCGGTCATTCAAGGAAGGATGACTTACCTGCCTGCACAGCTGCCTTGTGGCTCCTTCTCTGCCGCCCATGGGAACTGCTTGCAAAAAGCTCTGTAAGTAGCGCACTCTGCATTTCCATGTGCTGCCGAACCTCTCCCCACAGGGCTTCGTTCTCTGCATGCTGGGCTTGCTGATCCAGTGTCATGCTTGTGACGAGGCCCTTGAGGCTGCACACGAGGTGCTGAGGCAGGTTATGAAAGGCCATCCTGGCCTGCTCCTCCGCTTGCATGACTGCCTGGACAGCATTGTGGGCATAGTCCCGGAAGCACTGTGTGTTGAAGGGCTTGAAGTGGAACATCGGGATTTCAGGGTGTTTGGTGTAGATGAGCGCAGTGTCCTGGAGGAGGACCAGCCGAAACCACAGTAGCACAGAGAGGAACTGACGGAGGGCGATGTCTGTGGCAAGCTGTGAGCGTTGAGTGCAGTCTTTGAGCTCCTCCTGTGCCTGCTCAATAAATGGAAAAATCTCTTCCATTAGTGCAGGCGGTGGAACTGCAAGTAAGTCACACATTAGAGGGTGCACTGTGGGTCCTGGGAGTGCTCTCACCAATGCTGTTCCTGGGCAGAGTGTAATCCTCTGGGCGCCGTGCATTGAACATGCCTGCACCAAGCAGCGCATCTAAGGGGAATGCACGGTCGTAGACTGGGTTGAAGGAGCCACTGTCACTCCAGCCGCCAAGTGCCTTGGTGCCATTCACACTGGCACCATGCGCACGTGCTGTCTGTGCGGCATAGTGGCGGCCAGCATGAGTCTTTTTGGTGATGTCAATGTTGTTCTTCATGTGCATGGTCGTGATGCGGTCGCGGTGGTCTGCCACAATGATTTGTGTGTCAGCCATTGTGAGTTGGTTGAGCGTGCCTGCTGCAACTCACTTTCGTAGGTCATTTCCTTGGTTGGGCTGCCTGTGTAAAAGACATGGTAATCATACCACTCCCTGTGGCCATACTCGCCATAGTTCTTGTTCGAGAAGTCGGGGGCAAAGTCAGGTGGAGCACAGTTGAGGATGTGGAAGTGGGCGAAAAAAAGGAATGCAAGCGCGCCAACAGGGCAGAGCTCAGGATGGACATGCCGTATGGCCCCATGCTCATCAACGCGGCCTGTCTGGTTATGCTTTGCATTGTCGGCCAGTGCAGCAAGGACCTACATAGCAGAATGAGGAGGGGCAGGCATCAATTTTGAAACTGAGCGCACACACCTGGATCTCGTTGGTTTGGTCCAGTGGAACAGTTGCTGGGAAGAGGTCCGACCACTCTAGCATGCGGCAGCCCTCTCCATGAAAGGCCATTGCAGCTGATACCAGTAGCATCGCACGATCACGGATGCCAACAAAGATATACTGCGGCCCCGAGAAGTCTGTGAGGGACCAGAGAGAGCAGCGGATGAGCTCGGCCTTGGTGTATGTGTCTGATTGATGGTTATGGTCAGTGGCAGGTGGAGATGCAGTGACAGACACTCACCAGAACTTGTGCCAGCAGCCTTCACTGTCTGCGACTTCTCAACTCTCTTCGGCTCATGGTGCTTGGATGCTGACTCAAATGCACATATGTGTGAATCCCTGCGCAAGCTGACGTGTGTCTCATGGTCGCGCGGATAAGAGTGTGCATGGTTGAGGCGGTACTTCTCGAGAGCGTTGATGACCTGTGCAACGTGAGACTTCCCAAGGGACGACCCTTGTATTAAGTCTTTGCTCCCTCGCTTGTACTAAGTGTTAGAAAGACGGACGTGTCAGCAAAGAATAGAAACTGATATCAACAAGGTACACACCTTCTGGCGCATGGTTTCATGGTGGAGGAACATTGACACCTTTGCAGCAGTCACAGGGAAGGAGGGAATCGGAACTCGTGTGCTGTCCTCAGCAGCGGTGTGTGCTTGGTCTGCATCAAACCACAGCTGATAGTTCTGCACTTGCCGTGGGTAGCTCTTTGCTGTGCCCTTCCCCTCAAGCTCCTTTTCTCCAATCCTCAGCCACAGCTCATGGGATTCCTGCTCAAGCATGCTGAGCGAACGTTGCATGCGTGGGGAAACCACCAAAGCATTGGATGGCTCCAGGCGTGGTCGCTTTGGACTTGGTGGAGGGAGACATGGGGGTGAAGATGCGTGGCGGACACCATCAGTTGATGACATAGGAAGTGCTGGTATGAACAACGTTGAAGGCTGCTAGTGAACCGCTTTTAAAGCAGCAGGCTGATTTGATCCAGCTCGGGTCCGTTAATTGCAATGTGGTAGCACGGTGTAAGTGACAAGCCAATAACCTGAAAGCCGCCAATCAGAAGCTGTACACGTAAGCATTGACACTGGCAACGAACGGAAAGACAGGACCTACAAACTAGTGCATTAGCGCTGTTCCTTTTGTTCTTTCCCAGGTCAGATCACTTGGGCAACCGTCCAATGGGAAAATGGGGCACCATCACTGCCATGTATTACTGGTAATCGCTCAGTTGAGCGCAGGGCCGTCATGCAATAAAAAATCCTCAAAATTACCTTCAGAGTCAGATGTGCAGCCAAACAGCACAAGAGAACAGAATGAAAGTCTTGCCACCAAAGTCCATGGACGGAAAGGCCGAAAATATTGGTGCATTTGAAACTCTGAAAAAGATCAGAATGGAAAGAATGCAAGGTCTGGACAAACAGAAAGACACTTACAGACGCAAGAGAAGAGAACGCAAGTCATGCGACCGTGGATGGTGAAAGTTCACAGACGGAAAGGCTGAAAATATTGGTGCATTTGAAACTGCAAAAGAGGTCAGAACAGAAAGAATGCAAGGACTGGAAAACCTGAGATGCTTACTGAAGCACCCTTGCGCACCAGGACAGAACCACAGGGGCAAAGAGATTGGGACAAGAGTGAAAGTCCACAGATGGAAAGAGCGAAAATATTGGTGCATTTGAAACTGCAAAAGAGGTCAGAACAGAAAATGGAAAGAATGCAAGGACCGGAAAAACCAAGAGATGCTTACTCTGAAAAGTAGACCAAAAAGAGTGATACTGATGGTACCAGTGTTTCAAATGAAAGCATTGGCTAGCATGAAGAATGGTCAAAGTGGAAAGGACGGCCAAAGTGAAAGACACATACCGGAATGAATGAAAGTAAATAGAAAAGAATGAACCGAAAAGACACCGGCATTCAGAATGAAAGCATCGAACGACATTGGTTTAGCATGGCAGATGTGGGCATGACGCACACCTCCCACTGGTTCACCCCCCCCACAGCAGCAAGAGGGCGCACTCAGATCTCACACAGATCTTGTTTCGGAGCACGCCCGGATCTCACACAGATCCACCCCAACAAAGGGACAATGCCAACAAATAGGGAGCCTCGTCAGCCGTCAGTGCTTTGTGATGCGAACACCGCCACGCAGAGCCCAAAGGGATGAAGAACGAAAGGAATGCGAAATGAAAGGAACGGCGGGAACGAACTTGCCTGGGGACGCCAATGACGACAACAAAAGAAGAGAGGGGCGCGATCGAACAGAGTTTGAAAAAAAAATAACAAACCCATTGTTCTTGCCGTTCCTTCCTCACCGGCCCAGGCTGCCGTGATCAACTTGGCGCCGGCGACGCATGTATACACAGGTGGTGTCTTTGGTTGTTGCTATAACGCCTTACGAGGAGAATTTTGGACATCAAAATTATATTGAGACGGAGCAACAAATGTAAGGTACGGGTGCTAAGATGTTTGGGCGACAGCGCGCAGCGCTGACTGGCCCCAATCGAAGATCTGCCCAAGAGAGGAGGTGAGCTGCGAATCCCCCGAAAGAGTAGGAGTCCGCGACGACGCATCGCAGCGAAGCCGCAAACACCTGACATGGTAGGAGGAGGGACTCACGATATGAGGATGGCCTATCTGCTTCTGGGCATTGACATGCGGATGAATTCTTCGTGGAGACTTGGGACGGCTTGCATATATGGTGCGAGAATTTGCGCGTGTTTCCGCAGGTATAATTGAAAGGCATCGCTGGCCCAGCATCCTTTCGTTTTGACGACTTTGAAGGGAATGTTCCGGAGTAAGTATTCGAGTGTGGAGCCTATCCGGATACCGTGACCTTGCAATGGATCTAGGCCTGCTGCTCGCGCTGCCTGGGCCAAACGGCCAATGAACTTCTGCTTTGTTAATGGGCGATAGCCGTTCTTGAACCGGTAAGCAAATAGAGCCCCTCCGGGGGGGGGCTCGTTGACCCGCAGGTGTTGGAGGAGCGCTAGTTCTGGGTCCGAAGGACCATTCTGTTGAGTGAAGGACACGTCCTCTCCTTCTCTGGAGGTTTTAGTACAAGGTATGTGGAACACTCTCATTTCGAGATTGTTACGGTCTTGTTCGATTCGCATATCTGACGGCTTGACGTGCATGCTGGGATCGAAGGACGACAAGGTGGGAACTGTGACTTCTCCAACGCGAGCAGTGCAGTAAAACACTGTTGTTAAGCAGCTGTATACCGCCGCATCCAACAGTACGTCGAGTTTTAACTTGTCACGGAGCGAGCAAATGAATTTGACCGTGTAGGGACGACATTTCTTTTGCTTCAATGCGTGAGGGGCGAGATTCTCTGATGCTTTGAGGAGAGCCTCGATCTGCTCGTCATTGAGGGACCAATCTAACCCATGTAGGATGTGCCATGCTCGGACTCTGAATACGTAGTTTGCGATTGTCTTGCCTGAGTACGAACCTGCTATGAGGGCGATGAATGCAGAAATGAGGGTGGATGATGCTGGTGCGCGGTCTTCTTCTGGGATTGAGCGAGAGTCACAATATACGTGGTATACCAGGAGTCCAGAGCCGTACGACGTGTGGGTGCTTTCGGCCCATGCATGGCACATCACGTCTTGGATGCGTGATATGTCTTCTACTGTGAGGGAGTTTGGCCTGGGTCTTTGTGTGAGTGGGGTCCAGAGACGAAGACGTAGCTTGGCTGCACAATGTGGGCGGAGAGCAGAAGGAATCAGGTTGAGATCAGGAGGATAGGCTAGGTGGGATTCAAGATTAACTACTGTATACCTCATATAGTGCATCAAGACATACTATGTTTCCAACGTTTGGAAGAGCTCTTCTCCCTGCCGTTCGAAGTTACGGTTTTTGAGGGCGCACTCGGCGTCTCGGGGCATACTCTGTGTTTTGGCAGTCTCGCGAATCGCGATGGAAGAGTGAGTGTTCCTGCTTTCATTTGCGTGTACAGGGGCATCGAAATCGACGACAAAATCTCTGATAGAGGGAGGGATAGGAATGGGGGGCAGAAGAAGGGAATGCGGGGGGTATCTTCCACGTGACGGGTCATCTGCAGGGTTGAGAGCGCTAGGGACATAGCGTGTGAGGACGATGCGGGAAGCGGATTGAGTGGCAGTGTGAATGCGTCTAAATACGGAGTTTGTGGGGCGGTTTCGACTGCGTCCTTTCCACCATCCTTCCACAACTCCTCTGTTATCTCCGTGAACCTTGAAGCAAGGGACTGGGACGGATTGTGTTGCTTGGATGATGCTGAGGACCAGGAACTCGAATCCAACGGCTTCAGCCCATTCGATATCTCGCCTGTCGTTTTTCCAGCCTGGTAAGAGACGCCAGGCTCGCCACCAGCCGTTGATCCAAATTGCGATTCCCATGCCCGAGCTAGCATCAGAGAAGGCATTGGGGTCTGTGACCGTGCATGGACCTGGGATGGGTCTGCTGACGGTAGGTTGATGAAGGGATGCGGACCACCATCTGAGGTCGGCAGCGCAATTTTTAGGTGGGGTATGTGGCACGAGAGGACGGTCACCGAAGATGGAGAGCATGGCTTCCAATTCAGTGATGTAAGCTCTACCTGCCAGGACGACGAGCGAGGCATGTAGTAGCTTGCCGTGGAGTTTCTGGACTTCGAGGAGGATGTGGCGGGGTTGAGACTCCCATGCCCGAATGGCCTCCAAGTATTTCTTCTTCTTGTTGTCCGGAATCTCGATTGTGCGCTTGTCGAGATTCCACGTGAATCCTGTAAATGGTGGGTCGGAGCAGAACTCGATGTCTTTAGATATCTCCCAGGGGTTACCTGTCTGGACTGAGACGGCGCTGATGTCATCCATGCAGCACGAGAATTTGGCATCCTCTGCCGAACGGGGGGACCTTTGGGATAGATCGAGGATGGGAAAGGAACAATCTTCATCGAATTCTTCTGGCTGGTCATTGGGAAGGGTGGAGCCGCGATACCATTTCCGACCACCATCAATGCGCATGCCTCCGTGATCACGTATGTTTCGGGCCCAAATTTTGCGCTGCTCATTGTACCTTTGCAGGTGTTCCAGGAGGATGCGGAAGAAAAGGTGGTCATCAACCCATTTTGACAGAGGTCCAATTCCCTCGCTGCGGAGTATATCGGCTCCCGCATCTGCAAGGCCTCCATAAGATCCGGCTGCTGAGGAGCAGCCAAAGCAGAAGCTGGTATCGATGGCGAAGTGGTCTTTGCTCGTGCGGACAATGAGCCCAGGATATTGGGACGGATGGAGGGGAATAGTCCTATATGCTTCTGCCACGTCATGAGTCGCTCCTTGGGAGCCTGGAGGTAGGCGCCACACAAGTAAGCAAATAGTCGAGAATGTACCATAAGTGCAGGGATATAGGTTTGAATCAATGGAAGAATTAATTGAGGCAATAGGGTGAATGAGGGACGATGAACTATGAGACAGGTTCTGAATGAGACGGAACTTGCCAGGTTTGCCTGGCTTGGGGATGATGGACAGTGGCGCTGTCTGGAACGGACCAATGAGTGTTTCCACCTCGGCCTGTAAGAGAGGGCCCAAGTATCTTCCAGAGCTGAACTCTCGTTTGAGAATTGTAGCGAAGGCATCAGCGTGTTCGTCGATGGATGGACTATTAGGTGGAGTATATGTAGATGTAATAGGGGGAATGCTGCCAGGAAAACCGAATCGTAACGAGTGGGGTATGTGCGGGTAATTAAGTATGAGACCGGATTTGTTAAGTAAAAGGTTCCATGCATCAGCGTGATACGGGGTGAGTGCACTAAATTTCCTGGCCTCGAGGACACTTCTGAGCTCCGTGATCCGTGCTTCCGCATCCAGAGCACTCGTGTACATGGTCTTTGCTGGAGCTGGTGCATCTGTTGGGGCACTGCCAGTCGTAGCAAAGCTGTAAGCCTTGGGCATTGACGAGACGGCCCTCTGGGTTCCTCCGGCAGGAGGTGGGGGTCTTGTTGTCCCATAGGAACTCGCTCTTGCACTTGTGAATGTTGTGGGCGAAACGGCCGAGGCAGAGGGCACAAGCATGGTGGCCGAATGGTGCTGCGCCGTTCTGAAAAGACGGCTTGTCTTGTGCAGGCCGCTTGGACTCTTGGTGAGTGCGCTGACAGTTGGGTGACAAAGTGCGAGGTGGCAAGCGTCCGGAAGAGTTACGTGTTGGTGAACGTGACCGGGAGTGCATTGGGCGGGTTGTGTTTCGCAGTGTGTTGCACTGAGACAAGTTCTGGGATTCACAGGGCCGCTGGCTCAACAATAAAGCTAGCTGAAGCTGGAGAGCAGAAGGTTTGGGTTCGGGAGCAGGAGCAGGAAGCGTGTGAGCGAGGGGATGGTAGCGGGAGCGGAAGCATGGGTGGTAGCATAAGTGGAAGCGGTAGAGGTAGATTCGAAGGTTGAGAAAGAAACAAAAGGTGGTCAGCGTTTATCGATGTTATTTGGGGAAATAAACAAACCTCTGTTAATGTCTCTAGGCGATTCTTGTTCCAAACTTCTTCGTCCAGGTTCTTTAATAACGAGGCGTTGAAGATGCCGATGTCGAATGCATTATCAAGGGTCAGAGTGTCATGCCAGTCTCGACGGACACAGGCAGCGTAAAGGAGTAAGGCTTGTTCGCCGAACGGTTCAGAGTGTTTCGGGTGAGAAACGATGTTCATGAAAAACATGGTGAGGGCGCGCTGGTGTTTCTCCGGCCAGTTCAGTTTGTTGATGTACAGCAGAAAGCTGTTCTTCGCCATGTCGAACTGCCTCCATTCGAGGCTGTGGTCTTGAATTGCTTTGTGGGAGGGTTTGAAAGCAGCGACCACCTTTAATGCTACGAAATCGTCGACTTTGGTGAATCCAAAGGTCCTGTCTGTCGACGACTTGGCTTTGTCGGCCGTGTCTTTGCAGCCATCTGGGCTGAAGTACCATAGTTCGACATACTCAAAGGACTTGAGCTTGTGGATGGCGTATTGGGAAGGGCGGTGGAGGAGAGTATCGCTGACGGACGTTCCTACTTTGAAGTCATTGATTTTTGGCTTCTTCTTCTCCACTTCTCGACGCTCGTCTTCCGCTTCCTGCTCTGCCAGAAGGCATTCTTGGTCAACACGTTCCTGTTCGACGCGGGCAGCCTCTGTTGCTAAACGGGTTGCTTCATTTACCTGGAGGGTCCAGGCTGCGAGACGAATGTCTCTATCTTGTCGCCAGCCTGTAATGAGCTCATTGGCGGCTTCATCATGAGTCGTCTGAGTGTTTCCGATGATATGATTCCTTATGCCTTGGAAGGTTATGGACGCGAAGTCAGGTTCAATGTCTAAAGCCAGGTCTGATGCAATATGCGCCATGTTGGATAGATGAAGGAAATGTCCAAAATTTGTAGGGATAAGTGGTCTATGTGAAAGGAGAGTGAAGAACTATCTTAGGGAGAGGAAAGAAAAGAAAGGAGCTCGACGATAGACTCGTCGACGACTACTAGTGGATGAGCGGAAACAAGAGTCTACGGCTTTTTCCGCTCGTCCAAAGACCAAACTCTAAGACTACGCTCGTACCTCGCTTTGTCATAGAGTGACAAACTCCGCTTAAGTTTGGCGGGGGTCACCAGCGAGGTCACCACGCCCAGGTGGTACCCGGGGGTATACTCTATGTAAATGAAGTGAGAATTGAGAGTCTCAGTCAATTCCGTCCCGTCATTGGCATGGCCAGCTGCAGATTTTTTGGGGGAAACAATGAAATGACCTCAACTACACTATAAACTAGCTATTCGTACTTGTACTTATGCGAAGGTCAACCGTTCATTTATGTTCTAGAGAGTGATCGGTCCCGGTCACTGGTGGCTCATGCGCGGGAATCCTTATCTATATAAAGCATGACTCAGAAGCGCTTGATCCCGCGGAAGCAATTAACATTTGCGTCAACGCTATGCGCGCGCTCCACACCCTATTGTCTTGGGACATTGGGAAGGGTGTGCCCTGAGGCACATGCAGGCTTGTTGCTGACCGTAATCAAATTCTTCATTCATATGTATACGAATATTGTGAAAATGTACCCAAACTATAAAATTAAAATTAACAAGCACAATTACGAATAAGTATGCTCAAAGTTAGTGCATGACCAGGTTGCGTATTTTGGCACGTTAAACCCGTGGCACCCTCCGTTCGTCGCAACTTGAACACTCTTGCCGCGGTTAAGTCTGGCTGTGGGTAAGGCCATTCAACTCATCATCGACTGCATTCTTATACTGCAGCCACCTTTTCATAGTGATTTCAAATAGCCTTTACACCTAGATCAGTATCCCATTAGGGCTACATAGATCGCTAGCTCATACCCGTCGAAAGGAAAATCTAACGTCCACCGTGATCACTTCACGATTGACGCTGTTCTACACCTACCACAGGCAGACCACAGCATCCCCGTCGTACGTCAACCCTTGATATAATTATCGCTTCTATGATCTCTAACGTTTTAAAGTCTAACGCAACTAGCACATTGTTTATTCTATCACGCAACCTATGTTATAAGCATCTGTCAATGAGTCAAGAGCTATGTCAGTATCTCCTTTTCTTATTCCCTCTTGCTCGCTGACCTCAATATTAAAAGTCTCCTCGTTGTCTCAAGAAACTTGGGAGAAGCTGTCCCGTGTCGCTGTCAAGGGTGCTGAATATGACTCTCCGGAACGCCGGCCTCATCCAAAATGTTTGCAAAGGACCAGGACGGATCTTCTCAACCACCTCTACGCATCATTAAACAACCGGGAGAAGAGTCGAATCATTTGGCTGCATGGCATGGCAGGTGTTGGAAAGTCTGCTGTTGCGTTCACTGTAGCTGAGAGGATGAGAACTCTCAGCGTGACGGACAAGCGGCTTGGTGCAACATTCTTTTTCTCACGAAAGCACACAAAACGACGCACGACTGGCTATTTTTTTGCGACGCTTGCATACCAGCTTGCTACCAATTTCCCCAGCATTCGGGAGGACGTGAACAGAGTTATACGCGAGGATCCTGCTCTTCTAGGTCCCGACAAGTCACTTCGTGAGCAGATGAATGCGCTGTTCCTCCGACATCTCCGGACGCTTCGGTTCAAATTGGCCAAGTCTTTGCCAGTGGTGTTTGTCATTGACGCTATTGATGAATGCACATCCGAAACCGAGCTTACTGATCTCATCTCCCTGCTTGGCGAAGTTCTTCATGATCCTAATGTGCCTGCAATCCACATTCTGCTCACAAGTCGCTCGGAATCGCATATCCGTGAAGCCATTCAGAAACTAGATGTGCAGCTGGTGGATGAGATACCGGGGGACGGTACCATTTTTTCGTTCGACGGCACAGATGTCGACCAGGACATTTATGTTTTCCTGGAGCATTCCTTTACACAGTTGCGACATCGCTATCCCGGTTTCCCTCAACCATCAGGAGATCAACTCACGCGGCTGGTTAGCCGAGCGGGCAGACGTTTCATCGTGGCGTCTACGATGATCGAGTTTATTGTCAATGACAATGATGGATACAAAGACCCCCGTGATCGGCTTGAGCTCATGCTCGAGTGTACGTGTGACTTTTTACCAGGAACGGCGGTCTACAAGTTATATGACCTTATCCTTTCCACGTGTGCCAGCCCAAGGCGGGCATATCAGTACTTGTCCACTGTTGCTGCCCTTGCAGATCCGCTACCTATCGCACAAATCTCGAAACTTCTCGGCCTTGGTCAGGGCCGAGATGTCGAAGCAGTGCTAGTACAGCTACGGTCAATCATGGATATTCCGACCGACAACCGTATTCCCGTGAACTTCTTTCACTCGTCCGTTTGCGACTATGCTTCTGACCCCTCAAACTGCGGCCTCCCTGAAATACAAATACAAGATATCACACCACCCCATTCCCTACTCGCTGAATCCTCTCTACGCTTGATGATGCGAGACATTCCAAAACGCACGGCCCTCCTCGATGCTCTCTCAGAACTGGACAAGCAAAGTGAAGCCATGCAATTTCATGACCCCAAGAACTTTAAACAGTCGTTAGCTTTCGCCGTCCAGCCACCGGAACCAATGCGAGCTCTTATAGGCTTGCTATGGCTTCGAGGAGATCGCGGTTCAAAATTGCAATTCTGGCTAGAGACCCTGGATGGACGCGCCTGGCTGCAGACCCAGGACGGAAAAGACTGGCTGCAGACCCAGTGCGGGTATGCCTGGTTGCAAACCCAGCACGGCTCAGGATGGCTGCAGACCCAAGACGGATTAGACTGGCTCCCAACCCGGGCCGGGAGATGCTGGCTTCACAATGGGGTCGGGCGACTCTGGCTTTCAACTGAGGAAGGGTTATGCTGGCTGAACACCCCGGATGGACGAGAGTGGCTACAGATCGAGGACGCACATTCCTGGCTGCAGGACCAGGCAGGACGAAACTGGCTGCAGGACCAGGGTGGAGGAGACTGGTTGCAGACCCAGGGTGGGAGAGTGTGGCTGCAGCTACAGGGTGGACGAGACTGGCTGCAGCTACAGGATGGAAGAGTATGGCTACAGACGCACTCGGGGCGAGTGTGGCTGTATTCGCAGGGTGGACGAAAGTGGTTGATGTCTGAGGATGGGAAAAATTGGCGACAGTCCTACGACGGGCAAGAGTGGTTACAGTCCCAGGGTGGGCAAGAGTGGCTACAGATGCCGAGCGGGCGGGAGTGGCTGCGGTCCGAACCTGGGCGAACCTGGCTGCAGTCCGAACCTGGAAGAACCTGGCTGCAGACGCAAGCTAGGCCCACACAGCTGCAAACTCAAGCTAGGCGAAACTGGGTGCAGGAACAGAAGGCGGAAGCCTTGAGGCTGTTCTTGATTGATACAACCTCGAGTTTGAGCAATGAGGGCGAGCCAAATTTCTTGCGGTCCCAGGGTGGGCAAGAATGGCTACAGACCAAAGACGGGCATTCATGGCTGCAGAGTCAGGATGGCCGAGACTGGCAGTCGACTCCTGAAGCGTCTATGTGGGTGACAACGGAGGAATTCTCAAGCACAATCGCGGCTATCAGGGAGTACACAATTATCCCAGGATTACCCATGCTGCCAGTGTTCCAAGTCATCCAGCAGTTCAGGAGCTTGCCCGATTTCTTGATGTTTCCGGCGTTTCTAGCATTAAAGCCCCAAGATCATTCCACTTCTGAGTTACCACAAGGTCGTCTTTTACCGGACATGGAGATCTTACGTGCTATGGAAGCCTTTATGGCATTCACACAAGAAGCACGGGAACAGAGTCAGTCAACATCTGGCGCTCTCAACTATGCATGTCAAAACTGGGCCTTCCATCTTTCGCAAGCTCCGAGCTTATGGGACGATGATCTCAACCATGCATTTAAGCTCTTCTGGGATCGTCACCTCCTCTCCTGGCTCGAAAGGCAGTGGTGTTTGAAGGGTCTGCAATCTTGCCTCGTTGTTTTATCCGAAGGACAGAGACTTGCGCAGGTGTGTATGTGTGCAATTTTTGCGACTCATCGCTTGACCTGCACATATAGGCACATCTCCAAGCTCCATAGTCACCCATTACCTCTTGCACACACCCGCCGCCTTTGCACTCTTCTCGACACCTCCAAGTGCATATCTCCCTTCTTTCATCATCTTCTGCCGCCACCCCATCTATGCGTCTGCTCACCTGCCCCCATAACCAGCTGACGCCTTTCGCCATACCCACACCACCACCCCTTATGCTACAGCACTATCTATCCTTAATACCCATTCATATTCGTATTCTATACTCACTCACTCACTATGCACACTACATATATCTTGTACTGCGCACGGAATTCTTGTACTCAGTAGCGGATGTATTTTATTGTTTGTATGATTTTCTAAGCCATCCTCATACCTCGGATGGCGTAGTCTACGCTTATTTTGTTTAGAGGGGTAGTCCATCGCGAACATTTCCTACAGGCCGTCTCCTCATCTACTATCCGACGATTTCTGGGTTATGTTGTATCATTCCTGAGCTGGTGTATAGTAAATACTAAACACCATGATTGTCAGCAATTTGCGGCGGAGACTCAGCTCGGATTTCAGTCATAACTTGCGAGCCATCATCACAGGAGATATGCACAACTTTTTGGGCATTCAAACACGTATCACCACGCGCGAAACAGTTGTTGCCAAGAGCGGATCCGAATCGCCAACAGCCACCTGTGTTGTCCACACCCTTCTGTCAAGTACTCCGTCGAGTCTCCAATGCGATGATAGCAAACGAAAGTTGTGGTTTTCACGACTTCTTTATATTCTCAGCGTTATCTCTTTTTGCGCTCCTGGTGTTTCTTGTCGTGAATGTCTTCCAGAAGGTACGACAAACCCCAAAATTGCGCTCAGTCGCCATTCTCGTGTTGGGCGATGTGGGACGCAGCCCGCGAATGATGTACCATGCAGAGAGCTTTGCGAAGCTGGGATTTAACACCTATCTCATTGGATACAAAGGTGAGAGCTGCTGGTATCGCATTTGTTCAGACTGACGTTCGACACGTCAGGCTCCAAGCCGATACTTTCGCTAACCTCCCTCCCGTATATCAGGCTGTGCTACTTGTCAGAATCACCACCACTCGTTACGCGGATGCCTTTTGTTCTAGCTGCTCCGATCAAAATCCTGTACCAGATAGTCACCATTCTATACGCGCTGGTCTTTGACATACCCCGCCCGCCCGAGTTTATCATGGTGCAGGTATGATATAAACGTGGCTGCAACCTTCAGCGCTCAATTATATTCTTGCAGAATCCCCCAAGTATTCCCACTCTCGCTTTAGTGTGGCTTGTCGGAGGGATGATGGGAAGTAAAGTAATGATCGACTGGCATAACCTCGGATATAGCATTCTCGCACTGAAATTGGGACAGACGCATCTGCTCGTCAATATCGCGAAACGGTATGTTCATCGTCATTCGTGCCCAGCGTTCTTTACCATCCTCCTTTAGCTTTGAGATCATATTCGGCAGGTCTGCCTACGCTCATCTGTTCGTCACAAACGCTATGCGAAACCATCTGGAGCTGGGATGGGGTTTGATGTTTGTCGGATTGCCTACAATATTGACTTGTGATTAATTACTGGTTAAAGAGGACACACCGCGGTCTTGCACGATCGTCCACCCAGCCACTTTCACAAGTGTCCACCTCTAGAAGTTCATGAGGTATGTAAGTAACTCTTACACCCAATATTATCTGACACCTTTGATGTAGTTGTTCATACGACTGGGACGCTCGATATCGCCATCACTGGCAGAATTTCTCCCCGGCGCTTCACTGCCTTACACGACTCAACTTACTGAAATACATCATGGACTTCCACCGTATTCGACTTCTCCCGCATCCGCTCTTAGCTCCCTGAGTACGCCCAGTCTTCGAAAAGATCGCCCAGCACTGCTGGTGAGCAGTACGTCATGGACACCAGACGAAGACTTTGGCATTCTCTTGGAGGCATTGAAACTCTACGAGTCTCGTGCTCGTAAAGTAAACCTTACAAAATGTGAGAATTCGCAATCAGAAGACGAATCAAAGGAAGGACGAGTCTTGCCTCGCATATGGATGGTGATCACAGGTAAAGGGCCGCTTAAAGACCGATACATGGCAGAAGTGGAGCTCTTGCAAAAAAACTGGCAGTATGTCAGGTGCACCAGTTTATGGCTTGAAGCCGAAGACTATCCCCTTTTGCTGGGTAAGCCGTTCGTGCATGGTCACACGTTCGTTCACTGATCTTATCTAGGCTCTGCTGACTTGGGCATCTCCTTGCACTCAAGTTCGTCCGCGCTCGACTTACCAATGAAAATTGTTGATATGTTCGGATGCGGACTCCCCGTTTGTGCCCTCGATTTTGCATGGTGAGAGCCCGCGCGCTTGAACATATGTCATATTGATAGCCGCATTCATAGTCTTCCAGAGCTTGTCAGAGACGGTATTAATGGCCTGGTCTTCAGTAATGCGTCTCAGCTTGCAGAGCATCTGGAGGTGGGACTCGTCCTGACTCCTCCCTGCGATATCGATGGAGACTGACTACGCATCATAGACCCTCCTCACTTCTTTTCCTTCGTCACCTGCACTTGATTCGTTACGGACGACTTTGCAGCAGGCGTTACAGGTACCGCTCGATGTCGAGCGTCATGTCCATAATCACGAACACGAAGAAGGCGCTGGCTGGGAGTGGGGTTCTTGGTCAGAGAACTGGGACCGTGTTGTGAAACCTCTAGTGCTGAGAGACCCAGAACGACCTAGTTGAATCGTGGGTCTACTTTTGGAGCGAACAATGACGGTGTGTTCAATGTTGCATGGGATTTTGATTACAACTTCCATTTACCTGGACCCTATACAATGACTTGCAATACCAGTCTTATGCTCTCGTATATATGACCGCGTGCCTGTCCCGTGCCACCCACCCCTCAGTCTATGGCACATTGTACTTTTCAGCCATAACTTCAAGTTGTTCAACATGGCACTGAAAACTCGAACTTGATTATGTAATAATTCTTCGTCCTCAGTGTTTAAGCACGCTGGCGCCCGGTGAGCCAATTCCAAATGGACCCAATCTTCATACTTGCTTCCCACCAACTCCCTACTGGCAGATGGACTTTGAGGGTGGTTTCGTATTATGTGCGAATGTTCTAAATTGATCATCCTCGATTATTCAGAATCCCATCATAAAGATGGATGCTGGCATTACCACTGATTCGTGCCTGTCTTCATATCAATGATCCCTACGAACGTGCACCCATGAGTCTCTAGCTTATATAGAGTGAATTAGCGCCTCACTACGTATCGGGGGTAACATCTCTTTTTCGTGATGTCTACCCTGATGTCACCATCGAAAGAGGGTAGCTCGAGCAACCATGACCTCGAAACAAAAGCCGAGCATGAGGGTCTGGCTTTAAACGAGACCCGCATCACACCCATCAAGCGAAGTGGTTCGTGAACTTGCGTCACACCTGTTTAATTTGATTCCAACTAGGATGTCCAATAGGTCGTCGAAAGTTGCTCGTAATCACTGGCGCCGTTGTGGTCGTACTTGCTTTGGCTCTTGGTTTGGGGCTCGGATTGGGATTGAAGAAGACGTCGAACTCGAGCTATGTCACGACAAACTCGTCATTTCTCCTGGATCCGAATTTTGTTGTCACGAGTACACCGACAACCAGATACTACGAATTCGTCATATCTGAAGCAGTCGGCTCACCTGATGGTTTCCAGAGACCTATGTTAGTGGTGAACAGTACGCCACGTTGCTCCATACATGATGATGATCCCACTGATTTTGAAATTTAGACCAATTCCCTGGCCCTCTTGTTGAGGTGAACAGCGGTGATGAGCTTGTGGTTAACGTTTTCAACCAATTATCAAACGGCACCACAATTCACTGGCATGGTCAGCTTCAAAACGGGACCAACTACATGGATGGCACCAATGGTATCACTCAGTGCCCTATTCCTCCGGGAATGAATTTCAGTAGGTTTGCTTCTTGTGGCCACGTTCCATGAGTCTAATATATTTAGCCTATCGTTTCACCATTAATCCGAACCAGTACGGGACGTTCTGGTACCACGCTCACGCATCTACACAGTAAACATTTGCAGCACATGGTAGTTTCTTCTTGGGACTAACGCGGATAAAACAAGGTACACAGATGGCATTTACGGACCGCTTATAATTCACTCCCCCAGCGAGCCTATTTACGGCCAATATGACCGCGAGGCGCTTGTCATACTTTCGGGTTCGTATCAGTGTTTTGTTTGTCTGTATTCTCAGGGCAACTCTCTTCTTTAGATTGGTATCATGTGATGTCTTCCGGATTGCTCACTCAGTACTTGAGCGCCGCTGGGATAGATGGTTCTAACTATGGTGGAGTCAATCCTGGAGCAGAACCTCCTCCGGATAGTGGTCTTATCAACGGCAAGATGAACGGTTCCTCAATGGATCTTCAACCAAATTTGCGCTACCGGCTTCGTCTCATCAATATGGGCACGATGACAGAGTTCATGTTTAGCGTGGACTCGCACGTGCTGAGCGTTGTTGAAGCAGATGGGACATCTCTTGCACCTGTGAATGTGCACCGTGTCCCTATACATGTCGCACAGCGCTACTCTGTTATCTTGACAACAAATCAGACAACAGGATCGTACAACGTACGCGCAGAGATGCGAAGCACTTGCTACAAGCTCAGTAATCCCAACCTCAACACAATGGTGCTGGCTACGATGACATATGGTGCCTCGCCCTCGACACCGAACACCCAGGATTGGTCGGATGCAATCCCCTCCCTTTGTCTCGACCTCAACAGCACAATGGTCGTACCCCAAATTGCCATGAACCCACCCAATAGCACGGAGACTGTTCAAATTGCCATGTCTTTTCAGCAAACAACTCAATCTGGCGGAACGCAAACGTTAGCATTCATGAACAACACGAGTTGGCTAGCAGATAGCACAAATCCTACTTTGCTGCAGATGTCAAAGGTCGGGATTCAGACTGTCTTCGACTCAAATCAATTTGTCATTGTCAACAATAATATCACCGTCGTTGACTTAATCCTGAATAACTACGATGATTCTAGTCACCCGTATGTGCCATTGGTTATACATCAGTCTTAGTCTCTCTTAACTGACGCCCTGTGTAGATTCCATCTTCACGGGCACGTATTTTGGATTATTGGTGAAGGTGGTGGCAGTTACATGTCTGGGGTGTCGCAACTCAATATGATCAACCCGCCGAGACGTGACACGTTGACTCTTCCCGGCTACGGCTGGGTCGCCATTCGCTTCATCACTGACAATCCAGGGCTCTGGGCTTTCCACTGTCATATTGGCTGGCACATGGCTGCAGGGATGCTGATGCAGTTTGCGAGTCTACCGAGCCAAATCCAGCAGCTACAGATACCGTCTTATTTGAGTAACCAATGCGCACAGCAGAGTGGGGGTCTGGTGGCTAGCTAGTGCGCAGTCTTTAGGCGTACTTGTACCTTCTCAGAAATCATGCGCACTAGATAATTATTATGTAGAGAATGATGATGTACGTCGAACGGTTGAACGTAAAGACGGTTGAGCGCAAGTCAGACTAGAGAGGACTCGTCACGTAACAACTCAAAATGCAGATGAACCAGCAACCGCTCTCAAGGCCTACAATTCCAACACCTCCTTGACACTCTTCCACTGGTGCCCAGGCCAGGCTGCATTACCACTATGAGCATTCTCCGGGATGTCCTTGTCGGCGTAGTTGTCCCACCCGGAGCTGCCCCGGCCCTGCTCAAAGAAGCCTTGCAAAAGAGTTTGCTTGACGTATCCTTCGGGAAGAGAGGCGACATGCTCTACTGGAATATTTTTGGATGCATAAAGGGCGCCAACTTTATTGAAGGATGTGCGTTCTCCCTCGATGCGGAACGTAGCATCATGGAGTTTGGCCGGTGGGAGTGATGTAAGAACGTGAGCAGTAAAACCTAGATTGCATCCTATGTCACCATGATCACTGAAAAATGATTATCACAATACCCGCAACGTCGTCCAAGGCAGTGGTAGAAAAAGATGCATCACCCTTGCCCAGGACCAAGAACTTTCCGGTGTCAACTCCAGTAAACTGTGGAATGAACTCCACGAACATCCCGGTCTATGTTAAAAGGTGTCACTAGCTCTGCCGGATATATGGGATAATGGGCATTTACGTAGAAGCGCAATGAAGGAATGCCCAATGACTTCAGGTAGTCTACAATACCATGAGCATTCAACGGCTTGCACCAAACCAGGCACAAAAACAAAAAGTCTCACCAGCAAACTGTGATTTGATAACCAGGTGACCACCCTTCCCTCCCTCCGTGGGTAAACCAAATTCAGAGGGAACGAAAAGTTTCACACCGGCTTCCTTGGCAGCATCAGCGATAGTAGACTGCGAAGTCAATGCGCCGTATGCCAATGCAGAAATCAGGACCTCCACTTTATGCTCGCGCAGAATGGAGGCAACTGCTTTGACGTCGGCATAGTCAGCCGTGACGATCTTAGCGCCCTCGAGGAGTGTGCTCGATATCGATGTACTCGATGGTCGAGCGAGAGCAACTACTGATGCGCCTCGCTCAAGCAAAGCCTATCAAATAGTCAGATAAACTGAGGAAGTACCAATCGGTAGCTATTGAATCATGCCTTCACGATACGGCCACCGATTGTGGGGCCTGCGCCTGCAACTGCGAAGGAGGTGTAGAAAGACATGCTATGGATGGTGTAGGGAGGATCTGGGAGATAGGCCGCCAGCATACACCTCAAGGGCCATGTTCAACGAGGATGGGAAAGCTGTTTATTTTTGTGCTTGACACTTCAAACAATATATATAAGTAGTAGTTGCGATGAATGAACTAACGTAATATCATGATGTGCATACAGATCGATTGTCATCAGCTCGATCTCCCATCCTGGCGATAGCTCATAGGGCGATACTGCTCTGGCCGCGCTGAGGAGCAGGTTTTTGTCGTATCTCTGATTCCATCGTACTTGGCTTCGCTTTGTACAGGGACCGTCACTTGTAGTTATGGCGTTTGGAAGTGATATTCGACTTCGAGAAGGAAGGCCCAAGGAGTACGAGTGGGATATGACCGTTTTCGAGCAATCGCAATCGCATACTACCGCGGGATCGACGGGATTGTGATGCTATATGATGTAACGAATCAGACGACCTTTGATAGTGTGATCATCGTCGGACAATTAGGCCGTTCACCTTACTCCGATAGACATCCGTGCATGGCATGAGCGTATCAAGTAGAGTGGGTCAGAGTGGGTCAGTATGATGCTCCTTGGGAATAAAGCAGACGGATCAGACGCACGAATTGTGACGGAGGAGCAAGGAAAAGCATTAGCAGATCAATTGGATATTAAATTTATGGAGACTCATCAGCAAAAAAGAACTTGAAGGCGTAGATGACGTATTCCTGGATCTGGTCATGACAAAGTTAGTGGCTCTTTGGTGGCTCTTCAACGGTTCTGTACACGAAGGCGACTTTGACCTAGGCGAAGATGAAGAAGACGAAGACGAAGACGAAGAAGGTGAAGGTGAAGACGAAGAAGGCGAAAGCGAAGAAGGCGAAGACGAAGAAGGTGAAGGCGATGGCGAAGACGAAGGTGAAGGCGAAGAAGGCGAGGACCGAGACCAAGACGGTGAAGTTGAAGATAAGGCTGAAAACACAGGTGTCGAACTTGAAGGCAGCGACGAAAAGGTTGAAAACAAAAATGAAGACAACGCTTCAGTTCATCCTTCTCTGAGAAACGACATCAAAGCAGCAAACGCCAATTCTGCAAGGTCGTCACAAGCGTCCCCTAGACCTGGCTACAACAACGCACCTACAGCTAAATCAAAAATGAGGTCACCGACTAGCTCCACTAGGGGTACTCCATCTCCCTCACCACCTCCCCGCGCGCCTTCTCAGTCTCAACCTTTCCCCCTACCATCGTATGACCCTATGACTCCCTTGGACCCGAGCATTGATCTTTCCTTGAAGGGTGATTTGCCACCAAAGGCAGAGCTGGAATCTTCTCCCGAGCCCGACTTTCCTTCCGTGTCTCAGATGCTCGCAAAGACGCGTCCTCCGGCATCGCAGCCTGAAAATTCCACTTTTGAAAAAGGTCGGGCGCAAGGCTCTGCTCACATTTCTGCTGCTCGTTCACAGGACATTATTTCTTCGAACGTCTTGAAGTCACCGATGGCGATTCATAATGTCACATCTCCCCCCTCACTGCCAGTACCGCAGCCCAAACGTCCACGTCCTGTGGCTCGCAAGGCGAAGCCCCAGATTCTTCCGATTGAGCCTCAGAGCTCTTCGACTTTATCCCATCCCGCTACTCCTGATGACGAAGGTGGGGACAGGCATAAGAATAACGGCAAGGGCAAGAGAAGGGCTTCGATCGAATCATTTCACAGCTGTAAAGAGGATGTCTCAAGGGAGAACCTCCGCCCCACAAAGCGTTCAAAGTTGGAACTAGCTGCACCGGTAGCGCACAAACATGAACAATTCTGGATCCTTGATGGGAACACGGTCCTCCAGGTTGGAGGCGTGCTCTTCAAACTCCACCGTTCTAGGCTCGTTGATCAGTCAACTTTTTTTGCGCGCCTCCTGGATGAGCAAGATGTGCTTATGGACGACGATGTTGTAATCGAAAGTGACGAACATGGCATGGTATACCACCTGTTGAACACCACACCAACAGACCTCGAGGCATTGCTACAGCTCGATAAGAACCCAATGTAAGGATATCATCTTTCTATTTTTGTTTGATACTGACTGCGACCCACAGGGCTTATTATTTCACCCCCCCTGCATTCCAGGTCTTGGCTGCCATCCTTCGCGCAGCAACTGGATTAGGTTTCGACACGTATCGAGCCTTCGCCGTGAAACTCTTAGAAAATGCTTGGTCCTCGTCTCTCGCGGATCTCACCACGGAAGGTAAATCTAATGCAGCGGAAGTCGTGGTTCTCGCGCGGACCTGTGGCATCGAAAGCGTCTTAAAGAGGGCTTTCTATGAAATGGTTCGGGTAACAGGCTATGGTCTTGGCGATGGCGAGTTGGACGGTGGCGATGGAGACGCGTCCCAGGAAATCAGCCGCGCGGACGAAAGACGCTTGGAACGCATGAGAGAACATCTCATCTCGGCCTGGTCGCAGGTTGCGGTGCGCATGGATCGTTCCTTCAAATGCCCCAACCAATCAAAGGAGACTTCCGGGACACACGGCAGGGCCAAGTCATCTACTTCACGTTCCTCCGGATGCCCATCTTTGTTGTTTAAGCGAGACTCTTGGGAGACACGCGTGCACGACTCTGGGCTCTACGACGAGTATCAATTTGACCCTTTGTGCGGACTTCAAGCCTTGATCGACATCAAATGGGACAAGGAAGAAGGCTGGTGCTCAGACTGTGTGCGGGCAAGACGAAAAGCCTGGACGAGAATGCGTCAGAAAACTTGGGAGCGCATCGGAGTGTGGATGGGTCTTGACAGCTGATCGAAGTCTGGCATTCGGACCTCTGATGGTAAATGGCATATATTTTGTACAACACCTCGATTCTTGGTCGCACGATAGCAATATTAATGTTTGCCCGACGCACTCTGCCACCCACACCAAAAAAAAGGATATTACAATTTGGGATCAACTTTACCGCAACACTACATAGCTACATCCATTAGAGCAGCATTGCCGCGACAGCAGCAACGGTGACAGCAGCGATCATGCTGCCCGCATTGCTCGTTAGACCAGCAGCAGAGCTGGTGGTCATAGGTGCAGTGATATTGATTGGTGCGGGAGCATTGGCCGAGGTCAGCGACGTGTTGACGTTAGGAGCAACAAAGGTCTTTCCACTACCACCGCCGGTACCAGCCGTGTTGGGTGCCAAATAGGGGACGTAGTAGTTAGGGTTCAACGGTCCTGGGATAGTCCCAGTGATGTTGAGCATGGGAAGGGAGGGAGAGGAAGCTGTGAGGTTGTTGTTCTTATACGAGGTGACCGAAGCAACGAGGTTGAAAACATCTGGATGATACAATCAGAATACAGTTAAAAAAGGCGCAAAGGGTACGCACTGGCCAACGTCTTGTTAGTGTCCTGACGACCAAGGTTACCGAGGTCCCAGTTGTTCTCGACAGTTGAAAGTCTGTTCGTGGGTTGGTTAGTCAGACACCTACGTTAAGTTATGATACTCACGTCGAGTAATGTGTATAAAACGTTGGATCGGTGGTATTCTTCATGGCCTGGGGGACGACTCCACCCAGGAGGAGGCCGTATACGTTGTTACCAATCGTATATGTCTCGTTTCTTTGCAAACAAGGACTTCAGATCCAACTAGCATGATTTGATAGGAAGAAACGCACTCGTCGAAGGTGATCATGATGAGCGTCTTAGCGGTGTTGAAGTTCGGGTCACTGAGCAAGGGCACGAGCCAAAAGTTAAGCCAGGCAGCGGCATACGCAGCATTAGTATCGTGACCATCGCTGCATGATCTTATAAGATAACCCATAAGGCAGTGATTTGAAAACGGGCATACTTGCGGAGGTTCGGAGTGACGAAAATCCACTGAGAAAGCGAATTGTTACCAACCTATTCCAAGGTGAGTCTATCAACTTTGAGATCACAAGTTAAATGAGCGCATACATCGACAGCAAAGTCGTTGAAGTTCCTAATTCGCGCCGCTCTGGTACTGATGTTCGTTACGGAGTCGTAGATGACCAATGGGTTGTGCTTGCGCACGTAGTAGGTATAATTGTCAGGATTCGTATAGTTGAATCCTGCATAGGCATCCGTGGGCATATTTTCCTGATAAGTAGACCAGCTGATGTTCTTCTGCTCGAGCAAGTCCACAACAGTAGACATGTTGGTGGGAACGGCCTCCATGACGTCAGTAGCCAGACCGAAGAAGTCGCCACCAACGACAGCGAGGTAGTTTGGTTCACTTGGGTGGGTTACGCCGTAGTACCCAGTCAAGGTAATGCCCTGAGCAGCGAGGGTCTGGAAGACTGGCTGAGAGGCTGCCTGGGCGAAGTCCGTGTTCTCCAACCAGATCTGAATAAAGCGGTCAAACACCTTTCCGGGAACGTTGGGCGAGTTGGTAATGGTGCTGTTTGCAGCACCGACATAGAAGGGTGATTCAGAAGTCGGTCTACATGACTGAAGTCAGCGGTGCCTCATAAACAACGCTTACAACTCTTACGCAGGAGCTGGGGCAGTGAAGGTCGATGCGACGGCTGCTGATGCAGTCCTGGCAAGGACAGTAAGGGCGAAGATTGATGGCACAATCATGCTTGGAACTTGTCACGTCAAGATGGAGGCACGGGAGGGCAAGTTCAACATTTCATCCGCACCACGATACTTATAGCCTCTCAAAACTCATAAAGTGATCATGACTCGCCTGTGAACGTTTTGATATTTGTTACGTGGGAGCTTGGCCTCTCCGACTCCGAGTCGAAAGCGCTCATCATGTGCCCGTGAATGCTCCGTCAAAACGCTAGCTAAAGAACGTTCGAGGCTGCAGATTCTAGACAACATTATTATCACTCTTTGCACGGTTGCGACCGTACCTTGGAAGATCAATCGATTGGTTGAATCCTGTCGTCGATCAGGACACTACTATAGTCGCATTGATATACCAAAGGACCGAGGTCATAAGGAAGAATGAAGGTCAGGAACGAACGTGGTGAAATCAATCAGGCCGAGGCCATTACCGGCACCAATGATAAACGCTCACGGCATCACTTTTGCGTGGTCTCTTGCACGTTCCTCCACCTCTGACTCGCAAATATTATAACATACGGTTCTGAATCTCAGGCTCATGCCTGGTGCTGTTTTACTCTATATGCGACTAATTCCGAGTTTTCCAAACTTGCTTCACGTGAAAAGGACAACATTGTGGTGCAACAAAACGGCCGTCTCCAATCGACGAAAGACCACCTCGAACGTGCGTCTTAGTTCCTGGGCAGCAGTAGTGACATTATCATATTCTTGTCCTCGCCGACGACGGCCGCCAATGCAGGTGTGCACTGTGGGTAATATACGGTGTTAGTAGGTATGTAAAATTTCCCTCACCGCTTGCAATTAGATCATACTAATGGGTCACAATGTCGCTTTGAATCTTCCACGCGGGAATGCGCCATATGCTTCGCGGAATCGCGGATGAGCCTTATTTTGCGCTTGGCTTTCCCCCTGAATAGTTTTTAAGTCCCTCAATGCTGAAGACGGTATGTTACTGTGTTCTGTGAGGGTCTATCTTACAATTTTTTTCAATGACGCATCTGGTTCTTGGCGAGGAAAAACTCTCTGGGGGACCATGTTGAAATTGTGACATGTCCTTCATCTTTTGTTGACATTCCATGGCCCATGATTTAGGTCATCGGCAGACTGTTGCGGACACTAATAATATCTTTAAGGTATTGAAAGCCTGTAACTTGGAGATGCAGTCAAAGAAATTCCTTCAGCTCCGACTTTTGTACGTCTCCGCATGGGAACAACTCGTTATTCATGAACTTCTACTCAAAGGTCCGACCTTCGACAGGAGCTATGACGAACGTTTTGTCCCTTTTAATTGCGAGGCACTGCGTCCGAAGCTGTCTTGGAAATCAATATCGTGGAGTGCTCATGACACATTGTATCGTAACTGTATGTCTTGTTTTAACTGGGGCGAAAAATTATACGCGCTTTGTACAGTGTACTACACCGGCTTTCTTTCACAGTCGAAAATCACGAGGACAGACTGTGAAGAAGCCGTGGTTACAGCCATTCATTCAACCCCAGTCAGAGCCGAGCACAAAGAATGGAAGGGTATACCGACCTTGCATCCTACAGCTCCTTACAGTTGTTGTTTCGTCATCGAGTACGTATAGCAGGTATAAAGGGTGAATCAAAGGCCTCGTTTCTCACCGCTCTCCTACCAGTCATTATACACAATTTCTCTGCTCTATTTGACCATGTTTAATTATCTCCTCTGTCACTGACAATACACTAGATTGAGAGCACCTAGTGGGAGGGGGGCAGGTGTTTTTGGTGACGGATGGGATCATTAGAAACAAGCACCGGATGCACGCCGTGCATCAGGCCTCAGGCTCAACTGTGACGTTGACTATTTAGTAATAGTAAGTTAAGCTCGAAGACAACTGCACACGAGAACTTCAAGTTTCGTACTTGGAAGACCAATTGTGCATCTAAAACGGCCGGCAGAAACGGCGGACCCCAGTGGAGTCAGGTCAACCCTCCACCAGAGGCCGGCACCGGGAACAACAAACGCCATCATCCTGATATCATAGCCTAACTAGTACTACTAGTAGAGAGTCATAAGGTCTCCATTGACCATGTAGGAAATAGTAGTTAAGAAACATAACTCTGACTGTACTTTCTTCAGGCTCCTTTTCATTTCAATCTCCGCAAATGATTCTCCTTTCACATCCCAATGGCTTTTGCGTGCTCTTTTCACGGCGTCGTTGGCTACTCCTTATATTACGTGCTCGAATCCAAAAAGAGATTCTGGAAGAATCAGGAAGATGCATGGGTTTGTGCATGGAACCAGAAGACGCTGTCGGCGATCTGCAGCCTGCCCGTCTCCGTCTTCATTTTTGGCGGTAAGAACGCACCGCCTGAGTCTAATATGTTGCCAGGAACCTTCCTTGTTTGCAATTGCAGAGCTCGACCAGCTGACTCTTAGAAAGTCGCGACGACAGGCCTTACCTGCAAGCAATTGCACGTCAAGGAATCTCGTAGTATGACTTTATATTGCATTCAGTGACGAAAATAAAGGACATGTTCCGCAATGTCTGCATATATTGTCGTGCAATGGTATACAAGACAATACGAGGGAGACTGCAGGTCGGGCGTGGTGCGCAGTAGCAGACGCGCAATACGACAAGGTCCTTAACCTTATACACGAGCAGAAAATATGTTACCGAGTGGTGCTAGAGGTCTTGACCTCTGCTGTACGTGAAGTAATGCACGTACCTTCTTTTTCTCAGCATTTGGGAGCCGAAGTACTTCGGAAAATAGGGCACCTACGACTATATCTCTGTCCCCTCTACCATGGAGGCGTTATACATCGTCTTTGGACTATTTGCCCTCGCGGCTCTAATAACTCTTGGCGTTAAATTGATCAATAACTCCTCGCCACCGCAGCGACCATTCTTGGGTGTATGTTCACCATCAGATTCACCCTACGTGCCTACTCTCTCGCAGCAAGGGTCCCACTACCAACCACTACACCGCCAGCTCCCGCCACTGCCTCCGGCAACCCAATATTCCCAGACCCCTTCGATATACTCTACACTTCAAGCGCCTTCGAGTTCGCAACCCCCGCCGTATCAGCCTCATCGCCTGCCGAGCATACAATACCCCCCACTAGCCGCCACTTCCCTTTTATCTCGTGATGCTCCGGTGCCCGAGCCCGTCTGTTACACCCCTCAGGTTTGTCCTAACATGTTACATCTACTGTTTACTCACCTCTTTGACACGTAGCAGCCAAGTCGTCCTGCTACAAGAGCGCCGCTGGTACCTGTAGTGCCCACAGCGATTGACCCCCGTGAACGTCCTGTTGCAAGAGCGCTGCAGGTACCTGTGGTGCCCGTAGCGATTGACCTTCGTGAACATCCTGTTGCAAGGGCGCCGCAGGTACCTGTGGTGCCCGTAGAGATTGACCCTCATGAACGTCCTGTTGCAAGAGCGCCAGAGGTATATGTGGTGCCCGTAGCGAGTGGGTCCCATGGACGTCCTGCTACAAGAGTTCTGGAGGTACCAGTAGCACGTGTAGTAATTGACCCCCACGAAGACCCCAAGTCTCTTCGTCTCAAAGCCACACAGGAGGGAGATCGGATGGGGAAATGCTTCAAGGAGAGGAACGAAGCGAAAGCTAGGAATGAGCAACAACGCGCTAAAGAGCTTACACAGAGGGGTGAGGCACACCAAGTAAACATGATGCTCCTCAACAAGGAAGCCAGCGCGAAGATATTCCAAGGTACGGAATCAACAAGAGGAACATGCAGGATTTAGGAAGCTTACTCAGACTCCTGCCAGAGAATAACCAAGTTTGTTGTGTTCTTTTCAAGGGCAGCGTTGTCTGACCTTTTTCAGAACCGCAGAAATGAAGTCGATCTCCACGGACTCTATGTCTCAGAAGCCCGGTCCTATTTCGACATCTCTGTTCAAGGAGCTCGGGACCGCGAAGAATCGTCACTTCGTGTGATCGTAGGTAAGACACAACGACACCTTTCAACTTTGCTCAGCGACGGTGAAACTGTTCAGGAAAGGGAAATCACTCCGATAACAACACCCCGAAGATCAAACCTGCAATCCAGGCTCACGGGGAAAGGTACGCACATGCAGTACGCGTCTTTGTAGGTTTCTCTCATCATGGATGTCGTGCAGTTTGGGATTGTCGATTGAGGTGGATCCTCGCAATGATGGCTGCCTTATTGTGAGTTTTAAGTGAACCCGCTGCTGAATGCCAATTTTCTTGTGGTCTCCATGTGTCTTGCTACTCATGTAAAGCACTTGCTTGTTCTGTGCTCTCCTCTTTTCATACCAAAGTGTGTATGATACTGCATTAAGGTGTATAATGTAGTTGACACTACTGGTTTACTGATGTAAGTCAGTACATACTCTGGCATATTTGTGCACCTTGAGCGGACAAAGTAGGCAGACACTCCGCTGGCTGGCCAGCATATACCGTAATCCGAGTCAAATTGCACACCGATGCTGACAGCGAGTCCCATCCCTCACTAGCACTCTCGCTCAAGTGCGCATGCTCCTTCCCCCGCTTGCACAAGTGCAGAGCCTATATGTCTCTAGTAGAGCAGAGGGGCCCATGCGTGTCATGACGGTGCGCTAGCTATGTAACTCGGAGGAACTCAGAGAAGAGCAAGCAACACAAACTTGTAGGGCTCCCTCCATGATACTTACTAATGCGAACAGGATAGTCAGACGAATTGGATCTGCACGGACTCTACGCCGCCAACGAAGCCAATGTTATCATACTTGGATAAAACCATCAAGGAAGCTTCGCGCTCACTGTGGGCTTTCACAGATCCACTTGATTGTTGGTACGTGATATATTTAAATTGTACCGGAGGAGTGGTATGGTACAGAATTTATACCAATGATCAAGGATACAGACATTGCGGCAAAGGCCTATAACACTCAGATCAGAATTACGATCCGGGTCCATCTCGCTAAAATCAAAGCGACACTAGAGGACTTGATGAGACGGTACGTAGGTTTGTCAATGGACCTGCTATATACCTCCCTGCTTAGTCCATCTCGCTAAAATCAAAGCGACCCTAGAGGACTTGATGAGACGGTACGTAGGTTTGTCAATGGACTTGCTATATACTTCCCTGCTTATTAGCTAAAATAGGATTTGTCAAAGGCAGAATAGTACTGATGCTGGGCCCACAGGCGTTCTAGATCTGATTCAGGCACATCCAGCTACGAAAACGCGCTCGCCTCTTTGATGTGTGTGCTAATCATGTATCCATTTTCATGCATACCGCTGTGACATAACTTCTGATAGGTCGTTTGCATGGGACGGCACTTTGGCCAGGTCAGGGTTCTCCCTTGATCTATGCATATGTAATGCTATTTTCATCGTGGAATTATAGATATGGGTGTAGCGCTCGTTATGCTACTCGAGTCTAACTATTGATAAGGCCTTCGGTTCGTCTCCATCCCCCACTGCATCATGCAGATGTTCATCCCCTGTGTACTATCGGCCCTTGAGGCCCTATTGAAGGACCCAATTTGGTTGCTACGGAAAGTAATCTCCATATTCTATGGCAGGAGAGAGTCCCCGCCACCGCCGGAACCATCCTCGGCTTTATGTTCACTATCTGATTCACTATACCAAAGTGCTCACTCGCAGCATCAAAGATCATACGAACACACCCACTCGCAGCAGCAAAGATCAACTTACCACCCGTACCCGCCAGCGGCCAAATCCCCCTCCGCCCATCAATCACCTTCGCAGCACAAACCCTATCAGCCTCATCGCCAACCGAGCGTACACGCTAACATGTTTGCAGCGTGGAAATTTGCCGTGTGAGGATCAGTATGAGCACGCTTAAGATACGCATGCATGTGAAGATCGCCAAACGCACGGCCTGAGGACCACGATGCGAATGAAACTCACAGAGTGACTAGTGATGCCATCGAACAACAAAGTTACCAATTCTTTAAAAAAATCGGTATCGTCTACTAGACGTAGCCGCAGATCTGCTTGACGAGCCTGAGAAAGTATTACTCGAGAGCATACATAGCTTTCTGTTGACTGGTGCGGTCGCCTCGTCAACAATACGAAGTCGCATTGAGTGGATTACCTCGCCAAACTAGTCTCAAGTGTGTTCAGGAGAAACATCGAACACGATGCAAATGCTCAGTGGAGTGGATTGAGCAAATAACCGTGATTCCCCTTTTCATAGAAACCATATCGTGGTTCACGATAGGTGTGACCGATAATGCAAAGGCCCGAGGTAACTGGAGAATAGCGTGGTTATCGCCCACTCTCATGCCCCTGGGACCTGGAGTGCTGTGCTCGTGTCACAAGTAAGTACCAAAGTAAACCCGCTGATGGGCTAGTGGCTGGGCCCGAAACCTTCAAAGGAAATCGAAAAGAGGACTTGGTTAATTTTAGGTTGGACGCGAGCCCTGTAGTATTCACTGGATGAGTTGATAGGAATTCGGAATAGCCATTGACCGTATAGATTATTGGTGGAGTATGAAGTGAAATTCTGAACGCTGCGGATGATTCGGATAATTCTCCCGCAGCGTGACATAACGCGATGCACCGAGCTGTTAGAAGCTCGACAGTAGTGCCAGGCGGTGCTTTTATGTTAGACAAAATCTATTTGCGAAGGAATAAGTAAGTTGCAGTTGGATGAAGTGAACCACTCAGATGCATGATGCAAAAACCGCTCAACGTTCTTCAACCAAGCCAAAAAAAAAAGTGTAGAAAGTTCAACTAATCCCGGATTCCCAGGGGCAATAATTTGGGAAGGTTCTCAAAGTTACGTAACAACTTGACCATGACGGTTCTCTAATTTTATCATACATATATCCTTGGCACACCGTCTCTGGCACCCACTGAGTGACCGCGTACACTCTCACTGTATGGAAGGGTTATCTTAGCAGCAAAGATTCGTATTGATCGCTATGGTGAATATCCTATCATGATCTTCGAAAGCTTTTCGACCGACTCACAGTGCCTCTATGTATGTAGGTCCACATCAATGACAAGAAGTTTGCCTGGTATTCACATCTCTCTGGTCTGTACCTTCGTGTTGGTGTTGACTTTGACATCACAGCGAGTCCTGCATCAAAGGACATCGATCCTCTTCTTGTCATCACTCCGAACGACCGCTGTTCGAAGTAATGAAGAAAGGCCGCCCGGTATCGCAATGTAAATCATGTCGCGAACTGCGAAACTCAAAGCGAGTCCACTCAAAGTGCACCTGTAAACCTAGGGAAGTAGTCGACAAAATCCCTATACCAGCAGCTCGTCCAGACAGGAAACGTATGTCATACATATCGACGTACTACTACTATCGTTTCTAAACCAGAGTCTCGCAGCGAAACGCTTCATGCCGACAGTACCTACACTGCCGAACGGAATATCAGATGCCTTGTCAACCTCGTCTTCCTCGCAGCCTGCGGATACAAGACAGACAGGTAATGACCATTCACAAACTTGTTCGCGCACGATGACTTACAGGACCCTAGTTGATTCACTGCTGAACCCTTGCCATTGTAAGAATGTTTGGCAGTGTCGCTGCCGATCTATGCCTTTTAAGGGTTCCCCAGCACCTGCAGCTGAATCATCTCCAAACGGTCTAGCCATGCTCGCCGAAACAGCTGCACTGCTCCATGGGGATATCGTATCATGTCTAACGACCCAACCCTCCGAGAACTCCTCTGTATCTTCGAAGTCGTGCTGTACCAAAGACGCACAAACAGTAGTCGTTCCCTCAGCCCGTTTTGATCTTCCCCCCGTCCACATTTACACTCTTATGTCAACGCCACCTTCGTCTTCATTGACAGCACCCGAGTTCCCCACAATCCCTCCATTCAGCGCTTTCAACTCAATCGCTGGGTCCGGGTGCACCTGCGGACTTCGGTGCGCTTGTCCAGGCTGCGTGAAGCATCGTGGGCCTGTTCATGCTTTGAAGGAGCACAAAGATTGTGCTGAAGGGTGCACCCACTGTGTCGACCACTCGGCAGGCATTGAACTTCCAACTCTAGGGCAAGGTGCTGGCGGCAACAGCATGATCGACCAATTTTTCGCGCGGGCGGCGTCCTTACCCATGCCTCCAGTCAATCGTAAAGTTGGATTTGAGTTCGATCCAACGGACATCACAATTTATCCTGTCGACCTTTTTGCAAAGTCAATTAAGGAGCGAGGCGCGGCATTCGGACTAGTGACCGTGCCGAAGCTTGAGTGCTGTGGCGGACGGTGTGGTTGTCCATCCGATGGCTGCGGATGCGGACAATCTTGTGACGGTTGTCCTAATGGCCAACATGTTCACAACCGGTCTGTTAACTGACCGGAATTTTTATGTATTGAATTTTGGACGTATGACTCATACTTGAAGTTTTAATCTCCTGCTCAATTCCCTCATACCAGGACCCGGATAACACTTTTACAACGTCCTGTCAAAATATATCAAATAGTGACGTATGGTAGATGCTATCTGCACTCGGGAAGCATATGTTCGCCCCATGATTCATTCTGCTCTTGGTGACTGATTGTCTCAAGCTGCTAATACTTCCCCCCCCTTTTCCCCTTCCGATACCCTCCCTATCTACCATCACCGTTGACACTAAATACCATCGTAATGCAAAATAAACTGACAACAACCTCTCTTAGACAAGGTTGACATCATTGGCTGTGCAGGTGCATTGTCCATTTCGACTGGTGGTGAGAGGGTGACGGGTGAAAATGGATGATGGTGATTGGTACCTTGTAAGTTCGTTACTTTCATCCCAGCAGCGGGTGATTCAGTTGGTGAACCTCATAGTGGACCACTTCAGGGAGTGCCACGGCGACGTTTCAATACGCAGTTCTTCAAGTTGAACCATTGTTCACATAGTGCACCAGAACCAGAAGTCCGTTTCATAAAGCTTCAGGCCTCAGGTATCGAGATTCCAATTACAGTGACCTGTTGCCATTCGACGGTCTTTTGAACCCAGACCAAATGTTTTTCTCCTTCCTTGCGAGTTTCCCTGCTTTGAAGAAAATTGCGGGAAAGCGGAATAGATCCGTAGTGTATGTTTGCGGTCTATAGCATGCATTATCATTATCTGCAGTAATATCAATACGTCTGACAGGCTGACAGCAATAAAATAAAACATAACGTGATTGTACGGTGACGAGCAAAGCCAAGATTTTTTCCGACCTGTAGCATTAATCCGGGCGAATTGCAGGGACCTCTGAAATTTGATTTGGCAAACCTGGGCTACACAGCGTCTGCCAAACTTCGTTACCTTTTCGCCTCAGAATTTTACACGCATTACTTGACATCCTCTATCTTGTGTTCCCAGCCAGGAGTACGAGCCAGGAGGTCGGGTTTCTTCCCAGTAAATTTGGAACCCCTCTCGTCTGATAGGCCTGGGTTTTTCGAATTCGGTTGTATGTAATATGTTCACGTGCTTGTACATCAAAGTTGACGCGCTCTGAGATCTGAGCTCTCGCCGCGGCTACACCATTATTATTCCTGTCTGTTTACTTCCGCAATTAAAGTTCTTAAGGAGGGGGATCGGTATAATTTTCTTAGCCCGCTGATGGCCGTCACTTCTCTCGAGTAGTTCCATACTGCCCAATACCCACGACGATCCAAATTCAGGTGTAGAACTTCTTTTTCGAAAACACACTTGCAATGCTACTAAGTAGTAAGCTCCACCCTGCTCCAAAACTAAACAAACAAGGCAGGTGTCATGGAACGAAGAAGAGTGGAGCTCGCTTGTCACGTCAGTACTTAAGCTCGAGTGAGGTTTTATGGGGAATTCTCAGCACTTGCATGCACACAAACTAGTACGTCTAAACACAACAATTCTTTAACTAGAAACACTAGCACTAGAGGAATACACGGAAGACTGGTGGGGCATGGATACAAGAGGTGAATATTTAGATGGATATTAGTGGTGCACGATGGTGAGTGATGTACATCTATGGCATGGAAATGAGGGTCGCATTAATTTATAACTACAAAAAGACAAATGAAACAGGGACAGGACGTCTGCCCGAGGATCACATGGCGGGTAGCATTGCTAGTGTTCCTCGTTCGTATCCTTTCCGCATCATAGATATTGGTGCAAGTTAAAGCTAGCCTGCTAGCTAGCTGTAGATGACGTTGGAAGAGACAGGCATCATAGACATGGAGTGGGTGGAGCACGAGGGTTAGTGAGCAGGGGGAGCGGGAGGAGATAGGAGGAGTCATGGACCGCATCAGAATCATGAAGCTGAAGAAGCCATTCATGAACAGATCACGGCAAACTAGCATGGGGACTTACTTCAGTGGCTCTCGGCAAGCGAATGTTGCTCGATCGCTACTTCGCAGCGGCAGATGGTCCACTCCACTCTGGTGCCATAGGTCCCATGCCCAGGCGAGTCGTGTTCCCACTCTCAACTTTCGATACTCCACCAGTTTCACCTGGCAAAACTTGTGGGGCGCCAGCAGCTAACTCGAAAACGGCAAGGACTTTTTCGTCGCTAAGTGTCCTACGTTTGATACTGGGGCGCTTCGCGAAGGATATGATACCGGATTTGTCTTCCCTAAGTAGTTCGGTGGGACTGGGGCCACGCTTCCACTTCGACGGCGACGATGAAACGGCCGGCGAGGACGTGTGGTGCATCTGGCTGCCGCTAGCTGAGCCCACTGCAGGGAACGAGCGCGTCCGATCCCGCGAACCTCGAGTGCGCCCTATGCTAGGGATCTCCATGCTATCGGGGTTCTTGGAAGGCGTCTTGCGGATATCGTTATCATCCGATCTACCCCCCTCACTGACATTCGAACAGACTCACCGATTCTGGACTCCCCTCGCTTCCACATTCCCCCCACAATTCTCTCTCCTCGTCCACTATCATAAGGGCGCCCTCAATAACCGCCGCGTGCACGAACACATACTGCCGCAAGCTCTGGCAAAGACTCATCCTCTGCTCGCGCATATCTTGCACGATCGTCCAGATGGGGTTGGCATGAGACATTAATGGTGCGGGTGACAGGTCCTGATGCAGCTGTCGTGGAAGCTTATAGTCGATCACGGCGTGACCCGCCGCACGTTGGTCCAGCTCAGATGATACCTGCTCGGCGTCAGGATTCTCAACGAGCTCAATGCGAGGCATTAACAACGGTGCAGCAACAACATGTGCTGCGGAGGGCTTGGTCTTGTTGATAGGCTCGTGTTGCTTGGGCGCACTGGTGGGCTTGTTCATCGTTTCCTCGCCTGGTGCAGCACTAATCGCAGAGACTGCCTTTAACTTGCTCTTCGCCTTCCCCGACGACGCTATGTTCTCCTCCGACAAAGCTGACGACAACAAGCTGCTCTTCATGCTGGCTGCTTCCACATCCGAATTCGCCCCGCTTTCAAAACTTCTCGGGGGGCTCAACAGTTCGTCCGAGCTGGGAGTCGAGCTCGTGCGCGAAAGAGGGTCCTCGCACTCGAAAAATGGATCACTCCCAGTCCCACTCGTCGTAGGAAGTGCGGGCGTGGAGAAGCTCGCCATAGGAGACGAACCGATGATATGCGGTACCCGGGGACGCAAAATGAAATTGTTGGCGTTGGACGCGTTTGAAACAACAAAACCACTCTTGGCTGGCTGCAGCGGTGCAGATGAAGAACGCGGAGGCCTATCAACATCCATGGCATCTTCCTCCTTGGTACCAATACGCACTACCGACGGCTGGCGCAGTGGCCTTGAAGGTTTTTCGCTTGAAAAATCAGAACCCATATTCGAAAGCGAGGTCACTGAGCTGTCTCTCAGACGAGCGCGCATGAAGCCCACTAACCCTGAATCTGCGCCAGTGCTATCCCAAAATTCAGAGTTGGATGAGGTGTTCGTCCCAGAGCCTGAGTTGGAGGCGGAGATCGAGTCAGGACCTAAGTTGGATTGAGAACCGAATTGTGAGATGGAGACAGAGGAAGGTGGGAAGACCCCGCTGCCGCTGCCACTTCCCGAGACGCTACTACCACCACTCCTTCCAGAGCCAGAGCCGGACCGCCCGCTCCCTGCCTTAACGTCCACACCAATGCCGCTTCCACTATTACTCCCCACGAAATCGTCAGCAGAGTTCAGCGTGGACGGTCCACTACTATTCGACGCGCTCCCGGGCGAGCCTTGGCGACTAGTGGTAGGCAAGCTCAAAGACATCGAGAGGGGCAAAGGTGGAGGTAACTCTGTCTCCTGTTCTCCCTCGCCAGGATGCGTTTGGTCTAGCACCTGCTCAGCCCACTCCCTCGTCGACGAGCTCGCGGTCTGCCATCTCGTATCCAGACCCGACGTCTCTTCTGTAAAGGGCACGTGCACGACAAGCGACTCTGAAGAGCTCGTTTCGCCTTCTTTGGCCGCACCCTTGTGTTGGCGGCGAGCTTTCTTGCGGTCGCCCATGACGAGCGGGACAGTCCCAACAATCGTCTCCTTCTCTTTCACCTGATTCACATCCAAATCCATACCACCGCTCTCCGTCCCACTTCCGCTCTCCGCAACCACACTCTCGCATCCCTGCCTGTCAGCGCCAACAGCTACGCGCGCATGAGCCTGAGCCTGAGCCTGAGCCTGAGCCCGAGCCCTCATTCCCCTCCTCTGCTTCAACTCCCTCTTAATGGCATCCAACGCAGCATCCACAGCAATAAACCCGCCCGTCCTGCCCACACCCGCCGAACAATGCAATAGCACAGGTGGGGAGGACCCAAGCGCAAATGCTGCAACGCCCGTCTTCGAGTCCAGTTCAGGATGCCGCCACCCCTTGCGTCCACGCATCCTCCTAGCGCCTCCATCTCCAAGCGGCGGGGACGAGAAAAAGTCCTCTCCTCGCGCCAAGTCAAAGCTCCTCCCTGGGGACCCAGAGGATGGTGAGAGGGAGCCAGACCAGGAGCTGGAGTTTGAGTGAGAGCCGGAGGGGGATGGACCTGGAGTGCTTTCTTGGACGGCGCGCTCAACGCACTTTACGAGCTCTAGCACGCCGCGAGGATCATCAGGTACGTTCATGTCGGGCCAATCCAGATATTGCACATGTGTCACTTGTCTAGGTGGAACGCCTGGGTAACCGCGATGGCTGAGCGCAAAGGTCCTCACGATCATACTTGGCTGCTTCGAGCCCTTATCACGCTCGCGCGGGGACATGAAGAACCCAATGTCAGCGGAGACGTTGGAAGAAATAGAAGGTGAGACAGGTGGGGAGGTTTTGAGGAGCTGCAATTGAAGAGGCCCATAGGATGACTCTACCCAGTACGTCCCACATTTAACCATCGCATTCTCAAACTCGCGCGTGAGCATGACGATTACATGAACGTTCTGTTCCCAGACGAGACTGACGTTTCATCAGCATTCACGAGACAAAGCAAATTGATGGCAAATTGAACTCACGTCCAAAAATCGATGAATGTCGCAGGTAATGGGCCTTGCGTGGCGATGTAACGTTTACGCGTGCCCAGGGGCTGCACATACGACGCGTTCACATAATCATCTACGGGTGAAGGGTCGCGTGATTTATCTGCCGGAGGGACCACTGTCATGTTGAATTGTGGCAAACTGATGCTCGTGGCCGAAATCGGTCCTTGGCTGATAGGTCCACGGGGCAACGGCAACGTCAAGTTGAACATCTCCCGCTGAGACCCAAGGGGTGTGTAGGAGGGTATGACCAATGGTGAGACAGTTTTGGGCCCTGGGCTCTGAGACGATTTTGGTAGAGTACTCAAAATAGACGGTGACAGGAACCCTCCCGATCGTTGTTGCGTGCGTATGTCCAGCCGAGACGGGGACAGCATTGGCGTGTCTTCTGGAATCGGAGGAATCTGCCAAGTTTCTGAAGGGGGAAATGCTGGGAAGTAGGCGTCGCTTCCGCCGCCACTACTGCATGGAAATGAATGGAAAGGCACGCCCCCGCGCGTCAACGCAGACGAGGGAGGGCCGAAAGGTGTCATGGGCATGGAGAGGGGTGTGTGGAAAGCGGATTGGGAATAGAACGGTGTCATCGGCACAGAAGACGGAGGCGGCATACCCGACAACGACGGCGTACAGAAGGAATTTATATGGACGCTCATAAGCATATTCCGATCTTCTTCTGGTGCGTTTGGCGACGGAGCAGCTGAAAGTGAGGCTAATTCGGACTCTAACGAAGATGCAAATGTGGTGCTCGATTCGGAGCCGGTCGTCCCAGCAGCTGCACTGACGGAAGCGACTTTCTTCTTGTCTTCCTTGCCTCGCTTGGAGCTATGCCCTGGATGTGACCCTTGATGACGGCCATCATGAAGACGGACACGAGCATGCTCGAAGGGCCATATATGGTTGTACCTAAAGAAACGGAATGAGTTTTGGTTTTGATTTTGATTGGAGAAAACACGTCGTGTTAATGTAGGTAAGTTTTTACATACAAGATAACTACGATGACACGTGTAAAAACCCCATCACTATCAAGACAACCCATCCAAGATCATGAGATCCCAAAACGAGCAGGAGCTTGGCGGAGCGGCTTTTGCACATGAAAGAGTCATCGAAGACATCAAGTGATGACGTGAGTGGAGCCCCGCACTGGTCGGGTAGCCAAAACATCGGTTCACAATCATGAAGAAAACAGAAATGACATGAAAACAAGAGTGAAAAGGCCCACCTATTCTTGGCTCCTTTCTCGACGCCTGCCGTAATACTAAATGGAAATGCGCCTTGCACGGGAGTGGAAGGAAGGGTCTTTACGGCTGCTGCAGTGGCAGAACGTACACCGGCCCCGATGATACCCTGCCCGCCCTCGCCCAATGTATAAGCTTGACCAGCAGCGGCATACGCGCTGACCTCGCTTTCCCTTGCGTGATGTTCCATGACGGATCTCAGACGCCTTTGCTCTGCCAATTCTATGCGGTAAAACTGCATGGCAAGAGTTTCAGCGCCTTCTTCAACGTCAGGGTCATTCGAGTCTGGATCAGATTCACGGGGATCGTCAGAGCTCTCGCTGCCGCTTTCTATCGTTTTGCCTGGGAATGAAGAAGAGTGAGAGGGACGAATGGCAGAACGAGCAGCAATATCTTGAAGCCAACGAAATGGGAGGTCATTGATGCGTCTCCGGACGCGCCTGGGAAGACGGAGGGGGATACGTTCCGTGATTCCCTGACTGAGTTCCAAATTCTGGCGGATGGTATCGAAGAAAGGGTTTGCAGCGTTTGCGACTGCCGGTGTACCCGAAGCTGCGTTTACAGCTGTTGTTGTTGAAAGCGAAAAGGCGGCCTTTGGGAGATGCTTTGTGCGCAGTGCTCCAGAGAAGGCTGTGCCTTCTGGATCGTCCTCGTCTGGACTAGGGTGGTCGGTTGTGGAGCAGTGGCGTGCATCTCGCCACACAGCTTGAAACCCGCCTTTGACCCAGGCGAGTTCGCCTGTGAAACCCTCTGCGCGGAATTTTCTGAGGAGACCAGCAATATTACTGGTGTCAGGAACGAGAACAGAGTCAGCATCATACACCAATATATGATTTGCGGTTGGCCATGCTGCGAATCTTGCACGGGCAGATGATGAAGGAAGCATCTGAACGAGTTTGGAGAGACCAAAGAGAGGGCGCTTTATGAGAGTGCTTGGAATACTAAGGGAGAGGGCTCTGTGAAGACGGGCTGCGGCATGGGCGGCATGTGGGCGGATATCGAGGATGAGAATGGAGGGGTCTGCGAGGTAAGCTGGTAGGTCGGAGGGGTTGACTGGGGTGAAGGTGGATGACGACGATGATAAAGACACAGGTCTGGAGGGGGGTGGAAGAGTTGGCTTAGGTGGTAAAAGCATATTTTGCAAAGGTGGTTGTTCGTCGGGGAGGATACGTGCGGTGAGAAGATCAGCGGATCCGAAGCGTGCAGCGATAGCATGAGCAAATGAAACGACACTTCCTGATCTGTTGGGTGACCTCTTCCCTGTTGACCAGAAAATGGTACGCTCGTAAAGAAATCGTTGCTCATCGCAGACGACAGTGACAAAAGGCCTAACTGGCCTGACCTTAGTTTACCGTGAGGGTTTACGTTCTCTTACCTTGTTTTCGGACTTGATACATCGTATCCTTCGTCACGAGGTCTGATGTCATAAGGGCCAGACCACGGTCTAGACGTCGCCTTCCGTCGGAGGTCACTCCGGTATTACCCATATATCATGGAACAAATATCTTGGCGTGGATCAATCTCATTCGTGAAACTTGCGGTCCGATGAGTCCACCCGTCTAGAATGGAATTTTCGGGCCAATTACCAAGTTCGAACGAAAGAAATTCGACCAGATCCTTCACGTCTACGGGAAAACGTGGCTCATATATTAAGGCAATGTGCCCATGGTACACCATCACCCGTGCACACGCTTCGACGTTGGAATTGCCAGGCGCCGTGGCAGGGGCATCACTGATTGAAATTGCTCGAGTGACGACATGCATGTAATCTTTGTGACGAGAAACCCTTCTGGATCTGGCACGCAACTGCCAGATAGGCTGCATGACTCTGCAACGCGGTGATGACGATTGGTGACGCGGTGACGATTCTGTTACGGGCTATGTGGCACAGGGTTTTTTTCAGATTCGTGTGCGTTGGCAATTGAATTTGAGACCCAGAAGTACTGTTGTTCTTTTTCGTGTATGACTCTCTGACGAGTCTGTTTGCCTTCCCTCGACGTTGTCAGTGGCAGTCTTCGCCGCTCGTTTGTACTTGACCATGTTAATTCATAGAGTCGGGGGTCTCCGCCCGCGGCGGCCCGTCCGCTAAGATATGTCACTTCGAAGTTCGCACCAAAGCACCATGTGGAACGTGGAACCGAATTTACTCACAATTGAGTGTTATAGTCGTCGACTCTAGAGTAGCTCATTTGGTAGAGCGAACCAAGTTTTGTTCGAAACCAAGGGTCACAATGAGGCTGGCCATCGCTCTCTTTTCCTCAATCCTCTTGTTCACAGCTAATGCAGCATCTCCAAGCGGAGCAGATTACATTCGCGCTCATGGTGCTCAAGGAGTCAACCTCTGGAGGCTCGCCCACCAAGAACAAGAAAAAGACACACATATCAGCCAAAGACCAGCTCTAGTCGTTCAAGACAACAGCAACATCGTGTTTAAGTCGGACGCAGAAGAACCCAACGAGTTTCCGGACCAATGGTTCATCCAGCCCGTAGATCATTTTTCAAACTCGTCAGACACATTCAAGCAGCGGTACTGGATCAATACCCGTCATTATAATCCAGGTTCTGGTGGTCCAGTAATTGTTTTGGATGGTGGTGAGACTAGTGGCGAGGACCGTATTCCCTTCTTGGATACTGGTATCGTCGACATATTGGCCAAGGCGACAGGAGGAGTCGGAGTCGTGCTTGAGCACCGTTATTATGGTGAGCTTGCAGACTTTGAATAACTTTACTCGCATTTGACGTGTTCATGATTGCGCAGGAAACTCTATACCTGTCTCAGACTTCTCCACTGACAACCTGAGGTGAACTACCCCCATACTCGTATCACAGGCATCTGAGAATTGACGGAGTGTAGATGGTTGAACAACGATCAAGCTGCTGCTGACTCGGCTCGTTTCATGGCGAACGTGACGTTTTCTGGCATAAACGAGGATATGACAGCTCCGAATACTCCGTGGATATACTATGGTGTAAAGCATTATAATCACTGAATAAGACGGCATTTCTTACCAGCACTAACAGGGTTCCTATGCCGGCGCTCGAGCAGCTCATATGAAAGTTCTGTACCCCGATCTCGTCTACGGCGCAATTGCTTCCAGCGGTAAGTCATAAGAACGATACACACAAGTCCATTTGTGAATTAACTCGCCAACAGGCGTGACGCACGCCACGCTATCAAATTGGGAATACTACGAGATCATTCGAAACGCTGCAGACCCCAAATGCGCTAAGCAACTCGAGCACGCCACCCTAGCAATCGACGCCCTCTTAGGCGTGCCTTATGCAAAGCGCTACATCAAGTCTTTGTTCGGTCTCCAAGATCTCGCGCACGACGATGATTTCGTCTCCGTTTTGGAGGTATGTACTGTGTCCCATTGTGGATCGTCCGCGCGTGTTGACGGTGCAAAAACTAGGCTCCTCTTGGTTACTGGCAAGCTAAAGTCTGGGATCCTGCTGTAGGGAGCACTAAATTTGACGAGTTCTGTGCTTTCTTGGACAAGCCTATCATCGGAAATGGTAGTGTTTCGTTGTTACCCGTCGGTCATGAAGACCGCCTCGTTCGTCTTCCTGGTGACATCAAGCTCGACTTCTCCATCCTGAACTACGCTCAATACATCAAAGAGGTAAGGACCACTGAATCTGGCTGGTAGGGCGTGATTTCTGACCACCAGTAGAACTATGTCTCACAATGCGAGACGTCTGTCGAGGATGTAAGCCCCATCGTCGCGTGTTGAATGTTTTCTGACAAAAGAAAACAGTGTTTCGGTACCTACAACGATAGCAATTTTCTTTCCACTGGTCTAGACCAGGAATGGCGGTTGTGGTTGTTCCAGGTTTGCACAGAATGGGGCTTCTTCTCGGTGAGTTGTCAAACACGCGCTATCCTCGAGCGGTTCATGAATGCATGCATACTTTCATTGTAGACCGCCCCTCCCGACCCAACCCACCCACGAATAGTCTCCAAGTTGTTGACACTAGAATACTCATCGAAGATTTGCAGACAGGTGTGTCAGAGTCGCGTCGCACAAGCAGTGGGGCTCACATGGACTTTGACTAGGCTTACCCAGCTGGGAAGTACTTTATTGTGCCGCCCATGCCCAATATCACTGCTGTGAACGCATTGGGTGATTTCGCAATTGCTGCTGACAGGCTAGCCATCATCGATGGCGAGGGTGAGTCTTCTCTATCTTGATATTTATGTAGGCGCAACATGCTAATCCCCACGTCAAGTCGACCCTTGGAGACCTTGTACGCCGCACAGCGATTACGCAGCTGACCGCGAAGATACGATCCTCCAACCTTTCAAGATCATTCCAAGTACGTATTGACGCTTGATTACAATATGTATGTGCATCTGATGGCGGTCGATGTAGACGCTGTTCATCATTATGATGAGTACGGATTGAAGAATA
This sequence comes from Suillus placidus, assembly GCA_016628565.1. Lineage (NCBI taxonomy): Eukaryota > Fungi > Basidiomycota > Agaricomycetes > Boletales > Suillaceae > Suillus > Suillus placidus. Next base: position 283,755 of record JABBWD010000021.1, read on the forward strand.
TCAGCGATGAGCCTGAGGAGATTAGAAAGATTCATGAGGAGATGATTGTTTTCGTCAAGGAGTGGTTGAAGGGTTTCAAGGCGCCAGGTTCGCGATGATTTCGTTTACTTAACAGTCATTATCAGAGCGTACGCTTGAAGATATGTGAGTGATTAAGTCTGTATCTTTATCTTCCTTGTTGAACGGTTGTGGATTCATTGAACAAGTGGGACGAGTTGCTTCCGATTGTAGGGCGGTTGTCTGACTTCATGACCGAAAAATGTAATGCGATGCGCGAAGGTAACTGGGTCCCTGCAGATGGGAGCGCACGTTTGACAACGTCGCGACTGGGGGATCTTGTCAAGTTGCGGGGAAATATGATATTAAATTTCCGTCCCACCCACACGGCCGACGTTGATGCAAAATAGGCATCGACTTATTTTCCTCACTGCTCGGATTACAACTATGGCCTGCAAGGTTCCTTGGAATTGCACATTGCGCTTGATTGTGCTGTGACGATACCGGTCGTGCCTTTGAAGTTTGCGATTTTGAAATGGGGTCCAAGAAGTGCCTTCGACTCTCGTTGTGTTCACTTCGTAATCGGCGGATTATGGCTCAATGTATGACAGCATTGATTCACGGGGCAGACAATTCATACTCATGACCATACTAGCATCCCCGATTCTTCTCCTGTCCTGAGTATGTGTTGACCGTTTAGATAGCTTACATCCGAAGAAGCTGTTGGAATTTGGAATTCACCATTGTGGAGGAGTGCTCATGGCGCATCATATGGTGAGCATCCTTCATAATATAGGAAAGGCTCTTTTGAACTCGAACGTGAACCCCAATTTATATAGGATCACCATCTTTGTAGATCTGTGATGCTCACCAGGATTCATCAATCAAATATTTTGATCGAGGTGTTTTGCGTGATTTCAGCTTGGTATATGTAGAAGTATGGATGGGCAGTGTACGGAGGAGATCTGGCCACCAGGCAAGGCTAACTTTGACTACTGACATGTTACATGGTACCTCGCTGAGTGCTGCTGCACCAGGACCTCCAGCACTCTCAAGCTGGGTGTCTGAGTCCATTCTGGTCCAGCAGACACTTATCTTCAATCATAACAGCGCCAGCCACCGACTCACTTATTCCTGGCATGTTTTGTGTCCATTGAATTAGATGCAAACTAGTCTTTTTGTGTTGGTAAATCCTATGTGATTTTATTGTCAATACATGATGTTCTTTGACCTGTAGATGTCCATCTTGACCAATCTTAGCTGAGTGGTGAGCATGACAGGACAGAAATCTGTTGCAGGTTTGAAACATGCTCAACAATCTTTTTTCCCTTTTACCATGCCTTGAACATACACTCATGGATGGATCCTTCAACCCAACTGGCACCAGAACAGATTTGAAACCTGCCAACAAATGATTTCCCCTTTTAACACACCTTGACATTCACTCATGGACAGTTATTCAGAGGTCTGACATCTCAACTTGGGAAGTGTCCTGGCCAAAGCCTTGGTTACCACAGCAGAATCAAAATCTGTTGCCCTTGGACTGCAGGTTTGAAACCTACTAGCAACAAGGTTTTTCCTATTGGAGCTCACCTTGACAAGCTTGACATTCAATCATGGATGTTTTGTCAGAGCCACATTTTAACTGGTCTTAGCCAAGCAGTTGCTGAAGCAGAATCCAAATCTCCTCTTAGACTGCGCAGGTTCAAAACCTACGAGGTTTTTTTTTTATCAGAACACACCTTGACATTGACACATGGATGGTTTCCTTGGAAGTCCATCTATGTGGTCTGAGCCAAGTGGTTACTACAGCAGAATCAGAATGTGTTTCTCTTGGACTGTGCAGGTTTGAAACCAGCTGAAAACAAGGTTTTTTGTTCTATTGGAACTAGGGCTGGCCACCGTAACCATATATGGTTACGACCGTACAAGTTACGGTGACCTTACGGGTACCACCCATATCATACCATATGACATATGGCTTACTGAAAACCCTCAACGGTACAGCACGGGTCACTTTACGGGTATATGGACAGCTATATGGACATACGGGAGATGAAAAAAATTGAGTTATCATGCTAGCTACATAATACAACCATGGTATGGGTCAGTTGATTACTGTGATGGCATTATGAGCTAAGCGCAGCTGTTGCTTGACTAACATCAAAGTCCTGATAGTGTTAGGTTGCAGGCTGGCACGGCGAAGAGAAATAGTGTCATGGCCACCCAAAAAAATGTGCTCAACAGCGACAGCAGATCCTGTATGATGTGCGGAGGATTAATATACTTACAGACAATAGCTTGAGCAGGTTTAACTTACCAGAAATAGCAAGAATATCACAAGCCAAACACAAGAGATTTGGAAACTGTGAGCGGCAGCCTGCCCACCATTGGATGGGGTCACAGGCATCAAAGTCTTCTGATGGCAGCCTATAATACTCCTCCAGTTTGTCCTTCAAGTTTGTTGGCCGTTTCTTATATCGGGCTGTGAAGTTGACTTTCTGTGGTGAGCCAGAGACAATTTCTGCTGCCGCTGCCAGTTGGGGAACAGCCAAAGTAGCTTGCGATGCGAGGTAGTTGTCCTGATAGTATTGTTGCAACTGATCTTTTGCCCCTTCCAAGTGATGTTGGAGGGTGGGGTCATCACCACAGTCGTCCAAAAGACCTCCATATGAAATTCGGGGATCGAGAACTGTCAATAAATGAGTCAGAACCTTGGGATGGATGTAAGGAAATAGCGTACGAGAGGACCATATGTACAACGGTGACTCATCAAACTTGGTGTAATAGTCACTCAGTTTCCGATGTGCCTTGATGGGCGAATTCTTGAGACGAGGCAGTGTATTATCTGGCAATTCAGATAGAGACTCCTGCAGACCACAGAAAATGGCTTGAGTAGATGATAGCATTGAACACTTCATTGTCGACATTTGTGTTGTGGCTGAATGAAATGCCTTAAGCCAGTGTGAGACGAGCTGGATTGCACTCCAGTCCTCGGGTGTCAACTCGTAGTGGCGAAGATCACGTGTCTTTGCAACAAAGTCATCAATGACTTTGCGATAATCAAGCGCGTGGCCTTGGAGATATAAGTTGATAAAATGAAATGGGTGTGAAAGTAAGACTACGTACGAAGCATTTGGTGAGTTGAAGACCACCTAGTCTTGACATTGAGAATCAGCATTAGAGCTGTCTGTGGTAATGTATCATCCAACTTCATTGATAGGTTGACTTCTCGGAGCCAAGCTTGGCGGCGCTGAGGGTTAGAACAAACAGCATGGACTATCTTCCGCAACTAAAAATGAATTGTTAGCAAATCGACTCTGGTAACAAACTAGAATTTGCCTTTTAGACTGCCAACAGAACTTGATGAAGATTTTCACCTGACTCGGACTTGTCTTCTGGTTGATCTTCTTGTCCAGCAACATCATTGTTGTGCTCTTGAGTGAGTGGTGCAGTCACACAATCCTGGTATGCATCATGATTCTTCGTTGTCTTGCTTGCCTTGATAGCGCCAATACCTTCTAACATCTTGAACCGAAAACAAATCAGACATGGACACAAAATAAGCCAAATTTATACCACTGATGCTGAAAGATGTGTTGTATGTGGCAAGCATCGTAATCGAGCCCGCCGTGCATTGAAACTGATGTCTTCCTGCTCACACAACTTTTGCAGTTCCTCGCACATTGTGTCGTTATTTGATGCATTGTCGGCCATTATCGCAAGGACTTGACCCTTGAGCCCAAACAGATCTAGGGTTTCAAATACCGCTTGGGCCATATTTTCGCCGGAATGCTCGCCCACAAGCTCACGGAAGTCGATGAGGAGTTCTTCTATGTGGTGATTTAGTAATGACTCGGATGTTGAGGTACTAGTAAGTACTCACCGAGTTTCCAACCTTCGGTGATGTAGTGCATCACAATGGCCAAGAACCCAAATAGGTTGCTGGATGTCCAGCCATCGAGCAAAATGCTAACATTACAGTCTAATTCTCCAATCATCTTTTTCACATCTTCAACCGTCTCTTCCCCCATCTTCATCACACACCGTTTCATGGCATGACAATGAGGAATGTGAAGTGATTGATGTAAGTGCATATACTCGAGGAGGCGGGGGAACTCAATCCTGTCGGCCTCCTTGAATGGCTGATCACATGTGACCATCCATTCAGCAAGAAGCCGCTCAAATGTACCCTGATCCCAGTTAGCTTCCTGATTCTAGAGTGTTAGCATTAGATTAAGTGAACGAGTTGAAAATATACTTACAATCGCTTGTTTATTCTGCTGAATGAAAGCATCAACAATATTGCTCAAGGCTTTTCAAGCTCAAGGAGATATTCAGCTGCCTGCGTGGGGTCAAGAGACTTTTTGCCAGATGCGATTGCGACCTCGTCTTCAGTAGGTGACTTGACACAATCCTTGAGACATAGATATAGACAATACATAGCCAGAAAGTGTGTTTTTATATGTCCAACAAGACCTGCCATTTACAAACCATGTTAGAAATCATCAGGAAACTAAAACGAGAGACTTACCATTGAGGCTACTTCGCATTGCCTTCGTTATAGTCAAAGTTTTTCACTGACCAGTGGTAACACTTGTAGTGTTTGTCGCCCACATTGCCCTCACTGCCATGAGCATTCTTTGGCATGTCTTCATAGAACAGGTAAATTGGATTGGTCGGTCTATGTGGCTGAAAAGACTGGATTAAGGGTTGTCACTAGCTACTGCAAGATAAATGAACTTAAAGTTTCAAGGACTGAACAGGTATGCACCAGGAATTTATGGGGCAATTCAATGAGCAAGCTGATGAGATAAAACACCAGGTTGAGCACCTGGAACACCAGGCTGAGCAGATAAAAGACCTCAAGGCTTCAAACGTGAACTTATCGGCTTCAAACGATGAGATGTCCGCCATCTAGCAGCACATAAATGCTCAATTTCAATTCCTACTGATTTTTACTCCAGCATTCTACCATGCTGCATGCTCTGCATCGTCGTGTGGTGCTTGATGATGCATGCGAGCTTCAAGGCACTTGCTACAGTTTCACTATGAGCAAACTTTGGCTGGGTGGCCAGGGAATCGTCAAAGGGAAGCCAAAGGATCTGCAACAATTGGTGTGAAATGTCAGTGTGAAGCTCAGCAAAGAGGATGCATGTTTGCTGCATGAAGATGCCTTGAACATGATATTTGATAGTAGGCGAGGTACAGTCCGCTCGGATGGCAATGTTGTGGCTCATCAAGCCTCCAAGGAGGATTTGGACTTAGCCATCAAAGGGTTGGATTTGACTACATCGCAGGCAGCAACCTTGAAGGATATCTACACGTTCACCCAACACAACATTCCGCAATTTTAGATACTTCTACCATAATGTTGTATATACGAACTTGTCATGTGCCTTTTGGATTGTATATCTTACTTGGTCGTGCAGTCATACTCTAGAACAATGATTGAGGCAAGCCTCAGGCCCAGTGTCACACAAAATTGGTTTGGTTCGGGGGGGTCGGTGTAGAGACTCACGCCTATACAGGCACTTCCTCTGAGTATCTCCCATTCCCTTTTTATATTCCAGTTCTAGTCCACAGGACAAGTCTTGTGCATTCACGCACTATCGCATTTCCACAGGTGTCATGTATGCTCTAGCTACGTCGCACGTGCAGTGCGCTCACTCTAGGTCCTTTGCGCCCTTGTCCATCCATCCATTCCATGTTCTCACTGGTCCATTGGTGCATTCTTCTCATGGTTTCTCCTTTTGGCTAACTTGTCTCGTCACCTTTCACATGCCTATGCACTTAGCGCGCGCTACTTAGTACATTACCTACATATCTTTCTTTAGCTTACTCGGTTCAGTTCAGCGCTGCAGGCGCTGCTTAGCAGTACATATAGTTCACATCTTGGGACTTTGTTCTGGATTGAATTCCTGCACCTTACTCCCGCTGTATCTAGCTACCAACAGACTCACAATCTAAGTTCTCTCAACAACTCTCTGCTCATTTGCGCGCCTTCACACCATGTGTCACTTCACATCTTAGACCCACTCCCACTTCTAAGGGAACAACCCTTAGTCTTACCACTCAATTCTATGGTTGCACACGCTCACATCACCTTTCGCACTAGCGCGTAATCGCACGCATTTGTATATCACTCATCGCACAAGCAGCGCTTCGCACGTCTCTCTGTCCTCAACCAGTATTAGAGTCTCCCTCCACATATTAGAGGATTCCCTTTCTCAGTTGCTGTCCTTTGGGCCGACTTTACACTTGTGCACAGGATTGACTGCAGACCGCCCTGTAACTGACCTTTCTCACACAGTCTAGATTCCTCTTCTTCATCGGCAACACTGTGATGAACCTAAGGTCGAATGTATACAGTATGTCCATTGAATTAAAGGCAAACTAATCATTTTATTTCATTTTGCATTGGTAAATGACTGGTGATTCTACCATCAATGGATGATGTTCTTTGACTCGTCAACATCCATCTTGACCAGTCTTAGTCAAGTGGTAAGCATGACGAAACAGATACATGCTGCAGGTTTGAAACCCACTCAACAATCTTTTTTTCCTTTTACCACACCTTGAATATTCACTCATGGATAGATCCTTCAAGCTTCAAGGTCTATCCTAAGTAGTCATAGCCAACTGGCACCAGAACATATTAGAAATTTGCCCTCTTGGATGGTGTGGATGCAATAAATCATTTCCCCTCTTATCATACCTTGACATTCACTAGCACTCAAGTACTCAAGTACTCATGAATGGTTCTTTGGAGGTTCATATGAGCATCCTGGCCAGAGTGGTTACCACAACAGACAACAGAATTTAAATCTGTTTCTCTTGGATGGTGCAGGTTTGAAACCTGCCAATAGCAATGATTTTTCTATTGGAACACACCTTGATATCCACTCATGAATGATTTCATTGGAGATTCATTTTAGCTAGTCCTAGCCAAGTGGTTACCACAACAGATTCAAAATCTGTTTATCTTGGACCTGTGTAGGTTTGAAACCTGTCAAGCCACATTTTTTTCTATCACAACACACCTTGAAGATTTGCTCATGGATGGTCTTTTTGGTGGTCCATCTTAACTAGTCTTAGCCAGGTGGTGACCACAACAGAATCAAACCCTATCGAAATATGCCTTGAAGATTTACTCATGGACAGTTGCTTGGAAGTTTGGTTTTAGCCCAGTAGTTACCAGAGTCAAAATCTGTTCCTCCTCGACTGTACAGGTTTGAATCCTGTTGACAACAAGTTTTTTTTTCCATTGGAACACACCTTGACAATCACTCATGGATGGTTTCCTCAGATGCTATCTTAACTGGTATTAGCCAAGTGGTCACCACAACAGAATCCAAATCTGTTTCTCTTGGACTGTGCAGGTTCACAACCTGCCAAATAATGTTTTTTCTTCTATTGGAACACAATTTGACACTAGGGGTTGGCATTGCCAACTTATGACCATTGCAGTGTAGAGACTTGAGTCTCTGCAGCCTCATATGGTGTATATTATGACTTGAGTGACTTCCTAATAGCATGCATGCTGAAGGTTACTTAACTCAACTCAACTCAAGGTCTTCAAAGTGGGTGGGTGACACAAGGGTTGATATGTTGGTCAAAGTGCAATGCCTAGTCTGCTGTGCTTGCAATAGACAAGTGCATTTGACCCAAGGGGAAGCAAGTAGGCAAATCCATGAATGTGCGATGATTGTGCGACAGGGTAATGAGCACAGGAACGTCACACGCAAAGAGCGTGAGAATGCGCAAAAGCACAGTGTAAAGAACGACCCTAGGATGGGTCTGTATTCATACAAAGTATGTCCACCATGTCTGCACATATCCTAACCATCTCCAATGCTCTCTGCATTGCACCTGACATTTTCTACCTTCGGACTCGTCAGGACCTCCTGCGCACTCGTCCGTCCTATGTCCAGTCCTGTCTTGTCTAACCCCACTGGTGTGTAGTTGATTATTCCCATTGACTCAAGCAGTCTACAGCATTATTACATGTATGCTCACACAGCCCATGCACCTCATGGCCGATTACATATCATCGGACCCGATGTTTCACTACTGTTCTCGCCTGTACACCTCCAGACTTTCATGTACTTAGTTAAATAGAGCTAGGGCAACCTTGTACATCACCATCTAGTAGGAGGGCAAAGCCCCAATACTTGGTCACCCCATACTGAGTGTATAGTTGGCCTTAGTCAAATATACTTGGTTATCATTTGTTTTGCCTCTGAACTTCCGTCCTATCGTTCCCTTAATGTTCCCTTACCTTTGTACACTAGTCCCAACACTTTCCTTGTGTTTCCCTCACTCTCCCGTACTCTCCGCTACCCAAACCTTTGGACCTGCTGATCTTCGGACATTGGACTTTGCCACACTTTACCTTCGGACTTCGTCCCATTGCATAATACTTACAATCAGACTTACACTAGCCAGCAGACCCCTTTAGGGCCGAACACTCTTGTCTATCACAAGTGAAGCAGACTAGGCAGAGCAAAAGACTCAACATACTGGTTAGGTGTTTATTATGATATTCACTCAATCAGGTTGAATACCCTTCAGCGGGAATGCGATTGAGATGGATATAGGCTAAGGCTGAGAGATGGTAAGGTGGTAGTTGGATTGTCAATAGCTTCAAAGTCTAGCTGCAGACATGATGGGAGAAACATAAGGTGGGTCCAATGTCCAAAATGCGGAGCTATATATGTCTATAAGTGAAGCTGAGCTGAGCCGAGTATGAGATAAGGTATGTAATATGGTGTGTAAGTCAGGGTCCATGCTATAATATGGTGCAATAATAGATAAAATGCGAAAACATATACCAGTGAGACTTGCTGGACTATGGATGGATGCTCCTGGATGAAGGGTGATGAAAGTGCAGGAAAGCGCGCGTGCCTATGTGTCCCTAAGCACGGGAATGTCACGGGAAAGTGTCGCCTCATGTCACAATAGCTGTGGATAGCATGGGGAATCATGCTGCGAGTTTGTGCTGTGAGCTGTGAACATATGAGGTGCAGTATAGGGCGCTACAGGCCTGCAAAAGTGCGACTCTCTACAATGCACAAGGCAACACTCATGCAACCAAGGTGACACAAACATGACATGCGCGTGACATAGGTGACACGCATGTGATATGTACTATGTTACCTTTCATTGCAAGTCAGTTTGGCTAGCTAATTATCTATTCTATTATGTGTGTTCTGAAGTTCTTGACCCCTGCATCTCACACTATGGGCTCCACAGCAACTGCAGAGATGATATCACTGCACAAATGCACATCGAGACGCAGAAGAGCAATCTACATGCTCTTTATAAGAAGGAGTATGCTACAGGGGTGGCGCAATCAGTCCCTTCATCATCTCCCACTGAAGCAGGCCCTTCAGAGAATACTGGGCACTGGTCTCCAATGAAGGTCAACTTTACAGCATGGCACAAGAAGTGATCAAATGTTTTGATAGATGAATTTGAGCAGTACTTGAAGCTCCCACAGGAGGATTTCAATACTTGTGACCCCATTCAGTGGTGGGCAGGCCACCATGCACAATTTCCCAACCTTTCTTGTCTCGCATGGGATATTCTTTCAATCCCTGGTGAGTGTAGTATAGCCTAGTATCTGAAACATTCATATTTAATTATTGTCTTTGCACTATTTGCAGGGTCTGCTGTTGCCATTGAACATATTTTTCTGGAGGTTGGGACACAGTCTCTATGTGGCATACAAGCCTCAAGCCTGAGACCATCAGGACACTAATGCTGGTGAAGGCAAAACTTTGTTTGGCTCATGCTGTGGTCCAAGACCTCATTCAATGTACTGTATGTACTGTATGCTACTAAAGTACCCTGTACCATACCATCAGCATATTTTTTTTCACCTGTAATAGACAGTTATTGTTTGACTTCATATGGTGGCACACCATATATGGTACAGCTGTACACCATATATGGTACGGTGAACAGCCCTAGCTACTAGTATTCTGCAGTTTTCCCACCCTGTCTCTAATGTCTAATGTTGCATACAACTGTTTACCCATACCCTCCTTTTGATGTTTGGACCTCCTTATTTCACCTTAGTTTTGGCTTAGGTTTGGCTCCTTACTGGGCCTTAATATTCTCTTGGACCATCTTATATATGTGCTTTCTCACCTTAAATCACAAGACTCCTTATTTTAAGGAGATAGACCTCCTTAAAGCTCCTTACTTTCAGCAGCCAAATTGTTTCCTTATTTTCGTAAACAAGGCAAATAAGTTGCTTTAAGAATGATTTAAGGAGTCCGATGTTTTCCTGATGCATGAGTTTTCATCAATACTGTGAAACAGTCCCCCATGATTGATCCTGTTGGTGGTTGTTGATGGAAGTGTTTTACAGCAACCCAGACTGCAAGACACAGTGCGATGGCCTCCCATACAGTACCGAGTACCCAAGTCTTCTGGATCAGAAGTTGGGCATTTCCCTCAAAGTCAAAATCGCACTGACAGTCACCAGAATGAGCTCCTCTGGAATCTGCCCAATGAGCTTCATGCCCTTAAGTCTTTCGACCATAATTGAAGCTTATCTCCTGAAGTATTTTTGTCTAATTTTTCGACAGTCACTGCGCAGACAATCGTGACGGTCCGGAAGATGACACCGAGGAAGATCAGCACCTTCTTGGATTGCCGGTACATGACATGCAACCAAGTAATCATGATGACTTGCATGATGTGTTTCAGTCAAGTCAATATCACCGAGGTGTCGAGCTCACCGCCCAGCAGGGCATTTACGACAAAACTCGTCCAACCTAATACCGAATACATGATGATGCCTGAAAACACCTAGTTAGTGATTAGCCTTGGCAGACCAAACATCCTAAACAAGCTTACAGCTGTTTGCAGTCATATAATGAAATGACAAGCTGGTCAAGAATTTCACTCACCCCTACATTGGAGCACGGTTAATTGAAAGGCAATAGCACACATCAGTACAACATTCACCGCATCTGTCACGAAGAATGTCGAAAGACTTACTGCGTGCCGTTGGTCAGAAGACAAAAAAGCACGCATGGTGGGACATTCACAGTATGTTAACGCTGATTGCGAGACATTTATCAGCAAAGCGCCCAACTAGTAGGCCTGCGCACATACCCAGCATATGATATCCCAATGTAGCGCACCTAGTAGAATATTTTGAACTTAGCACAACGTGCAAATCGTGTTGATAACACAAGCTACTTACACTGAGATATAGGAAAGTCATAATTGATCAGGGTTGGCTCCGCCCCGAATCGATTGTAGTATGATGTTGTTTTTCTGATGTGGGACTGTGCTCACCCAGATCAAATTAACCTGTGAAACGATTCTGAGTGAAGATGGTGCTCTTGCAATGGTATCAACTTACCACCTGTCCGAATTACAAGACTGGAAATACTATAAGATGATGGAAGTAGTTCCTCGATGCTATCTTGCTCACCACAATCGTATATCACGGCGACAGAGGAAGCAACTGCAAAACGGAGACGCGATCAAGCTTAGACGAGAAATCACCATCAACATCCGAGTGAGTCTCCGCACCTATAAAATAGCTCAAAAAACGAAATGAAATGACGTACGGCCACAAACTAAATCATTCGAGACTAGGGTCATATTCGAGGATGGGGGTCAGCGAGAAATGAGATCGGTAGATGTACTGTAACGCTGGCATTTAGATTAGATATACTACACCATCTGGCACTTTCTCTTGCCAAAATAGGCGACTCGAATAATTGATCCTGCAGAAGTAGAACGTGGAGATCCTGGCGGTGAATTCGGGAAGCAAGGACTTCGTCAGCACAAACCTTGCCTGCCTTCACAGTAAGAACTTCGGAACGACTTCCTTCCTTCTATATGGTTTGGCTAGGGGAGACTATCTTTGCAGTTCGCTGTGGGATACAGCGATTCAGAAATCCTGTCACGCAGGGATGTGTTTGTGTGTCGACGCGCAAAGCAGTGTCACGCACAGATAATTTTGGAGAGCCGCTCACGTTGGTTTAAGGCGTATCATTGATAGTCATCCATCTAACGCAGACCTCATGTCATGTCTCAATATGGAGAGGATTTGCGCTCCCAGCTCCACTTGGTTGCCACTTGGCTAGCCCAGGCCTAGGAGCGTAAGATCTAAAGCTTTAAGTAGCCACATTAACTGTCAGCACAAGTGGCACCAGAAGCGAGAAAGGTATTTAGGATAGGTCCAAACCGGCAGCACACAGAAAACTCACCTCTCCTACCAACATTCATTGCAAGATGCACTCCACCGAATCCATCAAGATGCGATCAAAGCCACACAGCCAGGCGATCCATAGATTATCCGAGACTGGGCTGGTGAATACATGATGCCATCCTGGAAATGAGAGAAAGGTAAGTGAAAGATCTTCAATGATCATAGCAGAATGCCCTGCCTGAGTTTGATAGACTCCCGTCCTTGTAAACACGATCCCATCATGATAGCAAGGACAAGGACGGAGTCGTTGACCGTCGTTACCTTGTGACTATTTCCGGGCCGTAGTGATGCCGCGACTAACGCCCATTCCCAGGCTTGCAATCGACTGATTTTGTATTCCAGCCAATCAAAATCATTCATGTTTTGTTTTTCCTTAAAGCCTTGAGTTTGGCCCGACGCTCGTTACGCTTATTCCTTCTGCAGTCCAAATTACGGTCACCACTCCACTTGATTGGCTCATGGCGTCATTTATCCGCCAATTCACCTCCTCCGCGATACCCCCCATACCTTCCTCTACCTCTAACTCATTCGTTGATATTCCCATCCCATCTTTCATTATTTCCAATTCAAGGTCTGCAACCTGGTTTTACACAACAGCTGCGATCGTCGGTACTCTCCTCGTGCTCGAACAGTCTGTTTACAGATTCAAGAAAAAGCACTTGCCTGGCGACTCATGGACAATTCCAATCATTGGAAAGTTTGCAGACTCCATGAAACCCACCATGGAGGGCTACATGAAACAATGGAACTCTGGCGCGTTGAGTGCTATAAGCGTCTTTAACATGTAGGTCTGCCCTTGCTTTAAGGTTGACTACTATTTTGAACGTGTTCTCAGTTTCATTGTCATGGCTTCATCTAATGAGTATGCGCGGAAAATCTTGAATTCTCCAGCACACGCTGAGCCTTGCCTTGTGCACTCAGCAAAACAAATTCTCATGCCTGACAATTGGGTATTCTTAAACGGAAAATCTCACGTCGAGTACCGCAAAGTTCTCAACACTTTGTTTACCCGTAAAGCTCTCAGGTCAGTGCTAAATTTACATAATTCCCATCGTCTTTTTTCCCAATTTTGTACTTTAGTATCTACATTAGTATCCAGGACGTGATTGCTCGCCAACACTTCAGCCAATGGCTTGCAGACGCGCAGAAAGACCCTTCGCCACAGGCTATAATGATGACCGCGCGCAACCTCAACATGATCACTTCCCTTCGTGTTTTCTGCGGTAACCACATTCCCGAGCACGGCGCTGTTGAGATCAGCGAGAAATACTGGGACATTACGCAAGCCCTCGAACTCGTGAACTTCCCTTTGGCCCTCCCTGGTACAAAAGTATACAGAGCTATCCAAGCCCGCAAGGCCGCCATCAAGTGGTTGGAACTTGCTGCATCCAAGGCTAAAACCGCTATCGCCAATGGCTGCGAGCCTGAATGTATGCTTGACGAATGGGTCAGGGAGTTGGAGGCCCCAGGATACAAGGGCCGCAAGGATTTCAGCGACCGCGAGATGGCTATGGTCGTGTTCTCGTTCTTGTTTGCGTCGCAGGATGCCATGAGTAGTGGGTTGATTTACGGGTTCCAGCACTTGGCAGACCATCCCGACATTTTGGCCAAAATCAGGGAGGAACAATACCGCATTCGCGCTGGAGACGTCGAAAAACCAATCACCCTTGAAATGCTCGACCAAATGCCATACTTGAAGGCGTTTGTCAAGGAGAGCATGCGTGTCAAGCCTCCCGTGACCATGGTTTGCGCTTCATGTGAACTCGATGGCGTCTTACTGAAACACCTTCGCTTAGGTTCCTTATAGGACGACAAAGGCTTTTCCTATCTCTAATGATTATACTGTTCCCGTAAATAGCATGGTGATACCCTCATTCTACAACTCCCTGCACGACCCATCTGTTTTCCCTGAGCACGACCAGCTCATTCCCGACCGTTGGCTCGATCCCAACAGCTCCGCCAACACGAACCCGAGGAACTACTTGGTCTTTGGTAGCGGTCCTCACAAATGCGTGGGTATAGAGTACGCGACGATAAATATCGGACTGGTTCTTGCCAACGCGAGCGTGTTGATGAACTGGGAGCATCATGTTACACCCGAAAGCGATCAAGTCCAGTAAGTGTCGTGCCACGCGCGTGTTGACCACATGCTAACAAGTTTTGCAGGATTATTGCAACTTTGTTCCCTAAAGACGGATGCCTCATGAAGTTTACCCCTCGTCCACGACCTTGATCGTGATGATGATTTGTCGATTTGTTTTTTAGTTTTGTCGAGCATATGGCTTTCGTTTATACCCCCATTAGGACTTGCATTAATTTCCTCAGAGACACTCGTGATTATTGGGTTGCAAATTGCAATCATAGGTTCATCATTTTTGGTTGGACGCCGATCGTGGCAGTCAGCTGGGATATCAGCAGCGATCATGTATTTATATTACGCATCCCGACGTCGCTTTCGCTGCTGCGCGTTTTGGTGGAGAGCACACTCCCTAGATTAAGCAAAAAGGTTCGCGCAAAACCTCTTGCAAAGTTGCGGTGCAGAAAAACCGACGTACGTTCGGTCTATCTACAGTGCATAAATTGTCACGAATCATATTTGGAAAATTTGACGAATACTCGGGTGTAGTCAACGATATCTCTCAAATCTCAAACCTCGTGAAGCTTTGAAGACGGTGACTAACACGAGTGAAGACACAGAAGAGGCAGTGATTCTGAGTTCGAAGAGAAGCGAAGGTTTGACCACCTCACAATTCAAAATACTTATCACGGAGCGAGCAGTGACCAGTGGTCTTCGATGGACTGCGCGTCTAAAAGGGAACGGCGGACCAGCGGGGTCATCTTCACGCTGGAGCATTTGAGTCCAGAGAGACAGTAAGGGCAGGGGCCTACATAGATAGTACTGTCTGACATAGGTACATCATCCCAATCGACACAAATTGTAACTAAAAAAAGTGGAATTGTTGATTCAAACAACCGCCAACCATTATCGAAGAAACACTACCTTCTCCTCCGCTCCTGAAGCAATCCAGGCTGCTTCGTGAATGACGCCCAACCCAACACGTTCCATCAAACTCCCATCATGATTTTGACTAACCGCCATCACATGTAGCAGGCATTCTTGGTAATACTCAATTCTCTCTATGTCGTACGCGCCACGCATACCAGTACGGGAAAGGACGATGAATTCGAGGGAAGTTGGCAGGGCAACGTCCAATGGTAGGACGGCAGTGCCGACCCAAGTAGGAGGGGAGGAAGCGGAGAGAATGTTGAAAAGACCGTGGTGAATAGATGCGTGTGATTCTTCACCACGTCGCCGTGCAATGGCAAAGTGGCTAGAAGTAGTGCGAAAAATGAGGGTGCCTGGGTCGAGCGGTCGGTGAATGTCTATGGTCATCTCCGTGGGGTCTATTATACCTCGCGGAGAAGTATATGTGGATACCTCTCCCTCTGTCTCGCGAATCAAAATGACCCGGGAAACCCTGCGTACATCAAGCTGCACTATAACGCCACTATGGTCCACGATGTACCATGGATCAACAAACATTTCTGACACCGAAGGGTTGCCAACGTAGTCCACGAGCCAAGCATCCTCAGGATGGGTCACCAAATACCGATGCTCCGACATGTAGTCGATAGCGCCACGCCAAGCAGCCCATGCCCAAGAAGGCCAGGGTAAACTGCAGCCATCAGGGAGCGAACGACGAGTACGAGGTGTATGTGGATTGTGTTGCCAGAGAAGTGCGTGATGTAGGTCCGTCAACATCATTCCATGGTGAAAGGCTCTGGCTGGGTCACCGAGCCCAAAAGCTTTCGCCAAAGCGTTTGTCACTCCGGTGAGAGCATCGACTACGTCTGATTCCACGGTGAGATTGCGCCGCGTACATTGTTTAACGGCCGGCATGTAACTCGTGAAGGGGTCCAATGACTGAGGAAAGTATTCTGCTCGTGACTGCTTGAGAAAGTTGGTGGAGTCACACTTGCTTTCAGCGATGATGTCTTCACATAAGACATCAAACTGGCACTCAAAGTAAACTTGCTGCCCAGTGAAGTATATCCTTCGACGGGAAAGCGCGCACTCTTGATAGGTCCAACAACGTGTATTCCATGCGGACAAAGCAAGAGCCTCCTTAAGTCTCGGAGGTGCCGCATAAAGATGAAGTCCTTGAACGACCTCGATATGCTGTTGCGTTCTGGTTCGTGGGCGGCACCCTGGGAGAGGGTCTCGAGCTGTCGTGCCACCGGCAGCGATGATTGTGAGATAGGATAAGCCGTAGACCAAATCCATATCGTGTATCTGAGCGAACTTGTCCTGCAAATTGTCTTGAATGATGCATAGAGCATCGATCCATACGTAACGTTCACCAAGTTGTCGAACGAATAGAATTGAATCAGTGATGGTATCAGGGAGCTTTGCCGTGTTCAACCCGCCAGGCGTGCCGCGCTCTGCTATATTATCCTTCGTCGTCCAATACTCTGCGCCGATGCCTCCCCATATGTAACTGAGGGCGACGTAACGACAACCAGAAGGTGCAGGAACCACGGACATCAATACTACGTCCACAACTCTCACAAACCCCGGCAGTGTCCTGTTGTCGTGCTCGCCTATTCTCGAGAGGCTTTTACACGTATCTCCATGGCTCTCCTGGCACAGTTTGATCCACTTCTTCACCATGTTGATATCCACAGTGTTTTTTATCCTGCGACTATGAAGGTCGGTCGGTCTTCCAAACTTGAAAGCATCTTCTTGCATGAGGTGAATGTTAAGCGCACCTGCTATCCTGAAAGCTGGATATCTCTTCCAAAGGTCCTCTAGGCCTCCCATCGTGATGCAGAGGCGGTAGCAACGGAATTTGGATGGGGGATAAGAGGCCAACTGAAGACAACCACAATGGATCGTGAACATCCTACATTCGATTCCTGAGATATCGACATGAGGAAACTTGTCCAACATCCATGTTCGGCGAACGTGAAAGGATATGAGGCGGCAGAAATTGCATTGGTAGGATTTTTTTAAGATGGACGAGAGATAATCGAGCGGGATGTCCTCCGTGTCCGGGATACCATCAAGGAAAATCTGATAAAAATCTAGATTTGCACAGATGGAACAGAGTACTAGTGCCTCGTTGTCTAACGTGGTGGCATGGTCCCTCTGTTCACCCTCTTCGATCAGTCTTGCGGCGCTATTTAAGCGGGAACGCCACTGAATCCCTCACCTGAAGGTTGGCTCGTATTTGATCTGGATGCAGGAGAGGGGCAGATTCATCGGATGTGACGTTTGCCTTGGGTTTGCACGCGCGGATGAGCCAAAGAACCCAAACTCCAAGAGCAACCCCTCCAATAATTCCAGCAAGAACCAAACCATGTGTGGAGACCAGACTGAGAGTGCTCTCAATGACACTTGTGGTCAGTAGTACTGAGTCTGCCAGCCCTTCATGGTTACCTGAGAGTCAGTTGAATGATAAAAGTCATGATGGTATCATATAGGACACCCACGTGACTGAGTTGGAAACATACGAGCAACGCGGGAACGAAATAGCTCGATTGCTTTCTCGGACCTTGAAACTTGAAGCTTGAAGCTTGAAGACTGATAACTCAATTGAAGTATCCAGCGCTCTCTAAACGTGGTATGCGCATGTGACTGCTCGAGTCATGATTTCACGCATTGATTTCATATCGCAGTAGTAGCCGCCCGTTTCTCTTTAATGTAGCCAAAAGTGACTAGCCTGTACGGCAATGAAGAATGTTTGTTTGTTGTCACGGTCAGGCCAACTTGAATGTGTGAAAAAATAGGAGAACCAGAATGAAAGCATGTTCAACGATATGATGACAGAACACATCTTCAATTGAGTCTTTTGAGTATGAATTAATCAAGTATGTTGAAATATTGAAGTACAATGAAAAGTCTCGGCGTAAATGATTGATTACTCGAAATCAAGCATTTCGATGCTGTGTGAAACATTATGCAAATCTCCCTGCATTTTCATAAGCACCATGCCAAAACAATTTGTAACCGATGACTTACGACTTCAAGGGATAACAACGTTATTCTGTTTGCTTCAATGGTGATATCACTTGCAAGGAACTTTTCCTGAGAAGTCGTCTCGAGGTACGGAAGACCAAGCCCTATTGGTTCCAAGAAAAGAGCCGAAGATAGTGTCTCGCCTTCGACAAGTCGTTGATGCGATTTAGTTGTGTTTCCAGCCTTGAAATCCGCCACCCTATGAGGGTTAAAGTCGCGAATGCGTAATGATCGCGGCTGTAGCTCCCCTCCAGGAGAGACGAGGTCGCCGATCAACTCCGCGCTACGGAAGCCAAAGATATGGTGTATGCGAGAGCTGCAGGGGTTCTCGAAGAACCGGGTGTACTTTGAGCCCCAGGCGGACCAAGGCAGATTAGGAGAGTCTTGGCTTGCTTCTCCATAACGGCTCGTGTAGGCAGATTCGAGCTCCAAGACAGTGTTCCGCTCGATATAGAAGGTGAAATATGGGGATTTGGTAGTTGTTGGCGCCGACATGCACATGTTGATAGCAATGAGCTGGTTATGAGTACTGGCGTGGAACGGAATAGGATTGAAGGTGATGAAGTGACAGACGAAGGGGTCCCGTAATGCGGGGAGCGAGAATTTGGCAACAAGCCGAATCGCATTGGCCGAATCAGCAAGGGAGAACAACATTAGTTCCCTCGCACTGGCGACAAGAAGCCTGTCGTTCGTTAGAAAACTAAAATTCATCGTTCCGCAATCCACGTCGAAAATTTCGAGGCACTGGAAGTCCAGCTTGGTCGTAAATCATAGCAAAATCAGAAGACTTCTGACTCACTTGAAAAGCGTCCTTCGACTTCCAGTTCCAAATTTGTAAGAAATCGACCAGATCACCGTCCGCTTTGAGGGCATATTTGCAGAACAAGCCATAATAGTCTCCAAAGATCATGGTTTGCGTATAGGGTGAATAGAAGAGCTCCGAATCAATTTGATTGTCCAGAGCTTTCACGACGGGAGACGCAGCTTCAGGATGGACTTTATCCTCAGAAAGTGACCTGAAAGTGACATCATATGCATGCCTCTCTCTGTTGCCGTCAATATAGTCTGTCAGCAAATTGGCAAGACAGCACTCACCCAGGGGGTGCTCTGGAAAGGATAGCCACAAGATCCTGTTCGGGCGAAAAACTGTAACCCTCGAACGCAGTGCTGTCAATTTTGCAGCTGCATTGTCGCAAGTTCGTTGTGTGGGTGTCTTTATCTGACAGCGCAGGCTGGACAAACTTTATTTGTTGGAGAGACTTAACTGGGATTCCAAGAATGCCGCACGACCAACGGTAGTTGTCGGGAGAGTAAGACATTGGGATGGAATGTCTTTGAGAGTATTCGGCTTTTTGCCACGCAGTTTCACTTTTTTGAAGCAATTCGCGACGTGTTGCAACAGCGATGTCACAGCCAGGCAACGAGGTCGGAATCGCATTGAAGTATCGAACATCTATCAAGTATTGCAGCTCCGAGGAAGAGTTGATGACTTGTCGAATGTCGCTGCATATCTGGAGAGGCTCGATGAGAAATTTGGGGACACAAAATCGTCCTTACCTTGCGTGCTCGGACCAGATCGTACGAATCTAGATGACCAAGGATATCCAACAGTATTTCGGTAGGGAAATCCAGAAATTTTAGAGTGACGCTGTGAACTTGATTCATGGTTGACAATTTGATACTGCCGGAAGGTGAGAATTGCGCAAGATCTGTGGAAGATGCTGGTACAACTTGTGGATGGCAAGAGTGTGGATGTTCTGTGGACAACTAGCTTGCAAGTTTCGACTTCAAATACGCTGTGATACCAATACAAACGCGGATGTTCGGGCGGAAAAGACTATGACGTTATCGTTCCGACCCGCTTCGGTACAACGGATTTCTCGGTGATAAGTTCCTCCGGAGCCCCTGTGGCGTTAGGGTCCTGTATCAGTAGTCATTTCGATTACGTCATGGTCAACTTCTCTTAGTCAGCAACAGCAAAGACGCTTCTCGCCACCTTGTATCAATACTTCCAGTCAAAAATTATTTGGAGTTGTCGTCGATGGCGAGTCTTACGCGCTCAATGGCAGGTCTGCCGGCATCATAGATATGCTGCTAGCACCCTTGTCCTTCGAACCAGCCGTTTGCCGCTCCTGAGAGCGACCCCTTGTCAACAACATCGATATTAGGAGTTCACTAGCGGCGAAGCTGAGGAATGACATGTAAGTGTGACGGAGGATGGTGTACAATGCACGGCACAATGAGGAGAATATAGAGGAGAACCTTTGGAACATTCAATAAAGCGGAGGCACTGAGGGAGGAATAAAATCAATACATTGGCCGCCAACCTGACCATGCGATACCCGGCAGTCTCGAATCCGGCAAGACACTGAATGCATGTCCCATCCAAGGAGGTTGGAAGACGCCAACGATCTTTGAGAGTTTCCTGCAGAATGAATTCCCCTCCGAAATCCACTGCAGGTGATCTTCAGATTCACTGCTATCAAAATCGAAGAGCCCAGAGTCTCATATCAACAATTGCTCAACAACCGCCTCAGAGGATTTATTGGACTGTAAGCATCATGATGTTTCAATTTGCCAGCATAGTCAAGTTTTTTGCCTACCAGAATTTTGTACCGAGAAGAGCATCTGACCAGGGACTCCTATATTAGACGTGATCACCATTTTTTGGGGGTGAACGAACATGTCAGGCTCTCAGACTCACTGCTCTATTTAAACCATACTGAATCCTGATATCAGTGTAAGCAAAACGCGCCACGAAGAACCACGCACATGGCCTGTGCCGCCCAACTCAAGGGAGTCTCAAAAGTCATGATCCCATGTGCTTAGTGCTACCCCTCAGCCTAGCGCGGCAACTTGGCATACACGTCAAGCTTTCAAGTCTGGCAGTAGCTCCCCGGAAGATTGTGTTTGTACAACACCACTTATGCGATGATTGGTCGAAGGCTACTCGCGCATTGACACTGCCCCGAAGGAGTACCAGTGAGTACTCGGAACAAGGTAAGATTAGTTAGAAAACGCACTGCAACTGTCAGCACAGGCTAGTTTTGTTGGATTTATATCATGAACCGAGGATGAAATAGCTGTTGGGGAAAAGCAACACCCAAATAGGTTTATGCACAAGTCAGTAGGCTACTATTCGGATCTACTATATGAGGTTACATAGGTTGATGTCACGCATGCCCACTGCCACTAAGAAACTAAGCTTGTGGTGTGTCTAAAGGGCTAGGCCGCCGCCACACGCAGGAGAGCACAAGCCAGGCTGATCTCGAGCCTGACACGTTAATCAATGGTGCACGGAAACGAATCTTTCACCGATTGCTCTATCAGGTTCGAGCATGAAATTATGAATAGTAAGTGGCATGTGTCTGGTACACAATATTTGTTCTTTCTGCGTACACATATATGTACTTATTCCTGCTGAATTTTGCAAGGACCAATGGGATCGCATCTACATACAGTTTTTCCATTTTTAGGGGCTACTTCCATCGGTCACGCACTGGGTTCAGCATCCTCAAGAGGGGGTGGGCCATCATCATCCGAATCAGAGTCAGCGGGTTCATCCCCTGTACCTGATGGGTCGCCAGCACCTCCACCCATGGAAGCCATCATCTGATGATTGTTGTGATCAGTACAACGTAGATGTTTTCACAAGTGACCCCACCTTGCTAAAGTCCATGCCACCCATGCCCATGTCTCCCATACCGCCCATACCGCCCATACCACCCATTCCGCCCATGCCGCCCATGCCGCCCATGCCACCCATACCGCCCATGCCACCCATACCGCCCATGCCACCCATTCCGCCCATGCCTTCCATGCCGCCGAAATCTTCTTCCAAAGGGGCGCCGTCTTGCTCGTCTTCATCGACCCATTTGCTGAAATCAGTCTTGACAAATGGCGGCTTCGTCTTTTCCTTCGTTAGTCGTGGCCAATACTCAGTATTGAGAGCCTTCTTTCGTAGCACCGCGGTGAAAGAGCGCGAGCTCAATTTGCTCAGAGACGCCTAAGAGACGATCAGTGGCGCGCACTTGGATAGTATGATCAAAAAAACATACTTCTGTGTCTACTTCATCAAAAAGCGGGAGCGAGAACGCATATGCTCTTTGGTCGCTGATGTCGGTAGATAGTGTTGGAGCCACAAATCCAAAGGGTTAATAGAGCGCTGACTTACGTTTTTGACTCTGCTTTGAAAGAAACATCTGTAGATGTCAATTTATATTGGAGGCTTGTCTCGTCAATGTCTGGCACGTTCACGGTCAACCAAACGATGTTCTGGCGCGCAATCGCGGAGTGGATCATCAGCACAGGAATGATCAAAGAAAAAATCAAGACACACCTTGTCAGCAACAGAATCGCTGCTACGTTGAGCCCACAGAACTTCAGGATGAGTTGTCATCGCGTCTTGGATGATTGTAAATTTGAGAAAGAGATTATAACGTTGCCTTAACGAATCACGGAGAAAGACGAAGAAACGTCTAGTTTTTCTCAAGTATACGAAGCTTCTAGATCGGCAAACGTAGCCACACAAGGTCACGTGAATTCGCCTTCCACAGTCCACAACATGAAGATGATCTCAGTTCACAGGTGGACATTTGGGACCCGGGCAGGTTAACAAATGTCTTCATTAGACAGCGAAGAGAAGGGAGCGGAAGAAGTCACGATGACGATGGATGAAAGAAAAGCAAAATTGGAGCAGCTGAGGGCCAAGATGGTGAGTGGTCCTGCCTGCCTCGTACTTATCGTTCACTCTACCACAGCGTTCATCTACGAAAGCCAATCGTGCTTCCCTCATCGAGGAGTCTGCTAGAGCAAAAATGACGGTGAGGGATGCTGGGCGGCTAGAACGTCAGCGGAAACTTGCGGAGGTGTTGCGCACGCAAGCTGAAGCCGAGGATCGGGGGGAGGATGTGGAACGGCAGAAGAATTGGGAATGGACGATAGAAGAGAATGATAATTGGGAAAAGAAGAAAGCGAGGAAAGCACGAAGAGCAGATTACGAGTTTCATGGTGCGGGGTTTTTGGTCTTCCTTGTCTGATGTCACTCATGCTCAAGTCTTGTGTAGACGATGCTCACGCGGCTCGGCGGCGCTACAAGAAGGATCTTGACCTGATTAAACCAGATCTTTCTGCATACAGCCGACAGAAAGAGGTTGTACTGGGATTGATGCCTGGCTCGCTTGCCAAGTCTGGGAGCAGTTCGTCTGCTCTCACAGCCTTTGATCCTTCAGGCGGACAGGTCAATGCTGCCGACCCTTTCGTTCTATCGTATTACTGAGCTTGTGTGTTTTTAGGTTGTCCCATCTGCTGAACAACGGATGGCCGCAGAGAGCTTCTACCGAGATGCCAATACTCTGCTTTATGCTGACAACAAGCCTACTGAAGATGCCATCGACAGAGTGGTTGGCAAGATCAACAGAGAGTAAGTTGTTGCACTCCCTGGTTTCCCTTGCAGCACTTATATCGCACCGTAGCATCGACAAGAAAGGCAAATTCTCCCGAAAGAGACTCAATGAGGATGAAGGCGACATTACTTATATCAATGAGCGGAATCGGGTGTTCAACAAAAAGGTTCGTCATTGCATTTATTTATGTCCTTGAAAATGTGAGCTGACGAGTAACAGATTGCACGATACTACGATAAATATACCTCAGAGATTCGGGCCAGTTTCGAGCGGGGAACAGCATTATGATCCCCACCTCTCGAGTCACCTCTGGAACAAGAAATAACGACTGACTTCCTTCTTCCAAGGTCTGACTACGGGAGACTACTTAGTGTCATATGCACTTAGAGCACACACATCTACTCACTTGTCACATTAATTTTCTATGACCCTGTACTTATTAATATCGATGTGCTGCATGAGACCTGGATTGATCATTAATCATTGCGTAAGATTCTAAGAAGACTCCAGACCTTGTTGTGACGAGTTGTGACGTCGGCTGGAGGGTTTCGTCACAGTCACGCATTTGCCAGTGTTGCGTTTGCGCATAGGACAAGGCAGAAATCATCATTCATGTGGTGAGTTACTGAAGCAAAGGAAGAATCGGTTATTAATTGTGATTTCTGTATTACAGGTGCACAAGGTGGTTCCTACCGCTGTTACTTTTGCCTCTCCCAACTGCTCAACCATACTTTTTGGTGCTGTTTTTATTTTCATTAGCTTTGCACGCGAAACCATGGTGAGGTACTGTGTAATGAGTGGGTCCAGGTGATACTGACATGTTCATAGCTTCTACTGCATCGTACTTCTCGGAGCTCTCTTTCTGTCATCATGTTATTGGCAGTCATTCCCATTGGAGACGCGCCTCTCAAGTCCATGGTCCTCCACTATCACCACCTTTTATGACGCATTAAATGCAACCTTACCACCCAATTTCGACCTGCGCAAACACACTCCACCCATAATTCGCGTCAACGACCGATGCTGGTGTGATTTTACTTCGGGAATTTTCGAATCATACGATATACAGAAATGGGAAAGGGAAAGTGTGGAGAGACTGGCTGCAGATGTGGTGCAGCAAACGAAGGATCGTACGGAGAAGCTCACCGGAGTTGAGGAGCTATCAAACGCCGAAGAAGAAACATTATCACCTGAGGAGACGCGTTCCTTGGCAAATCATACCGCACACGTCATACCCACCCAGAAGTCCACATTATCAGCGCTTCGTTCAATGTTCGGCAAAACAGAGGCTCAAGTCTCACCATCCATCACAGATATGGAACCGTCGACGACAACGACAACGACGTTAGCTTCCATCCTCGGGCCATCCCCAACGTCGTTGCCGCCACCCCCTCGTCGACCACTTGAATATGACCTTAATCCGTATGGCTTTGATCTCATTCTCGATTTTCATTGGTCTCGAGGTCGACAAGAAAATTAATGTATGACGCATGCTACTCAACACAGCTTGTATCAATATTTTAATTATAGACTACAAGCACTACTTTTGTACATTGTATACTATATGTGCCTGCTGTAGACTTTCGAATGCTGTCGAGCGTGTGAATTTCAGCCAAGGTGTCGCGGCAGAGACATTCAGATTCAGAACCAGAAAGCTTGCAAATTGCTCTCCTTCGCATAAGTACCTTCATCAGCTCACTCAGTTCCCCCCTTCTTTCGCTTTTGCGCGGAATGCGACTAGATGTCCTCAAAGTTTAAGGGAAAGTCAGCCAACCGGCCAGACGTTACCCGTGCGGCGTTGGACCCGGAACAGTCCACAGTCCACAGTAAGATGGACTTGGTGTCCAAAACCCTCTTTGCGCCCTTCAATAATAAGAAGAAAGACCCCTCGCGCATTCTTACAGACCGTGAGCAACACGCGGTACTATTCATCTCAATCATTTAATATATTCTTTACAGTCGCCCCAGTAATAATGACTCCCCGTATGATGAACGCAGCGGCGACAGTGTCTTCGCGTTCGCGAGGTTCTCTTGGTGCCTCAGCTCCTGGAGGATCCCGGCTGGACTTTGCGACCCTCGGACGCGCCCCAATGCGTCTGACCCTCGGTACCCGCCGCATCACGTCGCGAGACCTCCAGATCGTTGAGGCAACGGATGAGCTCTTGGATGCTGAGATTCCAGAAGCGGAGGGTGTTGCGTCTGACGTGAGCTTACTTCGCGGGTTCAATGCCACTGTTCCGAGTTCGGAGAAAAACCGGACACGGCGCAAACAGATGAGGAATGTCGAGACTCCAAGGATCGGTCTGAAAAAGCTAGGGATGAGCGCGAGAGGGATGATGATGGAAGATGAAGAGGAGAGAAGCATCGCAAGTGAAGAAGATGTGGTGGTGGTTTCACGTCTTGATGAGCGAGGGAAACGAAAGGGGAAGAGGCGAGGCAGGGAGAGCCTTAGTGCAGCAAAGGCACTTGGCAAGGACGAACTTAGACGACAAACCCAGGAAATACTACTTGACAAGGAGAATCTTCATGTCCGGCGGGTATGTTTCCCTGTCCCACATCCCGACTTTTCTAATGTGGTGCAGAGTCTAATTAACAGTGAAATTGCGGAAATTAACAATAAAATCAAAGCGCTGGACTCAATAAGAGAGAGGCTGGAACAAGACCTCTTAAAATTGCACGAGGATGAGTTGGAATTGGATGATGAACGTAAGAACCAATTGAATTGTGCATACGAAACTTCCCTGACCTGCGGACAGTCGGAGGCGTGCAGGAACGAATAGAATTCGAGGAAGCTGCCTTCCACCAGAGTGACGACACCAAAACCGCACCAGCACCTCATGTTGCCCCTTCACGGCGGCGGAGAGGTACGCTTGTTACAAATTTGGCTATTGCATATATTCACCATGTCTTCAAGGTCCCGTTTTCTTACCGTCAGAACATGACGAGCTCCCGCCAGGAGTAGCATTCATGGTGAGTTCAGCATCCAATCTCATTCTTTGAAAACCCGTCTAATTAGTCGCAGACCCTAGAAAGTCATCTCACACCAATCGCCGCCCTCGACTTCTCCGAACCTTATGGAACGCTTGTGAGCGCATCACAAGAAGACTCCCAACCACGGCTTTGGGATTTGATGACAGGCTCTGAAATCGGACGATTGCGTGGGCATCGTGGTGCCGTCAAGTGCATACAAGTTGAAGATAACCTTTGCTTGACCGGCGCAGAGGACGGCAGCGTGCGCCTTTGGGACCTTCGATTGGTAGACGAAGACGACTGGGAGAGAGATGGTCTTGCCGATGTTGTGGAGGAGGACGAGGGTACCACTTATGATGGGGAACTCGTCGAAAAACCGAATGGAATTCGGTCAAGTGAATCTAGCACTGCTCAGACTGGAGCGTGCATCAGGTTGTTTGAAGGGCACAGTAAGGCTGTCACTGCACTTTACTTTGAGGATGAGTGTTTGGTAATCTTTTATTTGTTCTTCAGCTCCATGTTGTCTCACTGCGCATGCAGGTCACTGGTGCTTCGGACAAGACACTTCGTCATTGGGACCTTGCGACTGGACAGTGTGTCATGACAATGGATATCCTATGGGCTATCTCCCATCCACAGCCCACTATACCAGGTAATGGCATACCAAATCACCTCTTCCCAAGTGCCGCTGCCTCTGCGGGGCACTTCGCCGTTCCTACACCTCCTTCTGCAGACGGTAGTTGGGACATGTACGAAGATTTCGTGGGCGGGGTCCAGTTCTGGGGTTACGGACTCGTGAGCGGTAGCGGGGACGGGGCGGTACGAATGTGGGACAGTAAGCCGTCCTGGTCCTTTCTGCTGCATCTGACGTGAAAGTTCTATCTCTAGTGCGGACGGGACAGGCTCACCGAACGTTAATGGGACATACCGGTCCAGTGACCTGTCTTCAGTTCGATGAGATGCATATTGTCAGTGGCAGTCTTGATAAGTCAATACGGGTATGCACGTTGAATTTCTTTGCCTAGTGATGTTCTGAAGTGTCTCGTAAGATATGGGATGTCCGGACAGGTGGCACATTTGAAACCCTCAAGTATGATCATGCTGTAACCGCGCTGCAGTTCGACACCCGCAAAGTTATTGCTGCTACTGGCGAAAATGGCGTGAAGGTGGACTTTTTGGCTGTTTGTGAGTATTGCTAGATGCTAATTCTCTGTGTCCGCAGATCTACAATCGCACGAGTATGCAACATTCGTCTCTTTCCACGAATGGCCATACGCAACCCGTCGAACGCCTACGATACATGGACCGGTACCTCGTATCGGGCGGACGCGACGCTGCCGTAAAGATATGGACTCTATGATTCTCGATTCGGGGGTCCTAAGGACTTTCGACTGTCGAGAATGTTGGTGCCAATTAGAATCTATATATACCTCAACTTAGTGCAGACAGATCCAGTTGGTTATAACTTAGCACCAACACACCGCATAGATGTAATAGCATACATGAAGTTGCATACATCTCAAGTTTCGTTCGCGGCTCGAGTTCATGCTTGCCACGAACAGGGTAACATCTTGGACTTTGATGCGAAAGCAGAGGCAGGAGTGCGCTTTTGGTCCTCCCACCATAACGAGCAATGATCAATAGCAGAGCAACGATGAGCATCACTGTTAGGGTCCAAACCAAGATGTTTTTATATCTGCCAATGTACAAACAAAGCAAGCGGAGTGGCGAATGGAAAAAGATAAACAAGAAAACTACATGGAAGCATATAAAAGATATACAAAGCAAGACATGATATAGATAATTTTCAACGACAGACGAACTTGCCGAGCAAAAAAAATTGTTAGGTTCTCCTATAACCAACTTCCGGGAGGTCACGGCGAGGGGGATAGTCTCTCACACGCTTGTCGTCCCTCGGAGGAGCAGACCGGTCGCCAGAATATCCATTGGCGCCGTAGGCATCGTAATGCGCAGGGCGGGGTGGAGGGCTCATCGAGCGGCGACTTCTGATTACATGAGGAAATATTAAAATATGATGCAATAAAGGACTCACCGATAACGAGGCTGCTCGGGAGAACGAGGGTAGTCCGATTGGCGTGGGGGCGGTGTAAGTGGCCTAGGAATGTAATCCCTTGGAGATAATGAGACTTCAACCACAATACGAGAAGTCGGGCCATACCGGAGTGGTCTATCGTAATCATCACGGCGAGGAGGGGGACCAGGAGGTGTCCTAGGCCTGGAATTCGTGGGAGGGTACCTATCATCTGGTGGAGGACGCCGTTCATACCGGTCAAAGTCTCTTGGTGGAGGATAGCCTCTCGGTGGTGCATCCCTGTCATATGGGCGATCATACCGGGAAGGTGGCGGCGGAGGTCCCCTCATTCTATAATCATCATAATCGCGCGGGCGTGGAGGCGGCCCCGTTGGATAATCTCTCTGATCCCTTATAGGCGAGGGGGGACGCCGAAAATCTCTGCCAGGAGGCGGCGGTGGATAATCATAATACCTCGCATCCTGTGGAGGAGGGTATCGCGCCGGGGGACCAAAGTCTCTAGGAGGCAAGTAATCCCTAGGTGGTAATCGTTCAATCAACCCCGCCTCGTGAGAAGAACCCCTAGGAGGACGCCTGGTGAAGAGTGAGTAGTCTTGACAGCAGTGTTAAGATAAGAACTTACGATTGTAAACGAGGGCATTCCCTATTTATAGAGCTATTAGTAACAAATGACCGTGACCATCAACTACGTACCTAGCCCAATGGCCAGTTTCACCGCATCTGAAGCAAGCGCCGGGATCGTCAGAGCGCCTGGTAGCGCGCCCGCGACCGTGGGAGAGTTCCACTCGTATCTTGTTGCCCATAAAGTACCCTTCGTTGTATTTGGCAACACTTTCTTCGGCAGCCTCGCGGCTGTCAAATTCCTGTAACGAGCCTCCATGAGGTCACGCATGCAACTAGAGGCAGTAACAACTTACGACAAAACCATAACCGATTCTATATGACCGAAGTTAAGTAAAGGCAAACTCCCCCAAGCAAAATTGAAGAACGTACTTCAATTCAATGTGTGCGATCCTTCCAATTTTTCCAAAACAACTTTGAAGATCCTCTTGGCGTGTATGGTCTGGTAAACCGCCAATGTATACTTTGTTCGGCTGTGCAGCACAATGTGTTCAACATGAGGCCAGACAATGAAGCGAATCAGAACAGCGAGAAGACAAGGGCAAGACCAGCGAACAGAGGAATTTGCACGCAAAATTTCGACGCGAGGGTTGAGCGACCAGGGACAGGTGTAGCAAGTCGCTTAGTCGCAGAACCAACTAATCGCCCAGTATCATAGTCAGGAGACAAGATCATTGCGCAGGCGGTAGAGATCCAAGCTAGCGGAGGATTCAACAAGAATAAGAGGAGACCTAAGCACCTTGGATATCTTTTCGCGACCGGAGTCGGTTTTGCTGCCAGAAACGCCGTTGTCACCGCTGGAGGTACGTTTATGACCAGAGCCGCTGGCCATTTGCCCGGAAGTCGTTTCGTCTGCTGCCAGAGGCGCGTCGTCGACGAGGGGGTCAGCACTGGACATAGGTCCCATGTTATCTGGGTCTTCACCGAAGCCCCATTTGTCATTGGTGTCTTGCGCTGCTAGCGGTGATGCAGCCATCTTGGAGGTATCGTTGCAAAATATTTTCAGGGGATCAACAGAGCATGTCATAAACAAACAAACTTTGCCACACTTAGACAAAACATGTTCAAACACAAGTAGGAGCGAAGGAGCGTAACTTTCAGAATATAAGTCTACAAATATTAAAGGTAGTGTTGTGGTAGTATACCAATGGATATACAGTACTCCGAAAAAAATCCATTTATACAAAAGTTCATCACGTCAGCCATTTTCAATAAAAGTCCTCAAGCTATGGTCCAGAGTCCACTCGCGATACCAGCTGCAACAAGAACTCCCATGCCCATGAGGGTCCTGGCATCAGCGAGAACAACTGATGCAGCATTAGGTGAACTACCACTTCCGCCACCAGAGCTCGATGATGACCCAGAGGGACTCGGGGCTCCTGCAGGGAGAGTGGGGACGGACGTGCCCGAAGCACTCGCGAGACAGGACGATGCCACGGTATTTGCAGCGGTGGCACTGGATGGTGCCTTGCTATTGACGGTCCCGTTCCCGCCGAAGCTACATGATTGAGCGTTGGCCCCGGTTGCTATGTAGTATTCGCTCATCACATAGGACAACATTACAGCTATGAGAAATGGTCAGAGCTTGTGCTGTGCAGCATTCTCACATCATGAACTTACTAGGGTCGCACTCAGATACCGGGCCGTATTGTCCTGTTGTCCCGTTGGAAGAAATCGCGCTGCAAGATCCGCCAGACTGTCCGATGAGGCTGCACGCGTAATTCAGCAACGATCCAACGATTGCTGTGTAGTTACTGGTCGAAGGTGTGAATTGGCAGCTGAGATTGTTTTCAAGACACTGGCAAGCAGCGTAGTTGGGCGTGGAAGGAAGAGTATTGGAGGCAAGCCAACTTGAGTTCTGTTGAGGGCACGATGGATAGCTGGAAGTACCGGCACCACTCTGCGAAGGTGAAATAGGCGGCGACGCAGCGGCGTACTGAGTCTGTAGGTTGGTGAAATCACTGCTTGTAGTGACAGTGGTTCCATCAGTTGAGATCGTAACCATACCGAACTGTCCCTGAACGCTCATAGCTGGGAAGTAAGAGAATGCGACACCACCAGACCAAACGGGAGACATCTGCGAGCTAAAAAGCGCCCCAACCTCTGTCCACAGACGAGGCGGAGAAGTAATGCACCCGTATTCGCTGAAGTAGGCTGCGACATTGTAACCCGCAAATTGTCCCTCTACACCGGCATAAGAAGCCTGAAATGTTGAATTTCCACACCATTCACTGCAAGACGATGTCAATGACCAACAAATAAGATACCCACAATTCAAACTGACTAGTTATTCAGCCCGAATAGATCGATGGCAGTTGCACCGGAGTTTGACCCAGAGGGATCACAGGACAAGTAGTTAGCCAAAGGGTCAAGCCATGTAGCATCTCCATCGATGGACGCATAGCCAACGAGCGCGCTAGACTTGATAGAATTACTGGAAGAAAATACGTTTAGCCTCATAGGAGCCGATCTGGAAATTCGGGTTTAGCCTACAGGTATGCTTTCACATCACGAGCAGCTGCCTTGACGAAAGTAGCAGCAGCGGTGCCGTTAGATTGGATGACGACTTCATTTCCAACGTTGTAAGCCAAAACGTTGTTATATTTTGAGAAGACGCTGATGGTCTCGATGTATAAATCAAGTAGATTGGTGGTCCAGGTCGGCGCGTTGCGGTCCATGGAACCATTCCCAGGTAGAGAAAGATCGATGCTAGACGATATCAATGGATTGGTGGGCTGAGAATGCGTCATGGGTACTCACATAGTATAAATACCAGCATTACTGAACGTTTGCATGCAAGAGTCGTGGTTCAGCGATGAGTTAACGCTGTAGGCACGAATGGTGTTGACACCAAGCTGCTGCAAGTAGTAAACATCACGGGTACAGGCAGTGCCATCGGCCAAGGGATCGATGAAAGTGGATGGCTCAAGAAAGGGATTGCTTGCGCTCGCGACCACCGCACCTGCATCCCATTGTGAGCATTGACGTGACATTTGACGGTAGCAAACATCAAGTCGACTTGATGTTTACTGATGTCCTTACCTTGCTCCTGGTAAGCTACACCTTTGATATAAAACCTGTTCCCGTCCGCGGTATAGAGGTATCTTCCATTGCGAGTTATCGTTTGAATAGCAGCGTCAACGCCAGTCAGAAAAGCACCTGCTAGCGCAAGGCCAGTTGCGAAGCGTGAGCTCGCTCGCATGGTATCTCGCTCAGAGATTTGAAAAACGGGATGAAGAAGTGATGTAGACGGCTGTGAATACCGTGACTTTTAAGTAGGGAACGTGTGGTTGTCGTGGTTGTCGTATGTACTGCAAGCTAATTTTGACTAGCGGGTTAAACTTTTGACCTGGGAAGACACGGAAGAGTCTGGCTTAGTCATATTTATATATGGCAGGCGGTGTGTTTTCGATAATCATCATAGCCACAAGGAGGTTCAGGTCCTGGAGCTGTCGTCATGCACACGTCAGTACTGAGCGTAACAGTGAACACCCATGATGCGCGAT
Organism: Suillus placidus; assembly: GCA_016628565.1. Classification (NCBI taxonomy): domain Eukaryota; kingdom Fungi; phylum Basidiomycota; class Agaricomycetes; order Boletales; family Suillaceae; genus Suillus; species Suillus placidus. The sequence continues at coordinate 316,567 of JABBWD010000021.1, forward strand.
TTTTGTCATTGTTGAACGACCATACCGGCAGCCGCATCTGGAAGTGGCTCGCATTAAGCAAATACTTATGTCAAGTCAACCGGGAAGACTGCATAAGCATCAAGAAACTGTACATGCGTGTGCGGGATATGCGAGTGACTCGCGCAGATAATTTTAGTGAATTTTAGATCCTACACGACGTGTTTACCTGTCTTGCAGTGGCATTTGTAATCAAAGGCTGGTTCAGTTGCAAGAATGAGCCTGCTTGCTCGACTCGTCCTGGCATAACAGTTGCTTCTTTCAAGTTGAAGGGGATGGTGAAACCAACATCATCATTAAATTTGCCTGTCCGTTAGTCCGCAATTGTTGAATATTTATGCTGGAATAGCATCAAATGCATGAATGTTATAAATACTTCCTAGGAACAAAGATATCAATAGGCGTGACGTTTTTAGTTTTTGCATCAAATCGACAGCTTCAGACTTGTGACTGAGATGACCCTGGAGTTTGAAGATGTTCCTGGAGCAGGGTTAGTGTTGAGGCGCGAAAATCGTTGAAATACACACACCTTTGCAAGTTTCTGCCCTTCGGACAAAACAATGAGGTAAGACGGCGAACCCGTCAAGCACCACTGCCTTTCGAGCCAGGACAGGAGATGACGATTCCAGAAAGACTTGAACAGATGTTTGAGCGTGATGTCCCATGGATGAGGTGCTCGTGAGAGATGGAAAGCCCAGTTTTGACATGCGTAGTTGAGAGCGTCGGATGCAGACCGGCTTCTTCCCCGTGCTTCGTCTGCGAAACTGGTAAATGTCCTCATAGCATGGATGATCTCCACGTCTGGTGTAAAATGAGCTGAGGATGTGGAGCGGTTTTGTCTCAGCGCGAGAAACACCGGTAACATCAAGAAATCTGGGAGGTTCTTGAAATGCTGGATGACCTGAAATGCCGGCAGCAAAGGCATTTCCGGATCGATCATGTACTCGCTCATTGCTTTCGACGTGCTCGAAAACTCTTCCATCATCACCCAGACAGATGCTGCAGGAGTCGACCGCCATGCTTGGCTGTGAGGTGTCTGCAGCCAGTCTCGCCCGCTACTAGTCTGAAGCCAGTATCTCCCACACCGAGTCTGTAGCCAGTCTCTCCCAGCCTGAGCCTGCAGCCAGTTTTTCCCAGCCTCGGTCGGGAGCCAATCTCGCCCTCTCCTGGTCTGCAGCCAGTCTATTCCACCCCTTGTCTGCAGCCAGTCACACCCATCCCTGGTCTGTAACCATTCCCGGCCTCCCCTTATCTGCAGCCAGTCCCTTCCCCCTTCAGCCTGCAGCCAGTCTTGTCCACCACGTGTATGTAGCCAGCTTGCACCGCGCGAAGTCCGCAGCCAGTGTTGCCCACTCTGTGTTTGCAGCCAGTCTGGGCCAGTCGGTGTCTGGAGCCAGTCTCGACCGCTGCTGGTCCGGAGCCAGTTTCGGCCACTCTGGGTCTGGAGCCAGGCTCGTCCGCCTTGTGTTTTTAGCCACTCTCGCCCGCTCTGAGTCTGCAGCCAATCCCGCCCACCCTGTGTCTGCAACCAATCTCTCCCACTCCTTGTTTGCAGCCAATTTTGTCCACTCCTTAGTTTGCAACCAGTCCCGCCCGCCTCTTGTCTGTAGCCAGCTTCGCACACGTGGGGTCCGCAGCCAGTCTCGCCCACCCTGTGTCTGCAGCCAACCTCTCCCGCTCCTACTTTTCATCCAATCTCGTCCGCTCCTGGTCTGCAGCCAGTCTCGCCCGTGTCGGGTTTGCAACCATTCTCGACCGGTACTGGCATTTAGCCAGTCTCGTCCACCCGGGCTCTGCAACCAGTCTCGTCCACTATCGGTCTGCAACCACTCCCGCCCGTTTCGGGTTTGCAACCAGTCTCGCCCGCTCTGGGTATGTAACCAGCCTTCCCCGCCATGGGTGGGCAACCAGCCTCTCCCTCCTTGGGTGTGCAGCCAGGCACGTCCATCCAGGGTCTCAAGCCAGGGTTGTAGTTCTGAACTGCGATGTCCCCGAAGCCATAACATACCACTAAGAATGTGCAGTGGCTCTGGCGGTTGGACGATGAAGGCTAACGAGTCTTTTAAGTTCTTTAGGTCGTCGGGTGACATAGCTCGGCTGTGACTCTTCAACCCGGAGAGTGCATCGAGCAAGGCAGTGCTTTCTGGAATGTCTTGCATCATCAAGCGGAAAGAAGAATGGGCGAGCAGGGTATGGGGGTGTGTGATGGGTTGTATTTCAGGAAGGCTGCAGTTCGTGGGATCAGACACATAGTCACGGACGGACGAGTGGTGGATATTCACGGGGAGATTGCTGTCAGCCGGGATATCCATAACAGATCGTAGCTGTGCCAATGTCGTTTCGAGATCCCTCCCCTGACCAGGGCCAAGAAGTTTCGAAATCTGTGAAATTGGGAGAGGATCCGCGAGGGCAGCGACAACAGACAGATGCATGTATGCCCGCTTGGGGTCAGCACATGTGGAAAGGATGCGGTCATACAACTTGTACACCTCTGTTCCTGGTAGCAGGTCACTCGTCAGCTCGAGCATGAGCTGCAGCCGGTCGCGGGGATCATTATTCCCATCATCGATGAACTTCATCATCGTAGAGGCCACGATGAAACGTCTACCTGCTCGGCTTGCCAGCCGTGCAAGTTGATGCCTTGGCGGCTGCGGGAAATCGGGATGGCGACTTTGCAGCTCCCTGAAGGAATGCGCCAAGTAGATATGGATGTCATTGTCAACATCTGCCTCATCCAGCGAGATGGTGGCAGCAACACCAGCCCCATAAGTGTTCACTGGTATCTCGCAGACCAGTGGGTGTCCGTCTTTGTTCTGTATGGCTTTACGGATGTGCTCTTCCGAGCGACTCGTGAGCAAAATGTGGATGACAGGCAGTTCAGGTTCACGAAGAGCTTAGGCCAAGCAGGGAGATGAGGTCGGTAAGCTCGGTTGCGGACATGCATTTATCAAGGGCGTCAACAACCAACACCGAAGGCGGACACTGGCACAACCTGTAACGAAGCCTCCGGAGAGGTTGGAGAAAAAGCTCCTCCATCTGGTCACGAAGAGACTTGTCAGGGTCTAGAAGCGCAGGATTGTCGCGGATAGCCCTGTTCACATCCTCCCGGATGCTAGGAAAATTGCTCGCGAGCTGGTAGGCGAGTGTCGCAAAAAAGTAACCCTGTCGTACAGCGCGTCGTGTGCTTGCGGGAGAAAAAGAACGATCCCAGGAGCCGCTTTTCGTTTCTCACTTGCTCTTTCACTTTCAAAGCTCGCATCCTTTCAGCTATACTGAACGCAACAGCAGACTTTCCAACGCCTGCCGTGCCATGCAGCCAAATGAGCCGACTCTCCTCTCGGCTGTCTAGTAATCCGTGGAGCTGGTCAAGAAGGGTAACTCGAGTCCCTTGCAAACACTTTGGATGGGGCTGGCGTTCACGGGAGTCATACTCTGCACCCTTGACAGCGACCTGTGACAGCTTCTCCCATGTTCCTTCATATGATCGAGAATCAGCAAGAGCTGTTGATGAGGTCAGAGTACAATAGGGAATACTAGATAGAAATACTGACAATCTTGACTCATTGACGAAGGTCAAATAATCAGATAACCGTCAAAAATTGCGCTAGTTTGGTTTGACTGCATGGTTAGAAAATCGCCAGAGTGATGGTTAGGATAGACGTACGATGACGTTAACCGAAGAATTAGATTCTAAGCTGCAACTGGATCGTTGTGGGGTGAGATGTTTGAAGGAAAGCTTAAGTCGCGAAATGATTCTTTGTGGCGCCAGGCTGTCTGAACTCTGAAGTCACATGAGTGCGTTCAGACCGTATTAATGCCATGACTCGGAGTCTGTGGTCAGCATGCAGTTAGGAAGTGATTAAACTGTGGAGGGATGGAGATTGCAAGGCATACGAGCTATTTGATTTTGAGATCAATCGGGAAGTTCCTCTGATAATGCCAAGATAATGCCGCATTAAGGAACATATATAGGAAACGGACTCTTGTTGTCATTGAAGGACGCGCGTGCTTGTCGTTCAAGTTGCAGGGAGTACTGTATGTCAATGTGTACTAGTACACATGTTGGCGTGATTGGCATCCAGAATGGTAGCAAATGTCATATTGACAGGAAGGATTATATTCATCCCCACTCCCGATGGTGATCTTCATGTCACTGTTTGCATACTAATACTAATAGTATACCCATAAACATAAGTGTTCACCGCTGACGAGGTGATTCCGACAGAACACGAATAAAAGGATGGAGAACGAGAATGAAACGAAACAAGGAGGAGGATTAATCATGAATAGTAAGGCGCATGGGGAAAACGTCGGAATAAAATGATAAAAAACTCGTTCACTCACAACCAATACGATATATACCAAAAAGTCCCGTGAAGCTTATAATAATCCCTATTCATTCCCAGTAAGAAAGGCGCGTCTGATGATGTCGTGCAAGTCCTGCTCCACTTGTCTCTCCGAGGTCTCCAGCGGGATTAACTAGACATCCCATGCCAGCGTGCATGATATGTTGCTTGACATTGATGGGCAGCGCTATTCGCAACCATTCGGTCCGTCGACCACTACGGCGACCAGCACCACGTTCCCGCGGGCACGCTGTCATCGACCGGCGAAGCAGAGCACTTGTTCATGATGAGGTCGCGCAGAATCTCGCTCGACTGTGCAACGCGACGAGTAAGGTATTCTGGGATGCCTGGATATTCCTGAATCGTTGTGACGCATGCATGGCCAGCGAGATGCATGCTGTTGAATCTCTCCTTGTGAGCATCCCACCAGCTCTCCATTGGAGTCTCAGACTCCAATCCTGTGACGACAACGACGATTGGGACTCTCTTCTTCCGGCAGGTCTCAGAGTAAACAGTGTCGTAGGCATCAAGAATGGCGCGAGGGGCAGTCGTGTTGCGCAAACAGTACACCAGAAGGTCGATACCATCTGATGTCATGAGCTTGTCCAACAAGCTCTTCAGCTGTTGCTTCGCTTGCTTCGGTGGCACCGTGCCTGCAGTCCCTTCGTTGAGACCCGCGGTATCAACCAGGGCAAATTTCTGGCCGGAAATGTCTACTAAGTGGTGTTTAGGTTCAGAGGTGCATCCCGGTCCATCATTGGATGTCCTCGCGACCTGTTCTTGCGCGATGACATTGATAATTGAACTTTTTCCCGAGCCGGTTTCGCCGAATATGACAACATTTTTTTTCCGAGGATGCGCCTGCTGCATTGTATCAATAAGCTTTTTTTGCAGTGATGTGGGTCAAGAAATAGAGCACGTACTTCGCGTTGGCTCGATGACGCGGGTGGAGCCGGTATGTCAGGCGATCGCACCGCCGCCGGGGGGTGCGCAGGTTGACTATTCACGACGCTCTGAAAAGTCGACTGAATTAGCGGTGATCATCAGGCCTCGGATGAGTTTTATACCTCACTAGTACCACGTGCTTTCAATTTGAGGGATATGCTCTGATTATTAACAGACGAAAGTAATGCTTCGGAACCGGCGTCAGCATACAATGACATCGCTGAAGGTGAGGACTCACTAGGCTGTCCGTCTTTTGCGAGCAATTGTTCGAAAGTCGTGTCAAACGTGCACACAACCTCATATTGATTGAGAATTGATCCAGGCTCATATAAGGCGCGAATTTCGAGGCGAACTGCTTGAGTTTTGAAGATGGACATGAGCCACTTGGAAAATGTCTGAGGGCGTTCATGTATGGCGAGGGTCTGGTTCCAAGAAACGCTGCAGTCGGTCATCGACGCACTGATGGTGTTATACTGGCCATAGGGAGTGGAGACATGGACATAATGGCCGGTGGGTATGCGATCAGGCGGCATGGGAAGGCCTATGCCAGCGATAAATGTAAGTAACATGGCTACTGATCAAATGCCAGTATATTTGGGGCTGCCTTGCTTAAAGAGTGACAAGTGCCAGTAGGTGCCAGTTGCTGCAATATAGAAAAAGAAAGCGGGGTAAGTCTGGTCATTTATAGGAATTAATGGAGCTTTATAACGGCGGAATCGCCGCCAAGGCTGCGACTATTCAAGTTCGGGTGTTTGTACGCGGCAGTGCGCGAAGCTGGCCGCCAAAGAACGGTATTGCTCAGCCGCCATAACCCGCTACGCCGGTATGTCGACACAACCGTGGCCTGGGTTCTGAGCAGTACTTGTAAAGTTAGAGTTTGCACTGCCTAAGTCATCGCGCGCTATCGAGCGGGATTTGAATGAAGACTCGTCCAAGTTCTTCCCCATGCCAATCAACCCAGCTACTTACCCGTTGATTACCACCATCTCACTAAGCGTTGCTCTCTTGCATGATCTGTAAACTTATTGCAGCTGCAAGAGACGGACGGTCCTAGTCGAATGCTTGAAAATACTAGAAAATACTTCGACATGGATATCTCTCTCTATATATATAGCGTCCGTGACCCTGACCTCAAAATTTCCTGTGCAATCGATACCCCATTTCGTCATTGACAATCATTAATCGCCTCTCCCCATATAGACTCTGCGACCTTGCGAGGCGGTACCGTCGATGTCATGTTCTTTCAAGTATGTAGTACGTTGCAAGGGTTCTCTTTGAGGCGGCAGACTACATATTCCATCAGCTTCAACATCCATTCCCATTCACACGCTCCTCCTAAACGACTTATACGACCGAGGCCGATCCTAAATATTATCCGCACCATTGCCACTCATTGCCACCGCGCTTAAGTTATCAGAAACGCTCATAGTATTTGCTTTAGTGCGTCAGACCACTGCCACCGTGCCACTGCGTCTCATAGATAAGATCTAGTGGATTTTCTATGTGGAAGGAGTGATCTTCGGCCGGAGCATCAACGAGTAGCAAAATATACGAGCAAGGACGAATTATAACAACAATTTTTGCACTGCAGGCGCATAACAGAATTGTAGTTGCATACTAATCGAGTCTCATTACTTGCGACTCGAGTTCCATAAAGTTGTCCAGTTGCAAGGTTGAACCAATATTTGTATGTCTTGTGGCCACTTGAAGCTAACTGGCACCAGAGTGCCAACCAGAGCACAATTGCGCACCAGCGCCCTGACAACGCGCTCGGTGACGTAGATCTAGACGCCAGTCGCGTTAAGCACCGCGAAACAACCTGACGTCGCATTGAAGGAGGGGTTGCCGTCCTTTGCGCTTCTAGTTGGAGCTGCACAAAGTCTGCAGATATCTTCACCCACCTCATACGTGGGAAGGTTGTAGTCTCCTGTAGGCAGACCAATAGAAGGAAGACAGCCGTTCCGTCCAAGTCGTGAAACAAATTTTTGGCACCATGCGGTTCATGTAGTCCAAAGTATGCTGTAACCGTAATTTTATCGGTAGCAAAACGATTAAGTTGGAAGTATGAGCTACATGAGAATGGGCACGGTTTCAAACGAATCCTCTGAGAGGCTGAGACCACCGTGCTCTATAGGAAGCGGCCTGGACGGTGGCGAAGGTCCTAGGCTTGTCTGGACAGAGCAAAGCCAAATATAGCACCAGAATCATAATATATGATGCCGGAATTATGTAGCAGTGCTATTACCGCACCAAGACCACACATTAGCGCGTTGAAAACCAGAAATTCGTAGTCTCCCTTAGTCACTGGGCAGGTCAGTCTACTTAGCATATTGTGAGAGAAGGAAAAAGCAAAAACCATAGCCCACCGCGAGGGTCGAACTCGCAGCCTTCAGATCACAATCGCCTAGCAGTAAGAGTCTGACGCTCTATCCGATTGAGCTAGGCGGGCGATATGGAATGCTTGCCCTTTCACATAATATCTGAGGCCAACCTGTGGTGGAAAGCGACGTGGAGGAGGAGTGGGCGCTTGGCTGCAAATGGCAGAACAAGTACTGTGGTACTAGCAATCACGATGGCGCGAGTGCCTGTCCCCGACTCTCCCTTCCATTGACAAGTTGCAGGATGCGGCTGCAGTAACAGTAGCACGAGGATAAGCATCAGAATCACGTTCCAGTCACGGTGGCCATGATACCTCCACTAACCTAGTGCGAATGGTACTACATCTATTGCAATAGCCTTTTTAGTCTACGCAGTCAACATCGACGCACCGAACACCAGAAAAACTCTGGACAGAAAGAAAAAGCAAAAACGGTAGCCCACCGCGAGGGTCGAACTCGCAGCCTTCAGATTACATTCGCCTAGCAGTAAGAGTCTGACGCTCTATCCGATTGAGCTAGGCGGGCGATATCTCGGCGTCTACCAAAACCGTTAAAAGCGCCATCTCTGATTGATAATCGGCTAGTGTAGGACACTGAACCTTATCTCAGCCACTGTACAGTTTTTCCAAACACGGCAACTCTGCCATGGTGGGTGATTTCTGATCAGCAAGGCCTTCAACGCAAGCAACAGCCCCGGCAAGGTAAGCCAAAACCTACGCCTTCTCGCTACGCAGTCCAACCTTCGTCCTAGCCTCAAGCAAAAAAGTTCAAAATGACCCACGACGCTGTTTGGTTCTCTCGCCCTAGAAAGTACGGAAAGGGTGCCCGCCAGTGGTGAGTTGCGCAGTATCGTCTGCATCATGCGTCGTTGAGTGATGGTCGGGATATCTAGCCGCCTCTGTGCGCACCAGGCCGGTCTCATCCGCAAGTACGGCCTTGACTTGTGCCGTCAATGCTTCCGCGAAAAGTCAGCTGCCATCGGTTTCGTGAAGGTGAGTCCCATAGCGTTTGAGCGTGACGCAGCAGCTCATGTTCAACGAATAGAACCGGTGAAATGTATCCAGTCGCGCACCTGCATCTTATATCATCATTTTCTCGTCACGCTTCTTCATCTTGCCAGATCATTCGGTCGTCTTGTATGCCACTATGATAATATGCCAACAAGACTAGCATGAAATGCACCTACCATCCAATGCGAAAACATCATCTCATACCACTGAGATGCAACTTCGATGTTTGTTGTAGCACACGAATGGGACGTTATACAGGTTTGAACAAGCATCACTACATTGGGCGGTTCAGTGCTTGCCATGAGGGTATCACAAGAATTATAACGCCTGACTCAGATCGTCAGCTCGAACATAAGACCCGGAAATCAACGAACGACGTCATAGATTGGACAATAAGTACAGAAGGTAGTGCTGCGACGGTTTAACCATTAAACAGACATTGCTTTAGATGACGGGGAAGATTAAGGCTATACAAATGGGGTGTGGCAGATAAGAAAGATGTATCAGAAAGCAACTAATAGCAATGGGGGTTTGGAATATGCCGGTGCGGAAGTACAAATGCGCAGTGGTATGATAGAAGTCGGCCCTTGCTCATGATTGAAAAATCTCCTGAAAGATAGTGAGATCGAGCCGACGTGCTTGTGAGGTATCGAGCGTCGAACGCAAGAACATAGAATATACATTGAAACCATTAAAGAGTGACTGCGCAGGGTGCGCGAGGAACGAAAGATCAGAAACGTCCAAAGCGGCATGCAATGTGCCTGCTCTACATGCCATAGCCGTAGCTCTGATAAGGATCATTCAATGACCCGGCAACACCGACCGTGCCAAAAGGGCTCACGTTAGCATATCCAGCAACGCCCGTGTAGCCAGAGGCATGGGTATGAGGGGGTGTCAGACTCGCGCTATGAGGAGAGGTGCCTTGTAAGACATATCCGTCGATCGAACGCGCCTGAAGACCGTGCATTTGGGGGCCGAGGTGAGAGTGGGCATAGGAGCCTTGGCCTTGCATACCATACAAGCCTCCCTGGGCATAGACATCAGCCACGCTAGTAGGGTGCATTCCTTGAGGGATGTGCCGGGCCGCCGTGGAGTGGTGGCCATGACCATGATGACCGGGGTTGCCACCATGATGACCTTGGTTGCCCATGGGCATCATGCCCTGAGGAGCATGATAGCCGAAGTTCTCAGCGTTGGCCTGTTCCCGCTGCAACTTGTTTTGGATTCGCTTGCCGTATGGAGTGTTGCGAATTAAGGGAAGGACTGGGCGAATGCCTTCAACGAGGAGCATACGCTGCGCAGGCTCGGCGTAGTCTAGCGCGGTCTACAAGAATGTCCAGCCCAAACCACAAATACGCAAAAGAAAAATAGTACCTGCACACAATAGTTGCCATACGAGTCGCGAAGAAGTTTCTCCAAGCGGGTGCGGTTGAGTAACTCTTCAATCAAAATTTTCCTGGTACTATGTTCGGCCACACGGATGCACTAGCGAACGCGTCCCAGTCGACATGAGAACGATTATCGAGACGATAAAAAAATACTCACTTTCTCAATGACATTGGAGCTAAACTTCTGGACAGAAAGCGCACAAACGTTGCCTGTGAATTGGCGAATGACAGCATCGCTAAAACGATTGTCGTTAAGGTCCAAGATATATTGGACAACCTAGTAACGCCAACTGTCAGGGTACTATAACGGGCGAGCAACGGTGGACTAACGTAGTTGCCGTAAGGGTCTTGAACGAGCGTTAACGCGTTGTAAGTGATTTCATTCACAAGCTGGACACGTTGGTGGTCCGAAGCATGATCGATGCAGCGCTGCAGCACGCAGCATCCGTGGCGATGGGTAGCGACCTCTACGCAGTTGGCAGCCACTGCGTTGTATATGAACTGCCACACCAAAGTCAGTTTACCAACACCACCGTGCAACATCGCTACACTCACCTGGTTATCTTCCGGTGCAAGCTTATTGAGACATTTTTGAATAACGTGGTTTCCGTTGAGATCCTTGATGAGCACTACAACATGAAGGCTGAGCGCAAGAATAATAGAATGAATCTGAGTGTTGTATCTATGATCAGTCTGGGCTCTACCGTAAGTCTGGAAGATAAACATCCGCTAAAAGCGACTTGCCTGGCGTCTGGTGGACAAGAAATCAATCATTTTCTGTACTGCGCGCGTACCGTGCATATTCAACGAAATGTTGACAAGATCCTGAGCGACAGACTCGCAAATGACGTTTCGTTGATCATCGGTGGAGAACTCGAGGAGCTTTTGGCACAGGTAGTTGCCAAAGGGGTCGGTCATGAGGTCCGCGAAATGACCGAATGTTTCGCGGAAGATTATGTCCCGGTGTTCAGGAACACCTTCTTCCAGCTTCTTTTGCAGGTAGCGGCAGCCGTGCTGGTCTTTGCAAAGTGTGGGTATTTCACCCTGAAGGTCTTCAAGGCGTGTGCCAGCGAAACGGTTCACTACATAAAGGTAAGTAAAAAATAACTAGCTTGAGAATGGCCTTACTATCCATGTCACCCCTCTTGTGCTTTGGACCGTGTAAACCGTTCATTTTTCCATCAGCGCCATTGCCACGACCAATATGCAGTCCGTATCGCGTCCCGTTGTGGTGGTAAAGGGCGGTCGAACCGCTTGCACCATTGACGCTGTTACCAGACCGGGTGCTCGAGTCGATGTCATACGAATCAAACCGACCGTTGTCAATCTGACCGTTCAACCCATAAACATCTTCGACGCCGTATTGTTCGAAACCCATTGAGACATTGTCGTACTGGCCGGATGACATGCGAGAGAGAGATGGTTGAATGTCACTCTTGCCAGAGTCCTCGACTATCGGGTAACTACTTTGCGAAGAAAGTCGTCCGCTCAAAGCCTGAGAATCAGGAGTATGAGGAGTGCCAGGAGTCTGCAGAAGATGCCCGCTGCCACCGTTCGCCATAGACAAGGGAGTAGCTGGTACTGAGCGTGTCGTGCTCATGGCAGGGGAGCCCCGCCTGGATCCAGGTGCTTGCCCAGTTGAACCAAGAGATGCTTGAACATGTTGGCCTGCATGTGGAGTCGCAGCTCCACCGCCAAGGGTGGTGGTGGTAGACAAACCAATAGGCGAAGACGTCAGCGTCAAAGTTGGGTTGGTGACAGTGCGGCGATCGTTACGGGAGCTCAAACCGTCGGGTACGCGTGGGTTGTTGGAGAATTGTGGCCATTCAGAATGCTTGTCGCCTCTGGCAGAGAATGAATTACGCGGGGATGTCTGGGAGCGATGAGCGAGATCCAGAGCAGCAGACGAGGTGGTAATCTTGTGTTTCGATGTCAGTTTAGAGTAACACAAAACGCAGGTAAAAGTACCCTGTTGGCATAGGATGTAAATTTGTCCTCGTCGGAAGTTGGGAGATGCCTCATTGCGTCTAGGAACAATGAGAAAGGCAAACTAGGCGTAGACATCACTTACTGTGCATTTCCTGATCCAATTGCTCGTCAAGCATCATTCCCACATTATACTGTGGACCACGAGGGCGATCCTCCTCACTATATCTCCCGCGAGTCAAAAGCGAATGAGCCACGGCGCCAGGGCTAGGCGTCGCTCGGGATGGACGCTCTCCAACTAAGGAGAGACCTTGCAAATGACCAGCAAGTTCCTCGTCATGACTGCTAGCTGAAGTGCGACGGCTGGCTGGCATGCTTTTAGCTCCGGCAGGTCGTCCATAGTGACCGTTCATTCCATGACTAGACCCAAGCTCTGGGGACCGATGAACGGAGGGAGCATAAGTGACCGACTTTCTCTTATCCGCAACCGCGGAACCAACAGCCCTAGAAAGCGTCTCCGCATCCACCGAAGAGTGAGAGAGAGCCGCCCTGACAAGATTGTCGCCATTCAAAACCGCATTCACTCTTGGTGGAGTAGTGGGCGCCGAGACCGCGAGATGGGCTGAGCCAGTCGGATCATAAGGAATACTAAGCAACTCCTGCGCCTGCTGTTGTTCGAGTGCACGCATTTGATCCTCGAACATTTTCCGCTGCAATAACCTTTGACGCTCGTGCTCCAAGCGCTTCAGCTCGACGCGCTTCGGGACGGAAGGTCAATTGAAAGGAAAAACTAAGGGTGGCGATTATAAATGATACTCACAGCCGACATATCAGGCATGTTAGTACCCAGTCTCGCAGCCTAGAGGACACGATAAAGTATTGTGAAAAGTGAGACAGCGGAAGGAAGAAAAATGACTTACCGAGTCTGCGAGATCGAGGAAAGCAGGAGGACTCTGCTTTCTTCCATCTGAGGAACGATTGTCGGTGGAAGCATTAGTGTTTTCAGCGGTAATCATTGCGAATAACAAAATAGGTCGACAGCTTTTCTTCCAAAGGTGTGAACGACAGAAAACAGATCGAGGAAAGCGACGAGATTAGAAAAATAAGCCTAGTTGCACACAAAAGATCCTGAATAGAGAAATATAAGTCAGACCAACATTATGAAAGTAAAGCGCGTTGTAAATACCGACCTGCAAGCCAATTTTGAGCCTGTCTAATAGGATTGATGGTACAAAGCTGCTTAGTGGGCTGAATGATTTAAAGGTCAGAGAGCAAGTGGAACGTCGTGTAGGATGAAGACAAGCACCTTTTTTCAATTCTCCAGTTTTTTGACGACTAAAACTTGAAAGGGAGAACGGTGAAGTTTGAATTTGAGTAGTTATGAGCAGCGTATTTAAGGCACTTCGCTAGCCGGCGTGGGTGAACTGGCAGAGCAAAAATCCCGGAAGGACCCCGTTTTTTAAAGTCCGCTGGAACGGCAGCGAGTTCAGATCTTGACGGCACTGGCACCCAATCTTTCGTAATCGCCAATCCTCCAAAAGTTATTCAAGAGTCCAAATTTCAAGCAGAGACGCTGCAGAGAGTCTCCTTCGAGTCTTCCTATTTCACTACCGTTTCATTCGTTATAAGCCCGAGACACGCATACTAGACATGCTTTTTTGTATTTTATTTTACTTACATTACAAACGTTTGTCCGGTCTCGATCCTAGAAGCTCGACTTCCATTGTGCTAATAGCTAGCTTAAGTGGACCCTTCACGACGATCGGAATATACGACCAAACGTAACTTATCCGGCTGCGACTAATAAGTATCCCTCTGCCGTTGTATAAACCAACAGAAGAGTCCATAACCTTGCTTGCCGCCCGCGGTCGCTTTGCGGAGCTCGGGCCACTCACCAGTCAGAGCGCTTGGCAAAACGAAATCTGTCTATTAAAGTCCTGCAAAAGCTCGCATTCATTAAGATATGTCGCAATTCACATAATACCTCGCGGCATCTCGACTTCCCTGACATCGCCATTAAGGCCCTATCATGAAGCACGCGAAACAACAGTGCAAGGCGCAGCGGTAGAAGCATCATCCACAGCTTTCTCCATCGGCTCCTTTGCCCCTTCACTAACACTCACTTCCCCAGGCTCAACACTCTTGCCCTCACAATCTACCACAACGCCACGAATAGTCCGCCGATCCTCCTCATCCTCCCCCATCCTCAGGTTCGGAGCCGGTAACCCTGACGTGGCACCCTGGACCCCATCTTCCGCCTCCCAACCGGTCTCAGGGTCCAATCTCACCGACGTTCGACCGATAGCAGAAGCATTCCGCGAACGTAAAAATCCCGGCAGGGGCGGGAAGCCAATTGATAGTTTCGAATACCGAGAGAAGGTACCACCTTCGGCAAATGGTGCAGTTGCCGTAGGCGTAGTCGAACCAGTACTCTCGGCCTCTACCTCCGCAGGTAACTCGCGCAGACTATGGTCAGCTTTTGGACTGTCTGGCGTAAGCACTAGGGCAGGAGGCAGCGAGTGTGCCCGTAGGGGTGTTGCGAGGCCAGAATAAGCTGGTGAATCAAAAACTCGAGAGTTGCTTTAATAAACAGATGAGGCAGTGCAAACAAGATGCAAAGACTTGACTCACTGAACGCTTGCGCATTCGCCATCAGTAAGTGTCAGGAGCAAGTTTTTCAGATTAGGTAGCGTGTGTCGCATATCCAGCGCTCGTAAATCGCGATCTGCCATGAGCTGCCACCGTCGGCAGTGTCAGATACCGACGGACATGGCCCACAATCGAGCTTACCATTTCGATATCCTTGTTGAGCAGGAACACGCCATACTCAAATCGATATGTGTCAACGCCCTTCGAGAATAGAGGAAACCTAATTCATCTGGTCAGTTGATAGAAATGTAATGCACGAGGCATTAAGTTTACATTCTTGGACCAACCATGGCCGAGATGTTATCTCTGATCAGACTCCGACTCCCTATGCAGGTGATAGGATACGTGAGGCCCTTGCCCATATAGATGGCAAGGAGCTGCACTAGCTGTGCAGAAAAACCTAGCGCAGTGGCTACTGCATCTTCAGTCACTTCCTTGTGGGAGGCCAGCGACAATGGTGGGGCAGGCTCTGTAGTGTTGAACGGAATAGGTAACGGAACGGTGAGAATCGTAAATAGCAATTCTGAGGAAGAAAGCAGTTCAATAGGATATATCCGTGACAGCGTTGAGATCAAGGACGTTCGTATAACCGGAAGACGCGCCCGCAGGGCATCAAGACACCGCCTATACATTTGCCAATCAGCTTCTCCTAACGTTAGCACGGAGGAGGACAAACTTCTGCTCAGCAACTTCCACAGCAGTCTGCCGGAGGTTGGCCTGGTCTTCAGCATGCATCGACCCAGCAGTCGCAAGTATGTCTCTCCGCTGTTTTAGCATCTTCCGACGAAAAGCAATATCTCCGCGTACTATAAAGTAATAAGCACGGATACATATCGGCAAGCATAAGGGTCTCACGCAGACATGTCCGTTCCAAGATCTGTTTCGCTTCAGATTGACGATCTTCGATACGCGCTTCACGTTCCGAAGCCTCCCGGTTCTATCAAATCTCATTTAGAACCGTTCGCGGGAAACAATCCGATCATAATGCACGTACCAATATCGCAACGACATCATTGTCCAATGTTGCATCTATTTGCCGGATGACATCCGCAAGCGACGCCTCGTGGTCGACAATGCATGACCGGAGCGTAACAAGCCTGAACGGCTATGTCAAAAGAAGCATAACATTTCAATCATAAGCTATACTGACTGAAGTAAATCTTGCGAACTCGCAGTTCTGGCATCTGCCATGCGTGATCTGCGCAATCTGTTAGGCTGTTCAGAAGGCATCCGGGTGAGATGAAAATGTGCTGGTGTAGCCTGGTCGGCAGAGTGTCCGAACTTCCGAATTCCTGTCTCTGGTTCAGAGTTGTACGCAGTCGGAGATGGAGAGCGTGAGCGTGAATGGACACTCGAAACTGAACGAGTTGGCAAGTAGAATGTTTCTGCGCAAGTGGAAAATGATATGAAAAGAGTATTGGATGGGAGGCGCGACGGATGGGCCTCGAGCTAATGGAGCAATTAGAATCTGTGAGTAGACGGGTTCCATTGCGCACACCTCAGATTTCAATGGGACAAGGTCTGCAAGGGTGACATTCCATTGCTCTAGGACGGTCCACTCAGGTCCTTCTCTACTAAGATCAGTCACCGACATCTCCTTTTGTTTTCCTTTGCCCTCGACTGGAGCTCCACCGGTAGGATGCCGACAAGTCTTCGCCCATAGCTCAATCTTCACCGTATCGGCAGCTAAATCTGTCCATGGAGCAAACTCATATCCTGACCGTGCATCAATCACGAAAGAAGGGTTCGTCGAGGGCTGGTGGATAGGTGATATGTAGTTCGGTACGGTACGAAGCAGAGGTGGTTCTGGAGACGCTGGGGAAGCTGGAGGTGATGGCAGCTGGCTTGCTGTGAGGTTGGGTGAGACAGAAGCAGAAGACTTATGTGTTTTATGGACAATTCGTGGCGCAAGGGACGCTCCTGCTGTTCTGACTGGCGGTGTACCTTTTCTGAGGGAGGTAGAAGAGCGGATTGAGGAGGACGGTTCCGGTCGGAATAAGGATGCAGCCTTAGAGGCCTCTGCAGTGTTCGGACGAGATATTTTGGAAGCTTTGCGCACACTTGTCACCGAATTAGGAGGGACAAAGTCATTGGAGGTGGAGGAGCGTGCGCGTGGAGCACTTTCAGCGCGAGTTCGTTGTATGGTGGGCGATGAAGACGGGAACGGAAAACCATCCGCAGTGTCCGGAACAGTGATTGAAATGAAGGTCTCCACGAGGCGGGATTGGACAACTTTCTCCAAGGTCCTCTGCGAATAATCGAAGAATAATGATGATGATAAAACGGTAGTCAGGGTCGAAGCCGCCTGCGTATTCGAAGTCGAAGAGGGGATATTAATATTAGTCGTAGATGCGCTGAGGGACGAGACCATGGAGCTGGTACGCGCCCGATTACTGAGTTTTATCGTAGGCGCGGTAGCACTGGTTGAAATGGTGCGGGAGATGGCATTGCTCCTTGGCGTGGGCTCTGCGCTCCCTCCTCCTGAGAAACTCACTTTAGAGTGGGTTCTCCGACGACCTCTCCCGTCGCCATTGTCCAATATTGGAGTATGGTCATCTATGCGCGCACTTCGAAGGGTATTAACAGAGTTTGTAGAGATCCGCCGTGAGCGTTTTCGTGAAAGCGTTATATCAAGGTCGTCAGAGAGGTTTCCCAGAGGCGTGAATTGGGAGTGTTCAGCTGGGCGAGCGAGAGCAGAAGCAAATGCATCTCGGACAGGAAAAGGTGTTAGATTGCGAACTTGGATGGAACTTATATGACGCAAACGTCTTTGGAAACACTCCTGGTTGTGCGACGTTTAGGGAACAAGGACAAGGAATATCTATGAACATACCTCGTGTTCGACGTTGCCGCTGTCTGAGCTCGTCGTTGGCGCTATATCATGGACGCTGTGTGACATGTCCTATAAGCATACAAGGTCGATGAGAGCGCTTCCGTATGTGATTAGTCCGACGGGTGTCGGAGTACTGGCTACTCAGAGGCTGCTAGACTTTCCAATTTGGGTGTGACATATCTTTCACCCGTTTCACTGCCTTCAGAATCAGAAATAGCACAGAGCGCTTGTCATGCCACCAAAACCAAAACCACGTAAAGTCGTAAAGGCGCTAAAGAGTGCGTCTTCCCAGATCAAGTCCGCAGAGTCAAAAGACGCTCTATCGGACTCTGCCATGCCTCCTCCACCCGTACCACCCAAAGCCATGGCCATCCTTGAGCCTGAAATGAACGCACTCATGGATTGCTTAAAGGTAAGTCATAGACTTTTCAATTCCTGACTAACAATATCTTAAGTCTTTTTAACAGAACGCAATGGTAAAAACTGGTCAAATTTATTCCTTTCATGCTGATTCCCGAAGACTGTGCGTGGCTTAATAGCCGTCAGCTATCACAGCGTACTAACTATCCGCAGTGGTATTAACAAATATGCTCCATATCCACCACGTTCTTTGACAGATTCACTCGGACATGAGGTCGAAAAATTCGATCAACTTTATGATGCGATGGAATCGCGTTTGGTGAGTTACCATCTTCTTCAAATCGAGGTGCGTCTTCCAATAATGTCCAAAGCTTCGAGCGATCGCTGTGCTAGAACGAGACCTAGCCCGTGAGCAGCGTCGCGCTCGCGAAGCCGAGAATGCCGCGATCGCTACCCGCACTCGTTCCAAATCCACCTCAGAGTCTCCAACCATACGCAAAGTTCCTTTACCTCCACTGGAGGTCAACACAGATGTCGTCATGGGTCCACCAGCTCTTCCGGTTCAAGCATCTCCTCCCCAGGGTCTTGCGAATCCTGCTCGCCGCGGATCAACCATCTCCCTATCATCCCTGCACCGCCCTCCATTCCCTCTCAAACTAGACCTCTCCTCATCCTCCCTCAGAATGTCCGCAGAAGAAGCCGCTTTATTTTCCCAGAGCTTACCCTCTCCGGTATCCCTTGCGCCAAAGTCAGCTCGTCCGTCAGCTCAAACGGAGTTAGACCTCATGGCTGCATTTGCATCTGCAACTGCCGCTTCTTCACAACACGTTGACATTGACCTAACTGTCGAGGATGATCCCTCTCTGCCTCCCATCGATGCATCCTTGGGAAATTCAGTAGACAAGCCAATTGAGCTCGATCTTGACTCCATTGACATGGAAATGTCAACCATGACAGACCTTTTTGGAGATGGAACCGAAACAGGTTCGGGAGAGAATAGTGGGGTAGAAGGCATATTTTCCCCCGTCGTCTCCGATTCCGTGGCTTCAAACCCCGCAAAAGAGTCCCAAGAAGGCGGTCTTGACATGGAAATGCTCGGTGCACTATCAGCAGTGGATAACAGCAACCACGGCAATGATGTGTTTGGACCATCAGATTCTAATGGACTGCAATCTGGACAGCATTCCACACTTGGCGTCCAGAGTGCACATCCTGGAAATATGGCACCTTCCCCCAGTGCGATTCTCGCAAGTTTCGCTGCTTCTCAATCAGATGGGACCAGTCACCAGCTTCCGGGTGGGGACAGTAATTTTGATTTGTCTACTCTTGATCTTGCTAGCTTCGACCCTACCTTCTTCCATCGGCCCCCAGATATGAACTTGATTGATATGGAGGCGTTGCTGGATTCCATGGGTCAGGGCGGGGGCAACTCTGATGGGTCAAAACCACTATCATGAACAGCAGTTCTTCACTTGCAGTTAGTAGCTTACTCAAACCTTCTAAGTTAATGATGATATAAGACGCGATTCTACAACAAGCTATCGGAATGGTCCAAGACAAGCTTTTGTTCATATCGCTAGCCTCCACGAGTGACCTTCTTACCAGTTAGCTATCCTCCTTTCAGTCTTGAACACGTGGTGAACAACAGTCCAACCCAAAAGCAACTGAAGGGCTTCACCAGCGCTGAACGTTCGAGCCCCACTTCACGGCGATTCACATGCTAACTTCTGAGCTTCGTGATTGCGGCTATGAATCTGTACGTTGCTGAGCCTCTGATTGCACTAATGTTCCAAAAGGGGTTTTGCGTTTTGGTACCTAATTATAACAAACATGGTGGTCAATTCACGCATTTCGTCACCGCGTTCTAGAACTCGTAAGTTACGGTAAGTATAAAGTAAAATGTTTGGGCTCGACGTTACAGTAGCAGAAGCAAAGCGAGTATCCGCGGACGATCATGGTGGTCCTTCGTTCGTTCGTTTACATTTCCCTGTTGTGTGTAGCGAACCTTGCGGAAGGGCTTCATGGCCTTTCTGGGTCCTCTCATCGACATGCAGCTCGTCATATAGGAAAGCCGAGGCAATTCGGTCAGCCCCCGAAGGTAGCGAGGTCAGTCTAGTGTTGCGTCTTCTTTCAGTGGTGTTTAACGGTGCAAACGAAGACATGCATCTGAGTCTTCTGCCACTTCGCAAGCATCCAATGGCAGCGGAATGGCGACGTTAGGATCCAAAACGGTCGTTACGCCTTCGGCTTCTCTCATCTCTGCCCCAGGTGTTCAATTCACGAGTTTTACCACGTCCACCACTAGTGCACCTGCTAGCAATCCAACCCAAGCACCAAATTCGAGCACCTTACAGGACATCGCCACCATCCACTCTCGAAGATTGGACACAATCGTAGGCAGCATCACAGGCGACCCGAGTAATATATCAACTTGGTTCGTTGCTCTCGCCAAGCTGCCCGACTACGTTGAAGTCAACCTCGTTTCAGGCTTGCAGATCTTCAGGGAGATGGCAAATGGCCGGACTCTGACGTCGATTACACAGCTGGTTGTGATGGTCGGAAAGCAAGCTGGCCAGCTGCAGATCACTGGGTTCGCATCAGTCAGTTGCCCGACACCCAACTCGATGTGATCCACACTGAGTGTACACATGCTTCTCTACAGGTACGATGGCTGCTGCTTGGCATGGGGGACTCCAAGGCTACGATCAATACGTCAACAGTTCAACGCTATTCACTGCCATAGGCAACGCCATGGACTACTGGTTCAATAACGACTTTACGAATGTCGGCTGTCTCGTTGAAGGAGGCACCGACAGCTGTCCTTGCGGTACACCTGGTTACTGGAACACGAACTGGTATGCCAACGTGCGTCTAAATTTGATGCCAGCTTCCCGAGGCCTGATGATATTGTCACAGGTCATCCTTATCCCCGGTCTCGTTGCAGAGTCATGTCTTCTCCTCAACGACACCCTGACACATACACAATTAGGCAACTGCAGCCATATCTCCCTACGTGCGTATGGCGCGTTCGATCACGGATACAGCTTTGAGGCTGGAGCAAACATCCTGGACATGGCCAAGACCGGTCTGGACCAAAGTCTTCTTGTGTCCAATGTTTCTTTGCTCTCGGACGCGTACAGCAGAGTCCATAATACCATGGTCATACAACAAAGCATCAGCAGAATAGTTGATGGGGTAGGTATCCCAGAAGTCTTGGTGTACTCAATTTCTGAACGAATATCTTTGATAGATCCAGTCGGACGGCTCCTTCGGTCAGCACCTCGGGTTGCTTTACAATGGAAACTACGGGAAGGACTTGTACGCACCCATTTTCGTTTCTTTTTGTGTGCATGTTTTGAATTTGCTGGATAGCTCCAACGATGTTCTCGTTTTCGAGACTGCAGCAGCCGGGACTTCATTCGCGGCTGACAGTAAAGCAAGGGCTGCCCTCGAGACATTGTTCGACGGAAACAAATGGATGATAAATCGTAATGTCGAAACACAAGTTCGTGCACAAATTTTCTGCCTCAGCGAAAGCTAAATGGTTGTGTTAAGGTGTTGCACTGGGATCTTGTAAGTTTCAGTCACAATCACTGACCATCTCTCATGGATACATGTAGAGCTCCGTGGGCCGCTTCATAAGCTCCCCGGTGGCCGCCGGCCAGTAGGTAGTCGCCTTTCGATGCAGTCCAACCGCATTGACCTCCTTTGACATAGAGCAAGCTCCGGTATCCTAACAAACCTCTCAAAGGTGGAAGAACTTGGCGAGAAATGGAATTCAGACGTTCTCCTTAACTTCGCGAGAAGTCTTTCGTCGAATACAACCCATGCAAACGCGGGGGGTTTACTCGGAAACCGTATGTTCTATGACAATGATTACATGGTAGGCCGACCAGAGCCTGAGCACCCTAGATTCAAATCCAAAAAACTCTTAGGTTACTCGGGGCTCTGGCTATGTTACGTCTCTCAAGATGTATTCAAGAAGAACTCGGAATACAGAGTGTACGAACTCGCAGAACGTAAGTCCTTGCCCCCTTATCAAAATCATCACACTTATCCCCTCCAGCTTCTTGGTTTCCATCTCGCCGACGGCGTCGTTTACACATACCTCCAAGGCGATGAGTACGAAGATATAGCCGCTGCCTGGGACTGGAACCTCGTCCCAGGTATCACCGTCGACTACAATGCCACGGCGCTCGACTGCCAGCACACCAAGTATATCGGAAAGGAAGCATATGTCGGTGGCGTCAGCGACGGACAAGTCGGCGTCGCAGCAATGCGCTATACCAACCCCATGACTGGGTCCTTGTCGTGGCAAAAGACATGGTTCTTCCTCGAGGACGATGTTCAATATGTGATGATCGCTAACATTTCCTCGAAGACGGATGCCCCTGTGTTTTCTGTTCTCGACCAAAGACGTTTCAGAAAGCCTGGCGTGTTTGTCGACGGTATGGGGACTTTCGGAGGGAACTTCACAGATCCCCACACCTTGTGGCACGGTGACGTCGGGTACGAGTTTCAAGGAGCCAACGGAACGTATGAACTGTCCCTCGAATGGGGCAACAGGACAGGTGACTGGTCCAGCACAGGTATATTTTCTGGTCAAGAAACAGTCAACTTGTTCGCTGCTTGGTTGCACCACAAGGACCTCAGCGCCCCCATCTCCTATGCTGTATACCCTGCAGTTGACTACGGCACATTCACTCTCAAACGCGCATCTACTCACTTGACAGAGATCCAGAACGACGGATCTGTGAGCGCTCTTTTGGATGAAGACCACTACACTGTCTTCGGTGTCTTCTGGGACGCAGCGGGCGGCTCGTTCACATTCACCGACGGGGTTTACGGTTCCATGAAGATTGAATCAAGTGCTCATGCTGCTTTCATCTACCGCATAGACACGGGCAACATCACTGTGGTTGATCCGTCACGAAGTTCATCGCACTTGACTCTCAAAATTTCCGTGGAAGACGGATTGGGAGGACCTTGTGAATGGGGAGGGGAGAACAGTGTTACCGCGCATTTTGACCTGACTAGCAGCGATTTGGCAGGCAGTAGCATCAGCCAGATCCTGAATTACTGATAAGAAAACTCTACATACATGTCTGCATCATTAACATATACTTACCCTCACGCATATAGATATTGGTGGTCGTCCCATCATCAGTGCACCTGGATACTCATCATGCCATGCCCTAATCATACCCTGTTGTGTTTCGAATCCACCTGTTCGAGATCAATCTACAGTGATAATAAATCTATACAGTCCCCGTCAATAGATACTTATCCAGCCTCTTCCGTAGAGGATGTCCGTCGCGTACGCCAGTAATGCGCATTGCGTTTGCAAGTTCTGTCACTAGTCTCCTCCTCTCCTCCACATCCACATCTTGCTTTTCTAGCAACTCCCTGACAGCTCTCGCAAGGCGCCCTTTCGGTATATTGGGAGCGTTCCCTTTATGAGCCCCTGGCTTCCTCCTTTTGTTCCCTTTCAATTTGGGGACAGCCAGCAGAGGTTCCATAAATTCTGTTCTAAACCGTCGAAGCGCCAGCGCAGACAGCGGTACCACACGGTCAAGCGGACTTGCCGCCTCCGCACACGATTCAGCACGTGCAAGCTGCTCGCCTGTCCCCCCTTCATCCCACCCCCACTTCTTCAATTCCTCCGTCCGCCTCTCCTTCAACTTATTCGTAATCTTCTCTTTCGTGTCCCCGTCCTGTATAGCCTTCGCAACAGCATCAAAAATATCGCTCAGAGTAAGCCAGCCTCTGTCTTCGTCGACGGCGCGTTTCACATAGTGTCGGTTCACATAATTGAGGAGACGGTTCACAGAGTGTGCGCCAGCGGCATAGCGATTGAAACACGGAATGATGTAATGGATCAGAGATGAATCATCCTCTGGAGCCCCGAGTAACAGTTCCCGAGCGACTTCCGCATAGTACTTGTCGATGTGCTCATACAAATCCGTTCCGCTTGGTGTAAGTCTTTCGCGCTCCTTGTTAGTGCTGACAGCCTCGACTTGCATAGTGAAATAGTTGTAGGTTGCGGTGTGTATGCCCATGTGATATGAAATGTCGATAACGGGCGCTTTTTCAGTTGAGTTTGTGGGCGAGCGGACGATGTGGTTTAGTGCTGGGAGTAGATATCCCCAGAGGGAGGATAGAGATGCAGAGGGGTTAGCGCTGCCTGCAGATGGATTGGGCATTGGCGGCAGGAGCACCATAGGCTCAACTTGCTTGCCTTTGCCTTTGGACATGGCTGCAGTGATCTGAAAACTTGAAGATGACACCCTGTCAAGTCGGGAAGCCGCCCTGGTGTCACTGAAACCACGTGATATTTGCCGAACTTTTGCCGTCTTGACGCTGGCAAGGGCCCGGGGACCACCGGGATCAGAATTTCAGAAACAGAATGTCATAATGATCATTAGCATGAATATTCAGTAAGTGGATGCGCTGTTCTGCATACTGGACGATGATGGAACATATGTGCTGCTGACTTAATGTAGATGGTGAGTGATAAGTATATCAGAATTGATAGCAAATATAGTGGTGTACATGAAACCAAAGGACGACCTGAACTAGACGATGCCCAGAACAATGGTGGCGCGAAGGCTGCTCATTCGTGGAGCTGGAACTGTAGGCTTGGCAGGTTGCCCGTCAGGGCCAACCTCTGTGTACTCAGTCCGCAATGAGCTCGACTTCCAACCCCAGCTTTGACTGACTGAAAACACATCCGGAACGCTCGTGAATCGCGTGATAGATGAACCAGTAGAGCTGGCACAAGAGATAGTGAAGTAAGCTGCAACAGCAGGCCGGGGATCGCGATATGGCTGCACTGGAGCAACAGGAGGCGATGTAGCGGGAATGGTGCTCGGTGAAGAGGTAAAGGACGTAGTAAGGCCGGATGATGTCGGTGGGGATGAACCAGGCGTCGTGCTTCGTGATGGAGGGTGAATAGAGGGGGAATAGTGCATGGCCATAGACGGTGAGGACTGCGACGTAGAAAGTAGTGGTAATGATACTCTATGTTCTGTACGGTTGAGTGACAATGGCGCCGAAGCAGCAGGGATAGGATCAATGTTTGATTGTCGGTGAAGATAGACTCCAAGCTGAATGCCCTTCTTCCGAATGACTTGCACGTATACGTTGAACAAGCTTCCCGCGTACCAGATCGTCTGTGAGTGCAGGCGGGACTTCTCCTTCAGTGCGTCGATATCCCAGAACTCAACTGCAAATCTGAACGGAGGGTAGGGTGACCACCGCACTTTACCCGTTGTGTCAGATGCTATACAACCCGATGCGGTTTGTCGTTCTGACTTCAGACCGAAGAAATCAGTCTCGGTAGTTGTTGCACGAACAGGCGCCTTGCTGTCCGGGTTCGGACTGGACAATGGTGGAGGTGGCTCGAAGAGTTGGTCCATAGAAGCACCTTCGATGCCCCCACTATCGCCAATGCGTATGGATGAATCGTGTCCAACGGGATGATATGGCTTATCTTTGTCATCTACTGGGTTTGGTGAAGAGGTCGAAGCCTGCAATCGAGCAAGAATCTGTGCAGTCGTGATGGACAATCCAAGTTCCTTTTCTCGCGAAGGTGGAGGGCTCGAGGATGGGGATGAAGGAGAAGAGGTTTGATTTGGTTTGGTTGTAATTAGACATCGCAGTAATGACTGATCCCAATGAGCTTCCTGTAAAACAGAAAGGGGAACAAATGGTCGACCAGTAGTAGGAGAGATATGCTGCGATATTGCAATGATATCGTCCACGAGCTTTAAGTCGTTGTCAGTTTTTGCCACAAAGAGCAGCTAGAGGAAATATCTTTACTTACCAAATTAGCATAGTAGATGCCTTCACGGAACAACATTTCCCAGTCTTTCTCCTCCTCTTCATCAACACCCTGCCGTCTCCTAAGCTCGACGATAGTGCAAGCCATATCGTATCGTTCCTTCTCCCCTTTCACAAACAACAAATCAGAGCCTAAAATCTGTCGCACCCACTTCGAGTTTAAGCCACCCCTTCCCCAGATGACGGGAGTCACATGCGGTTCTGGTACGGTAGGCTCACTGGAAGCAGGCATCGTATCGGCTCTCTTGCGCGACGACACGTTTTGCGCAGGGACGGGCACTGGGGTAACAGGGAGTTCTCGATCACGAGATGCTTTTTCTTCGTGGATAAGCATATCCGCGCCCCACCGGGCGATCCAGCATGCCGCGGCCTCGCCAATCTTGTCTGATAACAGTCCATAATGGAAATGAGGTTCGCGAATTGGCCCATCGTCTGGCTCAGATTCTACCTCGTCAGATTCAGCAGGATCCTCTTTCTGTACATCTAAATCCAATAATTTATCCGACAAATCATCGGCAGGATCCTGCTTGGTACTTGATGTGCGCAGAGGAGAACGCGATGTACTAGATAGGCGAGTCTCGGAGGTAACTAACTGTGCGATGTTCTCCAAGCCTACTGCTGCTTCGGCTTTGTGGTCAGGACGAGCTTCGATAGCTTTACCAATAGCAAAATTGAGGTAAGGAATAACGGTATACGGTCCGACTGTGTTCATGACACAGTTGACGGCCTGCGATGCCATGGAGGGTATGGAGAGGTAGACTGCTGTGGCCAGAAGTGAGAGCAACAACTGAGGGTTGGCGGTGTGATGCCCCTTGGGTGTATCGAAAGGTAAAGGGGGGCCAGAAAAGGAAGGAGTAAGTGGATGAGATGCGCTTGGGATGAGGGATGATGGGACATGTAGGGGTGGGCCACCACCATATAGTCGTGCGATGCATATCCTGAAAATTGTCAATTCAAGGTCACAAAGGTTACTTGTGAATAACCTACTCAAAAGCTGGAAAGTCATGAGTGTGGAGCTATCGACACCGGGGCTAGAACGGACCTGCACGAGTGATGTTGTGGTCATCGAAAATTACGTCAATTTCCTCGTGTCCTCGTAGATGGCTACGTAGTTTGGGTGAGGACTCGAGAAAGCCCGCTGTGAATAGCGAGCTGAAGAACCCCTGCGAACGGTTTAGCAAGCAGCTTAGGGAGGCGAGAAACGAACGCGTTACGAACCGACTGTATGAGGATTACTCTGTGCAACTTGTAGATTGCCTCCCATGTGCCATAGACATGCAAAGAGACATCTGCAGTGCGAGACTCTAGTAAAGAGTTGTAGATGTGTTGCTGTAAATCGACAGAAGAGAGCGCTGCAGTGTTCATATGCGGGCTGCTGCGTCTCAGTCTACTATGAGTATTATGGGAGGAGGAATAAAGTTCTGGGAGAGACGGAGAGGCGTGTAATACACGAGCTGAAGATAAATTGGCCTCCAGTGCCACTGCTGGAGTGGTTAGGAGTGTCATGATTATATCGGGAGAACACACGTCGTCCACTGCCAGGCCTGCTTGGCAGACTTGGTAATTGCAGCCGAAAGCAAGTTAACCTCATTCCACCATGCAACAGCCTCATCCTCGTTTTTCAGTTCTATCTGGTTCTTCGCTCTCTTCTGCAGAGCATCTGTCGCCAACCGCAAGCTCAACACGTTTTTCTTTACCTTCTGCGACATCCATAAACACCGCTCTTGGCACACCAAAACCAGGCCTTAGACCTAATATTTATGATAGGAACCTTAATAAAACACGGACATCAGAAGTCTCCGCTTCCGCTTTCGCTTTCCTTTTCTCTGAGGTTGTTCAATATACTCAGAAACGCGTAAGTGGAATAAATGATCTCGAACGGCGGTGAGTTCACCCTGCACTTCTATTATGTTCTGTTGAACAAACTTCACTTGGCGTCGCTCAGATTGAACACCCTCGGTTATCGCGCCGGAACCCGAGTCCTTGAGCTCATGGTCTGGCGGGCAGAGTCGTCGTCCAAAGCCCCCAAACGAGAAATTCGGTTTCTGCCTGCTCTCATGTCCATCCACACGCAGGTGTGGAGAGCAGTCTTTGGACGCCCCGCAGATGCAATAGAGAAGAGCGTCGAGAATGAAGATGAATGTATGATCACTCCATTCGTCTTATCGGACTGCTGAGCGATTTCCGTCTCAAGACATGATCATCGACAATGATCCTCCGATTGAACGTCATATATCTGTCCCTAAAGATATGAATCAGCTCAGCTGTTCTTCATTCACTGCTGGGGTCGTAGAAGCCGTCTTAGACGGACTAGGATTGGTAAGTATTTCATTCTCGGACAACCTCTGTACTGATATGTGCGCAAAGCCTGCACGAGTGACAGCTCATCATACCCCTACACAGCAGTTTCCGTCGCGTACGACTATACTCATTAAGCTTGACAAGTCTGTACTAGAAAGGGAAGAAATCCTCAAGTGAACATGTACTGCAGTCTTTCCATGTTCCATCCTCTCATCACGAAGCATGATAAGTATTGGTGTGTAACCGATCACTAGCAATACCCCATACTGAGAGACCCGCAATGATAGCCCATCAATTCCCGTGGACTGTGTATGCAGAATGAGTCCCGAGGAATGGATCAGATCCAGATCGTGACTCGAACCACCTCACAGTCAGCAAAGAGTCCAACAATCTCATTCTTGCTAGCTCCTCGAGCATGCAAACTCGTGCAGACCTGCACGAACATCGTCAGAGATAGTCTTGAGGCTGCATTTCACTCTCTTTCGTTCAGCACCTCATTTATGTCCACTTGGGGCTACAAGAGCCATATTTCCAACAGAGTTCTCTCGTTCCAAGATCGCTCCGATGGTTCTTGTCCACGAAATACACCATGTCGAGTTTGATTACAGGTAGAGCGTCGTGTGTAGGTGTAAACAGCTCGACCGTTGCATTTTCTCGTTTCCGACTTGGCCCGGGGCATTCTTGGACCCAATGATGGCCTTGTATCCTCGAAAGGAGACAAAGGATCAAGATCTATCGTTGGGTTAACGTTGGCTGGCGGCTCCCTTTGATGCCTTAGGATGATATGCCCTTTGCGGGAGAAGGTCATCAAAGAAGATGCTCGAGAGACGGCTGGCCAAGAGACAATTGTTAACGGGCACGCCGAGAGTGCCATTGCTGAAGGAGAAGACGCTACCAGTGTTGTCGGGGAGCCAAATGGATTATGTTCTTGACTGATCAGCTCCTTGATATCTGATGATCGTTTCTTTTCATAGCGATGTACTGGCATGTATGCGGCATATCTCTGTTTGATTGGTAAAGTCTTATCGAGCTTATCTCAAGCCAATTTGACACGACGTCTGTAATAATAGACACTGTCATGGTCTTCTGACTGATAACACAGAAGAAAGTGTCAATACGCTTAGCGGCTTGATTCACAAGACATCTACTAATCCTGATAAAATCCTCGATGGTTTTGATTCGCAGCATTAGGCTTGATTCACAAGACATCTACTTATCCTGATAAAATCCTCGATGGTTTTGATTCGCAGCATTAATGTGTCACCTTCCATGGTGAATTGTTCATGTGCATGGGCATCAGACTATCAACAGCTTAGTGGACTGTACCACTGCCCTTATACAGGCGCTGTGATCACGAGAACAACGACTTTGGACGGTTTTGAAGAAGATGAAAGCCATACTGTACGTACTGCAGACAAGATTCCAACAGTCTTCCATAATATGTCTGACGAGGTTGATCGCTCAGGTAGCGTTCATGAAGGATTCCCTTTCGTCCCTCAATTCGTACGGATATTCTCCCCATCCATTGCGTCAATATCTCGCATGGATTCGGGAGTTCTTAGGAGAAAGACCGTCTCCCAAACCGTTCATAATCAGCATCACGGAGTCTAGCGCCGAGAGGCTTTCTGAAATGTTAGCTGCGATACAACAGTTCCGCGCGTCAAATTCTATATGGCGCTCTCGCATCGCTGTCGAATTTAACTCCAGCTGCCCAAATATCAAAGACCATCCTCCGCCCTCATACCACCTTCCTTCTCTCAAGCCATATCTCGATGTCTTCGCAAAGGCTTTTCAGGATGACTCAACGCTTACAATCGGGCTCAAGCTCCCGCCGTACACCATAGCAACCCAATTTCGTGATGTCATCGAATGCATTTCGTCTTACACCCGCATCGATTCTGGAAACCCCACAAACCCAATCGCCTACTTCACGTGCACAAACACTCTCGGGAACAGCCTTGTCTTTGCTGACCAGACCCCCACTCCAGATGCAAAGACGGACATGTCCCCGTTTGCCGTGCCTCCAGGTTTGGGTGGCCTTGCAGGCGAGGCTATTCATGCCCTCTCACTCGGGAATGTGTACTCCTTTTCACGACTTCTTGCGGAGTCAGATGACCCGGCGATGCGGGAAATTGTCATCATTGGCGCTGGGGGCGTGACATCCCCAGAAGCTGTTCAGCGGATGAATCGTGCCGGTGCGAAGATCGTAGGTTGTGCAACGTTGTTGGGCAAAGAGGGCGTCAAAGCCTTTGAGATCTTGTCTAGAAAACTGTGAATGGGTTTGTTGTTGGCAAATGTTACATTCCGACATCCGTATGTCAATTCGCAATGATTTGATATGTATACAATGATCGCAGAGTAAAGCTAAAAGGCTACAGATGAATGCGAGCGTGATTAGGATGGGCCAATGGCGTTCGTTGGGCTAAGTGAAGTAGTAATATTACATCACAAAAAACGTTCAGTAGGATGGAAAAGTTGTGTATGAATGAGACGAATTGGTACCATAGCACGACGTTGAAAACGTATCCCATGAGAAGGCGGAAAAATCTGGAGGGGAGGGAGTCAATGCGGAGATGTTATCGCTGTTGTTCTTCTCTGCGTAGTTTATGAACAAGGTTGCGGGTTCGCTGTAAAGTGCCACAGGCAGTGGTGAGAGCCTGGCGCTTTGGTACAGAGGATGAAAATCAGGCTGGGTAAGCAGCAATGGGTGCGTCGGTGAAGTACCCGACGTTGGTTGACTGGTGTCATACGGCGCTTGGTAAGGCTGCTCGTTACATTCGTAGGATTTTGGAATGGTCTTGATCATAGTGAGCTGCATGGAAACGATGAGAGGATGTCAAATATCGAGAAAAAATATGCGCACCGGTGGAGAAATCTGAGTGGCACCTGTAAAGTCGTGGATCGAAGGACCAGTTGACTTGGTAGGTGGCAAAAGAGGACTGCGGAATGGTTGTATCTCGCATCCGTCAAAGTCACCTTCACAAGGTTGTATGCCCTTGGATGCTGACCCACTTCCTGAATCATGGGATGATGTAGCAGTCGTAACTTTCATAGTGTCGTCGATTTCCTTGACAGCGACCTCCAGTTCTTCACCATGCTTGCCTGCAAGAAGCAGTTCGGCGACTTGCTCGCAGCGTCTCTTGTCTTCCGTGCCGTTCCTCTGAACTTTTCGTTTGGTAGGCTTTTTGGCGCGCAGGACAGGATGAAACCTGTAATTTGGGTACTTCATCGCATGGACGGCCTTCTCCGTGGCAGCTTTATTACGCCAAACCTGTTTCTCTGACTCAGAGAGGCGATTCCAACAGTGCGCGATTATGCGTGTGATGTGTCGATTGTCACGCTCAACATTCGTTCCGATTTTCTGTGCGGCGGCGAAAGCGGAGCGGAAAAGCATGAAAGCATTCCGCGGACGTGGGACGTGATCTGGATCTTTGCTACGCGAGTAGCCGCGAGAACATGGTATGGGCATGCTCGCAAGAGCGGCGGAGGAAGGAAAGGACGATGGGAAGGGAAGTTCGGAAGCCAGCTTTGCGGAATTTGTACCTGATGCCGAGGAAGTAGAAGCATATGAGGAGGATACTGATTCTGGAGGAGACGGTATGCGCGTAGATACCGACTCAACTCGGTGCCATTGAAAATCAGGGGGGACTAGAAGACTCTCAAATTGAGGAGGCGATAAGAAATGATACGCTAGATCACCATTAAGATCCAAGTGATCTGATGCATATGCTAAACTGTTAGTTCGAGAGAAGGAAAACTACCACAGGGTTATTGTACGCACCGTAAGACGAGATGGAGTTCAAATCGAACTGAATAATGTGCGCGTCAGGAACTGCCATCTCAGATGGTGGGATCCAAGCAGAAGCAGGGTGCTAAAATGTTTGGAAACCATACTATCGATATCCGCCCTTTATAATCAAGACTGTAATATTGGAGGTGGCGGAACTTGGAGGCAAAATTAATGCTTACACTTTCACAATGTCACATCGTGATATCCGAGTCTCCATTTGAACCGTCATCCCTCGTTGTGATCACAATTAGTGTCTGCTTATGGAATATGTGATATCTAGTAAAGGCAGTGTTCGCTGGATGCCGGGGGCACGTTGCACATCGAGTGTAAGGGTCATCACGCATTTGGCAAGGGTCGGTGAGAATTTCCACTCCACCATTGAAGAAGTTCGGGACTGGGGCCGGTCAGCTTGATCAGATCTCTTTACTCTCTACCAAGCCATTGTAGCACGTTTTCACCGTGTGGTCCGGGGAATGCCGTTCCATCTTTGCTATGAAAACATATAGCCTAAGGACTTGTGTGATTTGTTTCAATGGAGCACAACGTGTCCTAGAAGGTCCTAGGACTCCTAGATAAGGAGTCACGTACGGTCGCGCGACGGCACTTCTAAACCAGGAACTCCCCTATCTCACGTGATGGGGCGGGTGTCGGGATATGACCATATAAGTGTTCAGGGCGGTGTAGAGCGTGGTCATGGCACCATTTTCCACACGCGCTCATGACTCGCGTAGGTGACAGGGGGCGCATTATTTAAACCCCCTCTGTTCCACTCTCATCATAAGTTGTTTCTCTTCCCAAGTTTGCTATGCCTCCTCGCAAGAAAGCCGTCCCCTCCACCGATGTTGCAGGCGTTGCGAAGCCAGTGTCATCGCGGTCCACTAGGGCTGGCACGAGGCAGGCAAACGCCGCACCTACTTCTACCGCAGTTTTAGCAAAACCCGTCTCCAAACCGGCAAAACCTGTCTCCAAGCCAAAATCAACCAAGGCGAAGCGCGTCCGCGATGATGATGAGGCAGATGTTGTCCCTTCTAAAATTGCCAAGCTGAACAAGGATGATGACACCAGTGACAACAAGGCAGGACAACGAAGCGAAGAAGATGGCAAGTATTGGACGCCCCGCAATTTATACAGCCAGGTGCTCACATATCAACTTCCAGGTCACTGTTGTGAAACGAGGTGCTGCTCCGGTAGACCCGATGTCCGGCCTCGTTAGTAAGTATTTTAGGTATGCGTTGAGAACGTGGAAATGACCGGAATGTCTAGATACACATCAAGTCTACTCGAATGCTGAAAGTGTTTGGGACGCAATGCTCAACCAAACTGAAGTCGGCTCTAACAAGAATAAGTGAGCACACGCATACACGAAGGATTTATTATTCTTATCCAGGAACATAGATTCTATGTGATACAACTTCTGCATCCCATTAGCAATGATACCCAATGCTCCCTCTACACGCGTTGGGGCCGCGTTGGTGAGAATGGTTCAAGCCAAATCAAGGTTGGTCCCAACGTTTGAATTTTGCACGAGAAACTGATTATATCAGGGACCATGGCAATCTGATTACGCCATTAACGAGTTTAAGAAGCAGTTCAGGTCGAAATCCGGCGTTGCGTGGCCTCAACGCTTTGGCATGGTGGCTGCGAAGGGTAAGTGAATATTTTCCTGAACTCCAACCTTCATACAAACACCAGATAATCAGGAAAATATACATGGTTAGGTAGGCCCATTCGTATGTCCGAACGCGAAGGAGCAACCTGATATCTTCTCCAGAGCGAGTATTCGAGGATGAAGATAGCAAGGCGGAAAGCAGTGGCAGCGACTCCAAAGAAGACGAACCTGTTCCAGATTCTAAGTTACCGCCCGAGTTACAGGTAATTGGAGAAAACAACTTCCACATCTGCGCTAATACAACCAATGGCAGGCATTTTGCAACCTCATTTTCTCATCCAAGTAAGTGTCGTAGCCTGAATTCTCATAGCCCCAGCTGATCAATTTAGACTCATTGATGCTCACTTGTCATCGATGAATTACGATGCCAATAAGCTTCCCCTTGGTATATCACGTTCTTCGATGGGAGTCGTTCGACTACTTACAGTCTTGCACCAAACTAGGCAAACTCGCGAAGTCAACGATTCTCAATGGATTTGCGGCATTGAAGGTTCGCTCATCACCAGGAAAATCTGGAACCTCAAAAATGATTTAACGATTTCAGAAACTTGCGGAAGTGGTCGAGTATCCGGTTGGTGACATAGCAAAGTCTCTGGGTGGCTTCCAAACCGCTTGCGAAACCCTTACTTCGGAATACTATTCGTGCGTCGAGTGGAAATGTAATCATTCATTACTCTGATGCAAGTTTCTGGCAGCATCATCCCTCATGTATTCGGGCGCACGCGGCCTACTGTTATCAGCAACCAGGATCTTTTGAAAATGGTATGCACTCGGTTTCGTCACCATTTTCATGCTTAATTTTTCACAGGAATTGAATCTCGTCGATGCTCTGGGTGACATGGTATGCGAACCGTATTTATACGTATTCATCTACTCACTACACTTTATTTCAGGAAATCGCCCATAAACTCATAAGTGCCTCCACCAATGTTGACGACGACGGGAAGCCACTTAACCCGCTGGACGCGCACTTCCGCTCGCTGGGTCTCAATTCAATGGACCCTGTCGCTCGAAACAGCTCGGAATTCAAGGCTCTCGCACATTACGTCTCCGACACGCATGGACAGACGCATCACTTCAGGTCGGCGGTTGTACATGCATTCAGAGTGGAGAGAGAGGCAGAGACTTCTGCATGGCTCGCGAAGGGGTACGATAAGCTTCCCGCTGGTGATCGGATGCTCTTGTGGCACGGTTCTAGGACAACCAACTTCGCTGGTATGAGATGTGCGAACTATACTGCAGATCTCAGATTCACGGCTTCACTTCAGGTATCCTCAAACAGGGCCTTCGGATCGCCCCTCCGGAGGCGCCTGTTACGGGTACGTCACTGAAGATTGCTCATACACGTACAGTATACTGACGTACAGCTCAGGCTACATGTTTGGCAAAGGTGTCTACTTTGCAGATGTGAGTACTTGGTTATTGTTCCATTCCGTAAACTAACATTTCCCTAGATGATGTCAAAAGTAAGTTCGGAATGGCATTTTTGAGTATCAATTTTTGATGTCTGTCCCATTCTAGTCTGCAGGCTACTGCTACGCTAGGTGAGTAATGCGGCGTTCTCGAAGGGCGTCTCACTTAACTCGATGGATAGTTTGAGTAATCAAATCGGCGTGTTACTTCTCTGTGAGGTGGCTGTAAAACCGTTCCTCGAGATGAACAACGCAAATTACAGTGCTGATGAAGATTGCAAGAAAAGCAAGAAACTGTAAGTGCAACACTTTACCTGTTCCATATGCAGGCTTCTCACCTCACGTTGTTCGTAATGCTAGGGCGACGAAAGGGGTAGGGACGACACAACCTACCAATTGGCAAGATGCTGGTATGGCGCTTGGCCACGAAGAACTTGAGGGCGTTTACATGCCTAAGGGAGAGGCATCGACGGTCAACCCTCCCGGTGCCTTTCTGGTGTACAACGAGGTTCGTGATCTACAACTCGTTCCTGCGTTAGCTCACATCTCGCTAGTACATCGTTTATGACCCATCCCAGATCCGCTTGCGGTACCTGCTCATGGTGAAGATGGATTGAGTCAGGATGTATATGTAGTCTCACTTTTCCCCTGTTAGGAACTCCTGTGCTTAATGGTTTCCCGTAGACGTGAATTCATTGATCTCCCCTAGCAAGAGTCCAGAGCTATCGAAGGGAAATAGTCGTCCCCTCGTAAAGATTCATGTATGGTGTGGTCGTCTTGGACAAATTTGAAATGACTAGATAAATGAGAATTATTTGTCCCTATTTACGCGTCCATAATAACTCTCCGTCATCATGTCAACTATACTTGCGACCCAAGTTCGCAAACACACGTCAAAGCCAACGCGTGCGGCAGGCAGATATTGGAAGGGGAAAGCACCGAAAGGAGCTGCTGAATTTCCATCTGATTCAGATGAAGACGATGAAGAGCAGCTCGAGGTTCAGGAAGAAGGAGATGTGCTCATTGGTGGGGAGCAAGACATTGTCGGGGAGGATGAGGATGAGGACGAGGGCGAGGAAACGACGCTTCCAGTGAAGACAGGAATGGGTAGAGTCGTGAAGACGATGAATCTCACTCTAAAGGATGTCAATATCTCGAAGGAAGGCAAGGTCATTGTTGGGGGACGAGAAGAGTCTGGACGGACCAAACTGGAGGAGGGTGCGTGCCATCGTTTTGCTCTGACTCGTTTTCGTGCTTAATGCCGCTATAGACGTCGTTTCGGAAGAGGAGTCGGAGGAAGCACCGGATGAAGAAGAGGACGAAGAAGATGAGAGCGAGGTACGTTTCCTTAAGGCATATATCATGCTTTTAAAAACTATCTCCAGTCTAGCGAATCTGAGGAAGAAGCCTCAAAGCCATTATTCCGACCTGTCTTTGTTCCGAAGTACGTTTCAAATACACTTTTTATTGAGTTACTTATTCACCGTTCCTACAGACGAGGTCGGGAGACGATTGCTGAGCGTGATGCAATAGCTCTAGAAGCCGAGGAAGTAGAGAAGCGGAAACAAGAAACTGCTGAAGAACGGAAGAAGCAGAGTCATGACCTTGTCGCAGAAAGTATACGACGAGAACTTTTGGAAAGTGCGTTCTCGTGCAGCCGTCGCGATCGTTATACTCACATAGCTTGAAGAGGAGAAGGAGGAGGTAATACCTGATGTCGATGATACGGATGGTGTAGATCCCACTGGGGAATTTGAGGCTTGGCGGCTGCGAGAGCTTGGACGAATCAAGAAAGAAAAAGAGGAAGAACTTAGACGTGAAGAGGAAATGGAAGAGATTGAGCGGAGGCGTGCCCTTCCAGAAGAACAACGTTTGAGGGAAGACCTTGAACGGGCTAACAAGTTACGGGAGGAGAAGCCTAAAGGCCAGCAGAAGTTCCTTCAGAAGTACTGGCATAAGGGTGCTTTCCACCAGGTATGTCACACTTCTTTCATCTGTATCGTCCCATCATTTTACACGTTAATCAGGATGAGGCAATCCTCACACGACACGACTACACAGAGGCAACCGAGTCTACGGTGGATGTCTCAATGTTACCAGAAGTCATGCGAGTCAAGAACTTTGGTAAACGCAGTAGAACCAAGTATACCCACCTTATGGATCAGGACACCACGCAGGGGAGCGGAGGTTTTGGAGGCGCCGGTTCTGTAAAAACAGGGGGTCGATCCACAGAAGGGGGTGGTTGCTTCTTATGTGGCGGTCCGCATCTCAAGAAGGGTGAGGACATGCGTGTTGAGGGGTCCTCCTATCAAACTCAATTTTTTTTGGTAGACTGTCCTCAAAATAATCAATTACCCCCAGGAGCCCGCAGTTCCTTAGCTTCTGGTGCTAACGCGGCCACTAGCACATCACGCGCATGGGGCGAGCAATCATCGTGGCGAGACCGGCCCGACGATAGAGTTGATCGTCGCCGCTCAAAGGAGGGAAAGCCTAACCGGCAGGACTTCGCCAGTGACGATAGATCGCGGGAGAAGAACCACGATTACCGTAATTCTGGAACTGGGCGTCGAAGATCACGGTCAAGGTCACCTTATCGCAGTCGTCTAGACCATGATAACAGACGGAGAGCGCCGCCGGAAAGAGACCATGATGGTTTTAGGGAGAAGAAGCGGCGTCTGGATTAAGACCACTTCCATTTCTACCTGATGGCTTGAGACATCGCCCTGATATACGTTATATATTGAGTGATTGGTAGGAAAGGGTCTGAAAGGGTTCCACAGGATTTCACGTGCACATGCTGTGATTTATTAATATCTTTGATCAGGAATGACTCGCAGCACTATATACTAGTACTGCCGATTCGGATGGCCAGCTGATAGCAATCATCTTATCCCAATCATATCCCCCTTGATACCAATTGCACAAGGTGAGTATTTGCCAGTGAGCGATCCAAATCGCACTCCGTATTAACCTGGACTATGCTACTAGATGGAGATTTTTTTGAGAAACATCGCCTTTGCAGTTACCCAAGAAGATTTGACACTCGAATTCGCTAAGATACTTCACAAGCCCCCGTTCCCATCCAATCCCCCTCTTAATTTTGAATTCCAACTCTTCTACAAGTCACACCCGAATGGAAAGCGAGGCATCCTTGCTCTCCCTACAGTAGAGTCTGGCATCACTCTCTTGCGTGCTTATGGTGACGCAGGGATTGTCGTCAAAGGCCGCCAAATCCTCCTCAGCAAGAGCACGCAATCGATCAACAATGCCCGCATTATGAGGTTGAAAACTGTTCCATGGGTCGACCCAGTGAAGATGCGAGAGGAGAAGGAAAGGCTTCTTCAGCAATCGAGGCCTTTCCAGCTCCTCCGCTACTCATTTGGGCGCTTCAATCGGGATAGGTCTTTTTCTTCGGAATTCAGCCTTCCTGGCGTTGCCGATGTCTCCTGTGATCTGGAGCGTCGGCAAATACGCTTCACTGTCACACCTGATGATGAGAGTGACGACCCCTTTTGGACCTCGATGTCTATTGCATCTTATGCGCCACTGAAAATCGCAGAATTAGTGGGTAACCAGGATGATGATATCCACATTCTTTTCATTCGTGCCGATGCGCCCCCGGTGTTCTCTGTGGGTAATGATGTCGGTGGACATGGAAATACAAGCCCTCAACGTCTGGCGGGCTTGACGCGTTATTGTCCCATGCCTCCCGGCAGCCATAGTCTGATGCTGGTGTTCAGCAGCCAATCAGATGCGGAAACATTCATGTACGCATGTCGCAATCGCCTTCATCTGCGGTACTCCCCAGTGCCCCATGTTCGGATCCACGACCACACTTCTAATAGCAGCCCTGTCGAGGAACTCCACGAGTTTCTCTCCGAGATACCATACGAGCTTGGGTTCCAGGTGGAAAAGACCGTTGCAAATTTTGTTTTTACTCCAATGGAAATACTTTCGCTGAAGGAGGCAATTATCTCGTTGCACACTGAACATGGCCCTGATGCGCCAGAAATTTTCCAGTCCTTTGCATCCGAGCACGAAGGACACAACGCGAAACGTAAACCACGCCGTAGAAACCGGGCACAGTGGCATACCAGCCAAGAAGATTTAACTTCTCTTCTTGGTCAAGTGATCCACGAGTTCACTAGAGAGCATCAAAGGCCCCTCCGTCTTCTAGCTCCGCCACCACAGAGTGGGGTATACCAGTCCTACCATCTGATCCTAACACCAACACGATACATCTTAGAGGGGCCACTCCCAGACCAGTCCAACAGTGTCTTGCGCAAATACCGACATCACGAATGCTTCCTGCGCGTCACTTTTCAGGACGAGAATCGTTCAAAACTTCGTCGGGACTTAGAGTCTTCCATTACCGACCTTCTGAAGGCGCGGTATCGCCCCATTCTGCTCAGTGGTTATCGCGTCGCTGGACGTCAATTCCAGTTCTTGGGATATTCCATGAGTGGTCTGCGAGATCATTCGGTGTGGTTTATGACGCCGTTCACGGATGACAGCGGGGCGTTGCTGGATGCAGAATCAATCCGGAGCAACCTGGTGAGTCGCTAATGGCACTGGTCGATTTTGACTGAACGCAATTGTTAGGGCGATTTTTCTCAACTTGTCAACCAACCCGCTCGCTTGGCTGCAAGGTGGTCTCAAGCCTTTTCTGGCACCGATCCGTCGATAACACTTCTTCCCGAAGAAATTGATTACCACTATCCCGACAGAAAATCACCTTCCGGCAACGTTATGACAGATGGGTGTAGCCCCATATCGGTCGGGCTTGCAAAGGACATATGGAGATCTTTGCAGAAGGGCAAGAAGCGACCCGCCAAGCTACGCAATGTTCCATCCGCTTTCCAATTTCGTCTCGGTGGTGCTAAAGGCATGGTCGTCCAAGATCCGACCATCGAAGGCAACCTCGTTCGCTTTCGTCCATCGCAGATTAAATTTGATGCACAGGAGAACCTCACTTTTGACGTCCAATCGACATCAGCGAGACCAAAAGCGATGTTCCTCAATCGTCCGCTCATTGTACTTCTGGAGTTCTTGGGAGTGGACACCAGTCGAATCATTGACCTGCAGGACGATGCGATCGCCAAAGCTCAATCCGTCCGATCATCATCCCTCGATGCCTCGAAAGTTATCCAGCAACACGGACTGGGAGCATCGTTCCATCTATCATCTCTCTTCAGAAACTTGTCGTCCATTTTGAAGCTGGATGTTGGAAACACGGAGGAAGAATCGTCTCAGTCACGATGGACAAGCGAGCTCATAGAAAGCTCCCTGCATTGCGCCGAAACGCAGATCTTGCGGGAGCTGAAGTATCGCGCACATATAGAAGTGCCGGATTCGTATACCTTGCTTGGTGTTTCCGATGAATGGGGCTGCCTCAAGGAGGGAGAAGTTTACGCAGCCGTATTTGATGAAAGGGCAGGATTGAATGAGCAAATCCTGGGCGAGATTGCCGTAACGCGCAGCCCGCAGATTCATCCAGGCGATGTGCAGGTCGTGATGGCTGTACACCGCCCAGAGTTGGCGCACCTGAAGAATGTCATTGTGTTTTCGTGCGAGTAAGTCCTGTTTGATGGCTCGCAACAAACGCACGCTGACTCATTTCGTTGACAGGGGTCAGCGAGCGCTTGCATCATGTCTGGGTGGGGGTGATCTTGATGGCGACGACTTCAACCTGATCCGTGATGTAAGCCCGACTTTTTTTAATACATTCTGCATGTTTGAGCATTCTGCAGCCGAAACTGCTGCCAACACATTACGGCCAACCCGGAGAGTATCAGGCTTTACCCATCAAAAGAACAGAAGCCCCATGTGATATCTCCGATGTCGTGGATTTCGTATTTGACTATGTGGGTCTCATTCGGACTTTCAATCCCTGCAAAATTAATTATGAAATGTAGATCGAGGCGGACCTCGTCGGTCTCATCGCCATACATCATCTCAGGTTTTCTGACCTGGAGGATCCAGGTTGCGGGGAGTGCATGGAACTCGCGAAATTGGCCTCACACGCAGTCGATTTCCCGAAGACGGGCACTCCTGTCAACTTTACTCAACTTCCGAGGTTCAAGTCGAGGAATCAGCCCAAGCCTGATTTTCTTGCCAAAGAGGGCGCTGATCTCAACAGTGACCAGTACTACAACAGCAAAAAGCTGCTCGGACAACTCTACCGTCGGGTACCAGTGAAGAAGTGGACTCCTCAAGAATGGAACAAGGACTCCTCTCCATCTGATGGAGTCTCTGTGGAGGACGCGCTCTCTCTCGTTAGCCTCCGTAATCTTGGTCTTTCGGGATTAGCCGATCCAACTCAAGAGCTAGTCGAGGAGATGACATATCTACTCGAAGCATATTGTGACCAGCTGATGGTGATCGGGCAGTCGCACACAATTTTGAAAAACAAGGACAGCCACGTTTCGGAAGCAGAATTGGTGAGCGGGACCATCATGGCAAATTGGTCTGACCATCATCGCCGGCGAGACGCAGTCACTGCGATGAACTTGCAGGTAAGCTTAGTGCTCGACATGCATGTGCCACAAGTTCTTAAACGATGATTCAGACGCATGAGCTCGTCCGTGCGGTCAGGGCAGAGCTCCTGATTAAAGATTTGGCGACGTCGGAGACAGAGACGTATTATGATGAAGAGGATGATTATGATGATTGGACCTTCCGCGAAGAATTTGATGACACGGAACAGCGAAGTATGAAAGAAACGTTCAAGCGCTCTTGGGCAGCATGGTGCGTTGCGGAAGATACGCTTCAGGAAGAACCGAGGATGTTTGGAGCTCAGAGCTTTGGTTTAATCGCTCTGGGCAGGATGCTCGAGATTGTGAAGGCGTCTTATATGATGTGAGGAATCGAGTACCATAAACTGGCCTTCATACCAGCACTATTGCACTGTAACGGAATTGTATATCATAGGAACTCACAAGAACTCATGCAAATGACCAAAGTCATTTTACATTCAAAGCGAAGTCAGAGTGGGGGAATATGACGCGATTCTGAGCGCGATCACACTACAATTCTGAATCACGCGTGCTCATGGAACGCGATTAAAAGGACTTCGATTTTCAATGACACATTACAATTTGAGATATGCATGACCTGAATTCGAAATATGTAACCTACAATAGCAAAAAAATTACTCGGCGAAGCGAAATAATGTTCGGCAAAATATGATCAGGCATCCAGAAGCTCCCTGGGCATGTCCACGAAAGCAGCAGCCCCGTTGCCAATGAGAGCAAGCTGCATGAGGGATGCTGCAGTCTGGCGGTATATCCTCTCCAAGGCAGGATGAGCAGGGCGCCCTTGCGACACTACGGGAAACAGTGAGAATACAATCAAGTCAACTCAAGGACAAACTCACGCAAAATAGCCTGGTTCACATCCGTTGCAAGACTTGCTCTTGCTGCCTGCCCCGCCACCTCCGCTGCGTCCCCACCGGCCCCAAGCGGATCCTCGAAAGCCACGATCACACTCGTGCGCTTAAAAATGGCGCGCATCTCCGGGCGGTCTTTGTACTCTGACTGCAACTCCTGTCCGTACGCAACCGCACGCTCGAGAGCAGTCCCATACTTTGCAGCAGTCACACCTGACAAACCCGAATACGAATAAGAGGTGAAAGATGCCTTACGCTTGCCTTTGATAGGGATTGCACGGCTGCCGCCACCAAAACCGTTCATCA
This sequence comes from Suillus placidus, assembly GCA_016628565.1. Lineage (NCBI taxonomy): Eukaryota > Fungi > Basidiomycota > Agaricomycetes > Boletales > Suillaceae > Suillus > Suillus placidus. The sequence continues at coordinate 359,127 of JABBWD010000021.1, forward strand.
CTCCAGTACTGGAGATATCTGCCTCATCGTCGACGTCCATCCCCATCCCGTCCGAGGTCCCTTTGTCTTCTCTATCGACCTCCACATTCATCTCTGCATCCTCTGCACACATCTGCTTCTTCAGTTCTGCCGCTTCCAATACAAGCTCCACAAATTTACGGCATCGTAGTTTAAAGAGCACGAGTCCTGCATCCGCATCAAGCGCTCGTGGGAAGTGTGTTCGCGTGTCGGACAGCGCAGTGTCAACATCACCAGCGAGCACGGCATGCACAATACGGGTACGGATCTCGATGTCATCCATAGGTGCAGGTACGATCGTAGGTGTTTGGGGCACGTCGTCCATATCCATGATCTGATCATGGTCGGACACAAGACTCGTGGAAGACGAAGGGAACGTGCTTGACGACTTCAATGTTGACATTCCTCCTCGAGCGGAGCACTGCGCCTCAAACGCTCGTGCCGTACGTGCGTATCCGTGATGCGACAGGTACGCAAGAACAAGATCATTGATCTGGGACTTCACGCGAGTTTCTGCGGTGGATGTCGATACTGCAGTAAGATCTTTGTCACCACCAGCTACTGGCCACGTCAAAGGCGCAGACTGAATGCGAGACCACGTGGTGTTGCGTTGTTGCAGCACGTGGTCTTCAATGTCGAACTTGAATGGGTCCTGGCCGAAGTTAACCCGCACAGATTCTCCGGGATGGCAAAGCCCGACTGCTGGATAAATATCACAATCCTTGCCGATATTATCGAAAACAGAGCCTGTGGGAATTCAGAATAAAAGAAGTCCTCGGAGGGAAGAATGCGCACCAAGTAAAGCACCGTTCTTTGTGTAGAACGCACGGTTCTGGCTAAAATCAATACCACAGCCGATGACATCTCCGGCTAATTGGTCCAAAGTGAGTCAATATATTCAAGTGCATCGTGAAGTAGACGGACCTCCGAACTGTGGACCATAAGGTGTGCCCGTCTTCTCAGCCGCAAACGATGAACCATCATCACCGTGATATCCCCACGAGTTCTTCTCCCACCCCGGTAGGCGAATCAATTTAAAGTCGCGGCTCACAAGACTACAAAGGAATGTCAGCGAAATTAATTTCAAATCATCGAATTTTAATCGGACCCAACACTAATATGCCTGAATTTGCGTTTGAGTACACATATATCAGAAATTCTGTACATAAGGCACTCACCCCTTGTTGCTGTTCGTCTTACTGGTGACCTCGACCTCGTAGTAGTATATGCCACAGGCAGGAGGAATAGGAAAGATCGTACGCGCAGCCGCAGCATCTTTGTCAGAGTTGCTTGGAGATCCTGTTTTGATGAGCGTAACGTGTGTGGTAATTCTACTGCCTTAGTATGACTGACCTTGATAGGTGAGATCCCTTCCATCTGCGGAAACGCTTAACATAGAACTTCGATATTCCTCACTCCACCTAGTTGGGAGGCTCAAGAGGGCGGATGACATGAAAGGATTATTCTCTTGCTGTTGCCGGGAGGACATTTCGCCAGGAGGACTAGCGTCTTCTTCGTCGCTATCAAAGCTGGGAGATCTCTGTGCCCTCCTCCTTCCGCCAGCATACTCAGTACGGATGGCGGCAAGATCAGGCTTCAGTGATGAGGAAAGTTGAGAAGGAGTGTCTGTCTGCAAAAGGTTCCGCAATGCGGAATGGTCAAGGTACGCCGGGCGAGGAAAGGGTGCTGAGTCGGCAGGGAACGGACCCACGCTCGAGTGTGCCATAGCTGGTCTCTGAGCGCTAGGCGCCCTAACACCGGTTGCACTGGGCCGACGAGCACGAGAAGGTGAAGAGGTTGGACAAGTGGTATCGACTCTAATTACGCGCGGCTCATAGTATATGTGCGCTGGTGTATTTCCTGTGCCTGAAAGGAGTGCAGAACTTGGCTGTGTGAATGATCGAGCGGTCGAGCGGATTGGAGGGGCCACAACCATAGAACTGGATCCACGGATACTACTGATACCTGTAGTAGGACTACGTTGCGGCCATCCCGGGTTCACAAGGCGAGGACGGGACTGTGGGGAAGGTGCAAAGGGGATTGAGATGACTGACTCGATATTCCGAACAGGTGAAATACCTCCCCGTGGTGGAACGGGGATGCTGGGTGACCTTGCGGGTCTACTGCTCATCTTGGGGTGTAGATAACGTTCCTAGCACAAATGAAGGAACTAAGTACTTAGTGAACGGGCCTGGGCTAGGCTAGACTTTTGTATCTGATAACTGTATCAGCAACGCAGTAACAAGCGAATTAGAGAAACACACGTATGGTGGACGTTGACGATAGAGAATGGTTAGAAGGCGTAATGATTCGTTCGCAAGCTGGCCTACTTATAGGCACTCGAGACCATCGTCACCGAGCATCAAAGGTCACGTTATGGGGCACGTCACAAGACGTGACATGTAGTCATCCTTGTGACTACCTCCCTGTCACACTGGCTACGCGTCCCGCACTTGCTTTCAGACCACTACCATGGTGCGCATTCATATCGTTCGGTTGGCAGATCAAACTAATCTAGTTGTATAGGAACCCTCATACCGCATTGTTCCACCTTCACAAATCAAAACTGCGTCCATAAGTGATACTGCAGGCAGTCTAGGCCTCCATGACACCCTCCGGTATGGAATCCGTAGCATTGCAACTCAGACGAGAGGGGGCGAGTTCGAGAACCGTATTACAAAGGTGCGCTTGAAGTCCATTAAAAAATGCGTCTCTTTCTGACGGCATTCACAGTGGGAAGAGACGCAGGACAACGCGAGGCTAAACATGTTGGCCAATCTCTACGGTCCCAGTGCACCTATGAGGTTGCTTATGGAACGCCAGATTGTGTCCACCGTGAGTATGGACGTGTGTGCTAAATATATGCAAGTTGAATTCCTTTCAGAGCCCTCATATGCCTGGCATGCCACAGTCAAACATACATCTCGACATCCTGATGGGTCGGGATGAGACTCTGGACCCGACCGACTTCTTCCTCGGTGTGTAATTTGCCAGATACTCAAGTGATGCGATCTGACTGGGTGTCCCACAGGCATGGAGAGTGGTCCACCGTTAAGCGTTCACAACGAGATGGAAAAGAAACTCCGACTGTAATCTTAGACTGCTGTCATACCTGCTATCCCGTAATATCATGACTTCAATAACTTGCAATAACAGCGCGCGGGTGATGTCAATATGAAAGGTGAGTGAGAAGCTCAGATGAATGCTGTCATCTATGCATTGAATATACGTGTGCGTATGATAGGGATACACTGAATGTGGTGTGTAAATAACAGTAATACTAACAGATGTCAAGCACGGAAGATTACGTTTGGTAGTGACAGATGTGCTCCGTATGCAACTATGCAACAGTGAATGACTCTCCGCATCCACATGCGTCCTTGATATTAGGATTGTTAAAAACGAATTTGGAGCTACATGGATCGATCATGTAAGTTCTGTGGTGAAGTATCGCCTAAAACAGTGAACCACACACCTTAGTGCATCCTCCTTCCAGTCCATCTCACTGCCTATTATTGAGAAAAGTGCCTTGCTGTCTATGAGCACCTTAACCCCATCTTGCTGTACCACCTCGTCAAACTTTTCCGGCCTCTCCACATAATCAAGGTGGTAAGACAGGCCAGCACAACCCTTGTTTCGCACACTTATACGAATCAAATGTGGTGTCGGACTATTAAGCAAGCCACGCAGCCGCTGTATCGCAGTCGGTGTCTGCAACGAATGAACAATCTTGTTGATGCAAATAGAATCCATCATCAGGACATACCATACTTAACACCGCCTTGGTGGACCGAATAGTTGGCCGCGGTCGCTCTGCCTTTGGCACAGGTGGTGGGCGAGCAGCTACTTGTGGAGAAGCTGGTTCGGATGATAACGACTTTGCAGTGGGTACGACAACAGGCGGTGAATCTTTGAGAGGCTGCTTTGTATTAGAGCTGGAATGCGCTTCCGGTAGTCTCTGAGGTTGAGAGCTTAAGGCGGACATCATCGCACGACGATGAGTGGAGTAGATGGCGGATGCGCGTATTGAGTGAACGACATTGTGTGCCGAACACGACCGACCTAGTGAAGACAGCATCATGGACGTTAGAATGAAGAAGGGCAGTCACCGGAATACTTACCAGATCCACAAAACCGACATGTTTAGTCATCTTACATGTAGCCAATCACGACACCCCGATTTTACTCTTGTCACGTGTCACTTGTTGTCAGCAAGTTTTTAAAGCCATCCGACTGGTCGATCAACGCCGAATTCTTTGCCTCGTGCCCCCATCTTCCGTTTCCTCAGCCAATGGTTTAGTCGTGATTCTCATCGCTATGTGAAAAGGTATCACACGTTTACTATAACTTGTAGTTAAATGATATATCATTATCAAAGTACGGCCTGGCCTCCTGGGGCACTGCCGTTTTTCAAGATTGGCAAGTGGGACGAGAAGCAGGACCGACTCGACGCGAATGCAAAACTGACGGGGCCTCAACATGAGGGTTGGCAACATATTCCAACAAACAGGCAGGCATTCGACGCCGGCTTGCGTCGCGCTTTCAACTGCTGTGAGTCACTTACCCCTTCTCCAGCAGTCCCCTCCGCGGAGAATAGGAATATATGAACGGACAGCCAGTGTACTCGGGAGCATAGCCTCCAGGGAGGTAGTCTGTTGATGAGCGTGTTCTAACTTGATGCATTACGGACAGACTAACAAACATTGTTAATGTAACACAGCTGCGGTATATAACAGACTTGATCTATTACCTCTATAGGATCTTGTGGGATTAACCATGCCTGCTCGAAACACGCTGTTTGCAACGGCTTGCGCTGCTCAACGTAGCAACACCGATCTTGTAATTTATTCTCGTGATGCCGGCCAATGTGTCGAGATTGCATAGTATGTATTTTGTCTCTGTTTCTCTGCATGAATACCCACTCGTAGTCGTCTAGTCCAGTCTCCAGAGGCTTCCGCATCGTACCAAGCGGGATCGCAGCATACTTATTGCGGCGGTGCTGTTTTTGGGAGTGCTTTTGTGGCCTCGCGTACGAACATCCCACTCCAGTACGATTTGTCACTTCGGCGATTGGCCACACACAGGTTGTTTGTCACTTTCGAGACCACCGCTGCGGATTTTCTAGTATGTTTATCATTTTTGCTGCTTCTTACTATTTGCTTCATTATTTTCAGTCAACATTAACAAGACACGACATACGGCGCTGCTCGAATCATCGTATGATGACTTCCCAACACGAGGTATTCTTTTTACTCCACGCGGAAGGTATAAATATCATCCATCCCTAGTTCAAGGAGATATTCCCAATATCACGTTGTTACTTGCTGCATTTCGAGCTATCATTGCCAGTCTACCATCTGGCCATGCTGAGACCGTGCCATACTTCGTTAATTATCTTGGCTCACACTCGTTGATGCACCCGCGGCCATCTGTCACAACTCAAAGCCTATCACCCTTCTTTATCCGCGAAGTGGCAGGAAACCGCCCTCGTTCTGGTACGAAAAATCTACATGTTTTTTGGTCTATGCTTAAGGTAAAATATACAGCATTTATCCCAAGACCGAAAGATATCCTACTTGGCCGTGTACGACAACCAATTAGACACGACACTGATGCGCCGCCGCACACACATATCTCAGTCTCGAGAATTGAGCAAGGACATATGCATGCGCTCGCAGCCGGCATGGGTATTAGTCGTTATGATGCGATGGGACTTACTGAAGAATGTGATGGTTGTGGTAAGTGGTTTATGGCGAGCGCTTTGAGAGGGCACATTGCGAGGGGATGTGGCGAGAGGTAGTGCCATATATACTACAAAGTTCGCAACTGAGGGTTATGTTTATCGAGGTCCTTTGTGAAGGTTTGGTGTTTGGTGTTGGTGTTCGGATTTTTACAGAGGCAATCAAGGGAACCGAGCCAGCTCGGAGCCATATCAGGGTGCTTGACACTCTCGCTTGATGTTGCGTGTTGGGCTTCAAAGCCTCAGAGATTAGGCTACTCATGTTGATAATTTTACCATCTACCATATCATTAGAATCTGGCTTTATCCATATTCATGCCTCTGAAGAACACCGTTGTAAATATACTATCGCTGAAGGGACGATCTACTTATTTGGACAACAGAACCGGTGAGCCTAACTTTATTCTTGTATACTTCCCTTACAAACGTGCATGATGCCAACGCACCCAATGGACATGGGGAATCAAGCAATATAAGTTGTAACTTTAGATCCAAATGCCGGATGACCATGAGGGTCCTCCCAATGATGCCTAGAACAGCAAAGACTTCATCGGTTGTTTTGAGATTAGAATCAATAACAAGATCTGCTAAGGGCAAATTCACCCATGGATGTGAGATAATGACGCAATGACAACGTCAACTTATTCCAGTTGGCGTAATTAAACATCGGGAGGATACACCGATGTGATAATCAAGAATTTAATTGTTGTCAGCGGTTGCGGCAAAGGTAAGTGTCTCAACGCGCCCCTTTCCCTTGCACTCCTTCTGCAACAGTTCGTTGATCGTGCGGATTTGCGATGGCTCGATAAGCATAACCTAAACAACCTCGTCAAAATATTCGACAAGGCCATGAAAAATACATACAGTTTCCCAGGATTCCCCCTTGTCTTCTTTCTCGACCATCTCAGCTAACGCACGTAGCTGTTCCTGCAAACGCTCTCCTTCGGCGGCCGGGAGAACAACACGTACTCGCATCCTCGCACGTTGAATCGGTAGTGTTGAGTGACCCTGGATGAGTCGCAGTGTTTCCGCTACCTGTCACTCCTTGATGAGAACGTGGCGTACGATGTCAACGGACGATCACTCACTTGACTCTTAGCATTCTTCCCCGCTTTCACACTCACACCTGCTTCAGCCATAGCCTTTTCGATCATTCCGACAGGATATGGACGTTGAGTGGCCGGATCGACACATTTCTCGGCGACTATTGTAGCAATTTCTTTGCGGAGAGAAGCAAGATCGTGATCACGTTCTTTCTCTGCCACTTGAACTTCGCCTTTTTTTAAGATCTACAGCACTGATAAGCAAGGGACTGAGATCGCTGAAAAGGACAGACCTCCTTCACGACATCATCTACGGTCGAGGTACCAAATGCTTTTTGGAGATCGTTGGACTTGGCAACCTCGCCTTTGGATACATTCATGAAGACGTTCGAAATTTGGAGGACGTCATCTAAATTCGTCTCACTGTGCAAGAATTACGTTTGCCACGGAGCTAACATATGGATGTGATCACATACACTCCGTTTCTCCATTCCTGCACCTTATTTTTGTAGCAGGCAATCTAAAGCTAGGCCGTTAGACGATGTTAGTATATGGATATCTACACTGTACCTCAAACCGTTTACCGCCCTTCTTCAAGCGTACGATAGAAACATTTGTGAGTCTGTGCTTTACCTTGCGTCAGCGCAAACCCCAAGACATTGTCAACTCAACACTGACTTGATTTGATTTGATGGTTGCTGGATAGGCATCTCGATTCGATGATACAGTACGGTTCAATGTATATGCGATAGGGTAAATAGATGGCAGAATGTGTGACAGGCCAAATGAATGACGTATTGTATTCGTTTGTTTGTTCGCGAGCCCTTTGGGTGTCACGCCCGTCACGTCAGTGTCAGCTGCAGTAGGACAAGGTTGAGCGGTGCACCACCGCAGTACTTCAAACCGGTCTCAATTATTCGGGAGATTCTTCGTCTATCTGAAAACCCGAGCTTGTTAGCCCCATCAGGACAATTCACGAGCCTGATAATAGCCATATCATTACTGCAAGATGAAAGGGTTCACCAAGGCAATCAAGCGGTGAGCTCGTCCTTTTTCGGTTTTTAGTGGCGTCTGTCGCATCTTTCTGCTTGAGCATCAGCATGGAGGGAGATGACTCACGATCGTCTACAGAACACCCCACCTTGTCACATCTAAAGCTGGCTTTGCGAAGAGTGAGATCTAATCTTTGCGATAACCACTCACTCAACTATCTGCTATTTGTCAGAGTCTTCTGATCCCGAATTCGACGACTACAATCGCCATTTCATCAGCCTCGAGCAAGCCACAGAAAAATTCCTCAAAGATACCAAGGCATTCTCTGAATCTGTTATATGTGTGTCAATGATGTCCGTCTCATCTATTCCCGCATCCTCACGCATACTCTCAGCCCTCTTCACTTCTTCTGCGGGTTTCGCCAACCATTTCAATTTTATATTCTCTCCGTTGGCTGCCGAGTACAACTTGCAAGGCAAGCACCCCTCCTGCGAGGCAACCATCGCAAACACTCCCCCGTACTCAACTGCTCTCGATGAACTTCGTTCTGCGATCTCCCCTGAACTCGAGCTCATCGAATCACGAATTGTTGCGCCCGTGAAAGAGTTCCAGGGTGTCCTCAAGCTGATCAGGAAGAGCATCACTAAACGCGATCATAAGCTGGTTGATTATGATCGGTTCAATAATTCACTTACTAAATTGAGGGACAAGAAAGAGAAGAGTTTGAGTGATGAGAAGAATTTGTTCAAGGTAGGCGCCGGACTGTCTTCCTATCAGCGACACGTTTGACGTTTGTATGATCAGCTTGAGCAGGACTTCGAGATTGCCACAAATGAGTATGATTACATTAACAATGCGCTCAAGACAGATCTCCCGCGGTTCATGCAACTTGCGACTCATTTCATCGACCCTCTTTTCCATTCATTCTATTATATGCAGTATGTCTTTGGCTGTCGGAATTACCGGTACTTGCAAGTGTTTTACAATTTAACAGGCTTAACGTTTATTATCTTTTCCTTGAGAAAATGAATTCATTTGCGGAGGGTCGATACGACGTTACCAACGCCCCTGGCGCTCAAATCCAGGCTGACTATGAAGAGAAGCGAACGGATGCATGGAGTCAAGTTGAGGATCTCAACATCACCAAGCGCATCATATCGACCTGTACGCTCAACTCTCACTTGTCATCTTCTTCGCTCACAATTTTTCACACCAGCGAAATTTGTGCAATCTAATCGCGTTGCTGGCAGCAATTCGTTGACTGTCGGTTCTTCCATTGGTCGTTCACCCAGCATCACAAGTGCTGGCAGTGGGAGCAGCCGTTCAATGCCACCGTCCCGAGCAGCACCCACATCTTCCTTTATCAAGAAGGCTCCGCCACCGCCGCCAGGCCAGATACCTGCACCTCCTCCCCCGTATTCTGCCGCTTCAAATGATGTGGGAGCTGCAACTACAGCTGCAACAAAGAGGCCGCCTCCACCTCCACCGGTGAAACCTAAACCAAAGCCAGAGCCAGCAGTAGAGTATGTAACAGCCTTATATGATTTCGATGCCCAGGCATGTATCCATCTTATCTCTTGATTGGATGTTTACATACCTCTTCGTTTCAGGCTGATGGAGATCTTTCTTTTAAAACTGGCGACCGCATTGAAATTGTGACCAAGACAGAGAGTCAGGAAGATTGGTGGACAGGTCGTCTTAACGGCGAGCAGGGTGTATTCCCAGGCAACTACGTACAGTGATGTGAAGACGGATATTTGACAGTTGAGTATTAATTGAGCAGTAGCTTACATTTTGGGGACATTATATTTCTTGCTAGGGACAGCTATCACTGGCGTCTTGCCTATTGTCGCACGGTCATCGCCGAGGGGCGTCACAGATTTTACTGTCTGCTGACAGTCTTTCCCGTTACCCTAGGTTACCCCATCCCAGAGCTTGTCTGCACTTCTGGCAGGGTCTTATCCTTTAAGCAGTGCTCCAATCAGATTTTCAAGGAGGTATTTCTGGCTTGCTAGATGCATATGTGGCGCATTGCCAAAAATGCTCTCAAAAAAACTCTATCGTTGCATTTCCTGCGGATCCAACATGTCACATACGGTTGAAATACGGAAGGAACTGGAACGTATCAACTGCATTGGCGAGATTCAGAGACTGCGCATACCAACGTTTGCTGTGAAAGGCCCATCAGATTCATTGTCGCCAGGGCCGAGATTTGGCGGTATTTGCGACAATGGAGGACGATGGTTTTGCAAGGCAATGCGTCTAGGAACCGGCCGTTCTACGTGTCAACTACTAATGATCAATGAGAGATACATACTTAATACAGCGGTCTAGTTGTGGAGTCACAATCGGGAGACTTAGATACAGAATTTAAACCTTCCGTACTAGATTCGTGCAACAATATTTATTCTATCCGATTTGTCCCTCCGTCTGGCATGAGCTGCTCACTACGTGGACAAGTGGTACCGGTAGTATTCTAGTACTAGTGGTAAGGTGGCGGTTGCAACGTTGAATGTTGGGTGACCATACGCGCTTCTAGTACTGTCGGCGAGACACCGCCTGAGGTTGTGAAGAGGAGAGTGTCTGCGTGACGTGGAGCACAAGTTGGAGAGCTGGCACGTGCGATGACATCAATACCTTCCCGACGTCATAACCTAGTTTGCGGCATATAACAAAGCAAGTACTGTACGAGCACTTCATTCACCAGATCATCATGTTTCGCAACGTTATCACCTCCAACGCGCGCGTTTGTACTGTATCATATACCCGTTCTATTCATGCCACGCCCGCTGCTAGCACGGTCACCGAGAAAGTGTCCGAGATGGCTAACAAGGTATATATCACCGCACACCTGTTTGTCCTCGTAAGCTTTTTTGTTTCAAGGTAAATAAGAAAGTTGGCCAAGGTCTTGCGTCGGTCATTGAGACAGGCGAGAAGGCAGCGGGGAAAACCAAGAAGGCACTGGGTAAGTCAACGTTCAATGGTGCAGAATCTGTCTATAATGATCCTGTAGGTTCAACAACGGCTTCGGCAGAGCAGAAAACAGAAGACGCAAAGCAAACTACCTCAAAACTTACGGAGCAGGCCAAGAAAAAGGTCAATCAGGTGAGCCATCGCTGTAGTGCAAACGAGTTATTGGTTGCTGATCGTTTCTCGGTTTATGCTGCTGCCGGCGCACGAGAAACTTAAGACGACGTGAAGGGTAGGACATCGAAGTACTCCACCGCTGCCCCAACGCTGTTCCGTATGCATGATTAGCACGCAGGTTAAACGTTGCAAGTTGTTTCACACCTTAATCATATCTATCCACACAAGGGTGTACATGTCCACCAGAGTTGTTGTCCACCCCACCTAGCAACATTGAATGTTATGGATTAATGAGGTCTGCAAACACAGTATTAACTAAGAGTCTCGAGTTTCAACGACAGAAGAAACTTGAAAGAAACATTAGTGCATGATCTGCATCGTGAAAGCATTTTGATACCTACCTACTGATTTTGAATTCTAGTGACTAGTCCTTCGCATCGGCATCCATCAAAATGCAGCGGTCTTCACGCGGTCCTGTAAAGAGACCAGAAGATCAATCGATCATCCAGTGGGTCAACGTCAACACTAGCCTTGGGAAGTCTTGAAGCTTGAAAACTTGAAGTGTGGCGCGTCGCATGACTTGAGCACAAGCGACCAATTCACAGTATCATGCGAAAGGTACGATAGCCTGAGATTCAGTCCGTACTAGGTGTAGGGAGTCCCAGTAGCAGTAGGGGAAGATGACAAGATTAGGACCAAGTGACAAGTGTGATAGTCGACCACACGTTCTGACAACGGTGTTTTGGCGGTGTTCGCGCCTTTGACATATCACCGCGACGTGCGCGGACTTGTGCACAAGGCGCAACCTATATGCTAGTATTATAGACGTCTCCTACGTAGTGACCGGGTCAAGATCAGGTGCCATTTTCCATATGTGCATGTGCCTGATCAAGTCCATATTCGTCATGATAATCTTATGTAAACAACATTTTCAGTGGATCGACCCAAAGTCACGGTTTAACTTTGGATCGACCTCACTGGGATCTGCGGCCCCACATTCCCCGCAAATTTTGCACAAAAAAGCCAAGAAAAATACCAACAGGTGTTTACTGTTCGTCGTCGCTTTCAAAGTTGGTTTTGAGTAAACCGCAGAATATTTGGTCGCTCCAGGTGAGAACATTACGTTCGCTCTGTGTGCTGAGGGCGGTAAACCAGGGACAAGTGAATATCAGTCGCCGATGTTCCCTGAGATAATCCGTTGGTGAAAATTTTCAAGGACTCTCAGGTACTTATAATTAGCTCAAACGCCGCACCCCAACTTGAACTGAAACCCCTCGAAGCTCCAACCAAACACAGGTCATACTCACGGAAGTTAATATTCGTGGAAATGAACTTGAAGGACTCGGACCGGCAAGAAATTCTGCAAGCCGCGAATTCAGCCACTGAGGGCCCGAAAGGCCTCAGTAACAATCCCGTTCCAATGATACAGCAAGAATACAACCACCTGAAATTCATGAAGAAAAGACTGTCCTCTTTCTATGGTCTCTGCGGCAATCTAGGACTCATAAATCGAGGAGCCTCCGTCGGTGATTAGGTTCTCATTCTATTAGGAACAGCCTGAGTGCATGCTTGATACATGAATTCGACTTCATTGCTGTGGAGTTGTTATTTCGAGAACCGCCACACTATATGTTCACGGTCGCTTGGCAGCAGTCATATCACGGTCCGTCGCTTACCTCTGCTGAGCTACACTGCCTCTATCTGATACCAATATGATCTTGCCCACAGTCTCCTGCACTGATGCCTTAATCCTCCTGTGCTTGATAGCGAGTCATTGATACCGGACATATTTGTTCCGAATGCCCTGAAGACGGTGCTAACATCATTTCAGCCTGTTTTGTCTAGTAAACAGACTTGCTCACGTTATCAGTTGAGGGTGTTCCATAGTCTGGCATAATACACAAACATAGCATAGTCGAAATTTTTTTTGTGGGTGGCTAGTGGGGTAGTCCTAGGTGCCAGATCTCAGGCAACCTCTGGAGGTGGAAAAGGCCTAGGGCCTCCAAGGGCCCCGTCTGTAGGCGGTAAATCTATACAGCGTCCCCTGATAACACCGCCTTCAGTGTCCAGAGCTTTGGTATGACACGCAAAAATAATCAAAAAGTCCGGGGGAGTGTTATCTATCTGATTACGGTAAGCTATACTCAAGCCAACCGGGACAGACGACTCGGATGTATGCATTTATCTCTCGGTGCCGATTGTGAGCTTGCTGGAAACTGAATGCATAGTTTTGTGCACTCCAGCGAGCCGGTAGTATGGGTTGCGGGGAAGCTTGGGAGAATTATATCAAAAGCCGTCCGGGTAAGATTGGTAGGTTCGGTTCGGCTCCGCCCTTGGTGATGGCTTGTGGTGGCTTGGCGGGAACACTGGAGCAGACAAAGTAACTTTGGCAATTCTTGGTTGTCGTGATGCCAAGGCTAGACAGACAAAGAAGCGCTTGTAAGATGGTTTGAACCCACTCTCGAGGATCTAGGGTGTCTTGCCAGCAAGTACACAGCACCTGCCTACAAGGTGGGTCACCAAGGGACCGTTGTTCCCCCAGATCTGCACAAAGCAGAGATATCAATAGCATGGTACCCCAAGGCACATATTACACACCGAAATGCAATCGAACACGCTGAGCAATATTAACAGCTCTAGCAGACCTCAGGCTGAGTTGCGGGCCAATCACACTTCGATATCATCTGAACGACCCGTGGAATTGCTCGTTGGTGCGAGGCTCGTAGAGGCAGGCCCTGGACACGAACAGAGGCGTTTGATGCAAATATCAGGGCGCCGGACTAAGGTGTAGCACGTCGGTGATTTTCGTACCCACTACGTTGTAATCTGTGAGGCAGCGCAGGCAAACACTTACTTTTAGTTTTGCGAAAGCCCTCGCTCTCCACGGTTTTGGTATTGTCCCGGTCCCGAATCAGGTGGGTAGTAGGCTTGACAGCGATGAAAACAAATAACTTACAGAGCGATTTGGATGAAAACGCACACACATATATTCACAGATTTCATTCAGAAAAACCACGGCTATGTGGTGTGGGGGAATAGGGTTTATCGGAGATGTCCTGTAGTCACGTCAGCTATATACCAATATTGATACAAATTCATTGCATTATGGTGATGTGACAGCGAAAGTCGAAGCTCCCTGCCAGGATGCTGATATTTAATAGCCCCACGCAGCACAACGCTGGGCCAGTGATGAAATCATTTGAACTCTCGAGTCACGGCCGATTGCGCACCAATTGCGGTGGCAATTACATCAAGTGCAATGTCACAGTTACCCTACTAGAGTCACGTACCTATGTGGTACGGATGATCGGATCCCGCGCCGGTTGGTACGCATTATTAGTACTTCGGTGTAGATGAAGGTAATTATAATCGGGGCTAGAAACACAATGAAGTCAGACTGCGGCGAATAAGAGGGAATAAGTGACCTGAAAGTACTTATGAGAGAGTATGGGAGACAAGAGATTGGAATTGACCCCATATTGACGTTGCCTGACCGAGGTCCAGGTATATATCATTAGACAGCGAATCATTCGAGTGCCTCACGAACTGCCGTCACTGGTCAGACAGTTGACACCGGTGACGAGAACAAAAAGGTACATACTAATCTGATTGCGGCAGGTGCTTGCACTAGACTGAGTCAAAAATAGTACACTTAACTCTGAAGCGCCGCCAATATTAATGCATATACTAGAATATACGTTTCATGACAAAGGGGTGAGGCTGTGAGCGGTGAGAAGGAGCTGACAGTGATGAAACTAAACTTGAGCATGAACGTGACTTGTTGATTATACTACGAATGGTAATTATATGCAAGTACGACTAGTCAGCCTCCTCGGAATGCATGATTCTGGACACGGTCTGTCTGATGTCCATTTAGGCCATGGAGATACGCTATTCCCCGCGCTTGGGCTTGACAACATCAAAATCCGCGCTCCGACGCGGAACTCGAACCGAATGTTACCTCACCGCCGCCAGATCTTTGCGAGGCCCCTAGATCCGTACAGACACGAATCTAATGCGGAATTCGTCAACGTGCCATGTGCCTGTTTGTGGTATAAAAGCATGCTGCAAAATCTCTGTCACTCTAACAGTGCCAGTCAGCCTCCTCCGCTCAGACACTTCAAAGTTTAAGTTCAAACACTTCGATCCCTTCTTACACTTCTCCTGAAACATGTCGCCTTTCGTATCCTTGAAGAGATTGTCCATCAGCAGCAAGGTATGTGGCACAGAAATTCGCCGAAGTACGGCCAGCCAATGACATTCCGCCCATTTGTCAGCTCTCTCGTCGCAGTAGCTCCCAAAGTTCCAAGTCCACCCGCGACTCAGTTCAGGGACATCCATCACCCATGGACATCACATACGCTGTCGTACGTTTTGTAGTTGTTCCACAATTATCATTTCTGACGAGTCCATCAGGCATTTTCTCCTTCGACGCCTTCCTACCCAAATTTTGATCGGACCCCTGCTGCAGGCGGTTATGTGAGTTCTACATATAGCCGCTCCTTCGAGAAAGTAACTCATTTAATTTTGTCTTTAGGCCGAAATGCTCGATGACGAAAACATGTCATGGTGATGGGGCACACGGCGCCCATCAGGGCGCCGATAAAGGTCTCTCTTTCAAGGAGACGCAACGTTTTGCTGATTGACATACCCAATCGCATCTAACTTAACGGTATCTTATGTACACTAATGACGGGAAAATGATGATGTACAATCAAACGTGCAGTGGAATACAAGAAATTTTGTTATTGGTACTACCAGTGGGCAACCAGTGATATGTGAGATATTTGTAGATAGCGTTCTGTACGACAAGAACGGGGATAGCAAGATTCTCGCTGACATACGTTCTAAGGACAGTTAGTATGAGACCATATGGGGCACACCCGCAAAGATTAGGCTAGTCGAATTGCCGGTGCAATCCACATGGAATAACAGACTTATGATCTGTAACGGATAGTTCACCACACTGTGACGCTATTCAACATACGCTCTTGTTCACTCGTCTACAAAAACATATCAGCAGCTAATATGACACTCACTGCGTTGGAGGTCAAGACGTTGACTCATGTTCAAAGTAGAGGACCAGGTTCAGAATGTTCAGTTTTGACAAATCTCTTCAGGTCTAGAATGACTTTGAAACCCATACGATATCAGTTTCATCTGCAATTTCAGTTCCCGGATGGCATTCAAATGGGCGCCCCGCTGAGTGGAGCTGTCTTCGTAAAGACCTTTTACTCGATGAGAGCAAAACTTCGTCAGCACTCAACTTGAAAATAGTCTAGCGCAGAATTGCACACAGTAATCCAGAAATACGTACCACTTTGCGAGAATCTTCCGAAGCAGGCAAGCATATGGGATTCTGCTTCGTATCTATATGGTCACGGTGTCCGAGAGCTTACTGTCAGCGTAGCTCGCCACTCCGAGACTTGTACACGAACTCGCATAACTGAACATGAGGGAAACAGATCAGCTAGCAGACTCACTGCATGTCGCATTGAGATTGCCACGAGGCACCGAGGAAGAATACAACACGAGGGCCAGTCATCGCGGTGGGAAAAAAGCGGAAATAATACTGTAGCCTGAGACGGCGCAGTTGCTTGCTGTACATTCACCTATTGTGGGCCGCCACAGAAGGATCCCGGCATTCAGTTTTTTCGATGGAATATAAGGTGGCACCACCTCGAACCCTAGATGGTGCCGATCAAGACTCTCTTCACGAATCGAGTGATAGTGCAACTCACTTGTACTCACACTCCACGCCATCGGCTCACGTCTAACTTACGCCTCTATTTGATTCATTGTCAAGTTTTCCCTCTGCACCAACTGTCATGCAACGCAAAGATGTGCGTAGTGGCCTGAGCTTGTCGATAATGGGGTGGCAGCTAATCATCGACAGAATAACGATTTCCACGCCAGCCTTGCTGAACATGGAGTGAAAACGAAAAAACCCCGCTTCTTCAAAAAAATCATACGAGCCTTCAAGTCATGTTTTGGACACGGCTTCGATGGTGCCGATGCTGTTTGTTCAAGCCATAGTATACAGTTAGTGAGTTTACTGACATGGACCATGTGCACAGTCTTCCAGAAGAGACTACGTCAGAAGTCAAGATTCTGCAACTGGATTTGAAGGCAGAGACATCTATGGCGTACGCTGGATTTTATGATTGTGCGACTTACCTTAACTAACTATCCATTAGGTCGAAGCAGAATACCTTGATGAGGATGACATGGCTTGGGGAGGTACCAGCCGCAAAAAATCGCCAAACAGCAGAAGATGGGCTAGGCAAGGCAAATATATGCAGACCCAATAGAAGGAAGACAGTCATTCCTTTCATGTTATGTTATGCATAGATTTGAGGTGGAGCCTGGTCTGCCTGGACATTTAATGGACATGACGAAAATTAGCATTAATGAATTATGATACTCATGACCACTATAGCTTAGTACCATTACATTACCCGATCATGGACGTTTGAACATAATGGCATCGAAGGACTAGGAATGACTCCGCTGTAAACAACAGCGTTCGGTACCCGTACGTAGGGTAGAAAAATTTAGACGATGTCCTTCATGGTGATGGGGTGTTTGTTGGGTGTTGACGTTGATCATCTTGGGTGAGAACTTGCGGCTTGAGTATTTACATATGTTTTGATCCGTCACAGTGTGTGCGAGTCCCATGGCCTATCCTACTACTACTCACCAATAGAAGTCGAGTGAGGTTCTATTCGATGCCCTTACCACCCGTCTTTTACCACTACTTCTGCACACCGCTACCATATACGCGAACTCTCCTGCTTCAAGAAAAGATACATCAGCTTCAGCTTGCTGCTCGTCGTTCCTCATCTCATCATGACATTCTGCTTCTACTTGAGCACCGCCCAGTATACACATCTGGACGCCGGCAAACAGAACAAGAACTACACGCAGAACGTGCACGTCTGACATCGATTGGTGCAGAATTTGCCGTAGCAGCGCGCGGTGGGCAATTAACATATCACGGACCCGGCCAGCTCGTCGGTTACCCACTTCTAGACCTCGCTCGCACATCTCCACCGATTGGTATCCGTGATTACATTTGCGTAATGCAAAAGATGATCCAATCTTACTTGCTGCTTACGCACGGGATTACACATGTACCCTCAGACCACACTGGTGTATTTTTGGACCCTGTAACAAAGATAGCAAGTATCGGCGTCCAAGTACGCCATCGGCTCACGACGCACGGGTTTGCAATCAATGTTACAAAGGAGCCTTTGGAGTGGTTTGGACAAGTTGTGGCGTGTGGGTTAGTTGACGTCAAGGCTGGGTGCATAGCGGAGGCGAAAGGAAAGAATACGCGAGTGGAGGATGTTGTGCCAGGTATCGTTGATGCGTTTGGTACCTTATACGGGAGAGATATGGTGAAATTATACCCCCAGAACGCTGGTGAGCTTGGAGAGGCTATTCTTGCACTAGAGGAAGATGCACTAGCTGCTGGGGAATGGTTGAATGCACCTTCCCCGAACTAATAGAAGCGGCAATGTTGGGGCTCTTTTGATCGTTTCCATTCATCATGCACTATGACATCTGCAGGTGCGTGATAAAGTCTACGTTAAGCAGCCTAACAAGCCGAAAATATATTGCGAGTATTGAAGGCTAGAACTTTGCATACGCCAAGATACTTGGCAGCTGCTTGCTCGAGTATTGACTCAGCACTGAGTTGTAAGGGGGACCCTGCCTGGTGCGGCCAGACTCGGTTTCATATCTCGAGTCCCAACCCCGCAGTACTGTGCTATTGACAACCTAAGCCCATTCACTGACAGTGAATGAATTGAATTCATCCGTGCCGCACAGCGAGCACCAGTTAATTAGACAGCGGTATTACGAGGCGCATCTCAGTATCAAATAGCTGGGGCCTTAGGTTGAGGAGCCGTTGAGGCACAAGTTGAATACTTAATCGCGAATCCAATTGGTTTCTCACCGAATCAAACATTTCTCGTCTTGAAAAGGAAGGCAGATGATGTCGATGATGAGGTGGAGCTGCAGTGGCGATACTACTGTCTGGCCTTGGTCTGGCCCACTCCACAGTGGTCTCCTCTAGACAGACCTTTTAAACCGAAGAAAGACAGTCGTTCTTACCCGCAGCCCACTTTTACAGCTATCCCCACCATAGTGAACCTTTTTGCCAAAAGGTAGGTTGATCGGAGAACTCTGTGATACTTGACGGTAACTTAAGCGCTCAGTTTACCCAAAAATCAGATCATTGAAGTAGACTGTCATGCACGTCTTAATTCTGGGAGCAACAGGCGCCGCAGGTGTACTTCTTATCCAGGAAGCACTCGCAGCATCGCACACCGTGGTTGTGTACGCGCGTACGCCAGAGAAACTCCCTGAGGAAACCAGGAATGATTCCCGCATCACAATCCATAAGGGGCAGCTCGATGACAGAGAGGCGCTTTCATCCGCCATGAAGGGCGTTGATGCCGTGCTTTCTGCTCTGGGGCCATCGGTCTCGCGTGGACCTATGCACCCAAAGGGCACACCTCTGGCGCGGGCATATTCTCTGATCATTGAACTTATGAGAAGCCATCGTGTGCGTCGGCTGCTGGCCCTTGGGACACCCAGCATAACAGACCCAAACGATAAATTCAGTCTGCGGATGTCCATTCTAGTTAATGGCGTAGCCACCCTGGCACATACAGCATACGAGGATATTGTAGCCATTGGTGAAACTATTCGGATCCAAGGAAATGATCTGGATTGGACGATTGTCCGTGTACCCCTGCTAAGCGGGGCCAACGACAAGAAATTTGTTGTAGGCTATGTGGGGGACGGGAAAACAGGGACATGGTTAACAAGAGCAGGGTTCGCATTCTTTGTTGTGCAGGAATTAGAGAGCAACGAGTGGGTGAAGAAGGCACCATTGATTACATTGCCTTGACCTATGAATCTTCAATCTTTGCATGACCAACGTAGGACTATCCCCATGATCGTGTATCTTTGTAAATCCATTGCCCAGATATAACATCGCTCCACGGTGACCCGCAAGTTAACAAAGACAAGGTCATTCCTAGGAGGTAAGACGGGCGTGTTCAAGCAAATCCGCCCAATTGAACTCCTCGGGCTGTTCGTGGAACTGCCTGAGTAGCTTTTCAGCGTGCCGATCCCCCTTCTGGCTACTATCTTCATTCTCACTGCCCCACAAATAAAACTTTTGCACGCCAATTGCGAGCAGCTGAGCATCGACCTGACTCAGCAAAAAACGGGCGGTTGACGTGTCTTGGCTTGGAATAGCGGCCGCCGTAGCCGCTGATGGTGTGATCTCACCGCGAAGTAGCACTATTCCGTGTGTCTGGGCAAAGTCGGGATAGAATGTTAGGATGAAATATGGGGTAGCGAACGATTGCCGAAGCTTGTACTCCTGGAGCGGTGTAAACAAGACTGTCGCCGTCTGAGGAAGGGCAGGTGCGTTATCAGGAGGGGCGCGAGAGAATGGGTCGGGACCGGTGGCAGATGGAGGCAATGGGGGAGCGTGAAACCCCCATTGTAGAAAATAGAATTCGTGGGCGACCGCACTCTCTTGACCTTCCGGTGATACAACTGAAGAGCCCTCCCGAAGAACAGGCATGACAAACATAGGATATTGTTTTCCTATGGTAAGCATTTTGTTATAGAGTTTGACCGGTACCGATGCACAGATAAATCCCCTTCCCGTGCCTCCCGTGCGAGAGGCATGATAAGTCGTCCACAAGGCTGAAATTTGCTCCGCGGTATGAGGGGTTGACATCAGCTTTGGAACATTTATGATCGATTCTAGTGCCTGAAAGCAGCGATAAATCAGTCTCGTACAGGAAATTATGACGCAGGTAACACTTACTTTCACTGGAGAGCTATCTTTGCGGGTACTTGATACCTTGCTTCGGACCACTTCTGAAGGTGACTTGTCCAACCTTTGCGGATGCGCCTGCGACAGTCGCGCTGACTTGACATTGGCTACCTCCTTACGACGAGCTGCTTCTTTTGCTCGCGTTCTCAGTTCAGATAATTCCAATCCCTGCCTGGTGATGCCAACGAGTGGTAACAATGGCGACATTCACAGAGTCAGAAATTCATGTCCAGGTAGACCCATAGGACAGAACAGGGAGGAAAATCGGATCACTTGTCAGTATATTGGGCACAAAGGAGGACGCATCTCACTCTTGTGCTTTTTGCTGAAGCTTCTCTGCATATTTAGATTCGTATGGAGGAGTTGACGGTCCTGCATGAATCCATCTAGCTACAGCAAGATACCTGCTAGCTGATCGACGACAAACAATGGCACGAAGGTGTAGGGTGGCTGGAGAATTCTGGAGCCATAGCATGGTGGACTGTAATTGGACTGTAAAGTTTTACGGTGGAAAGACGCCCACTACCGCGTATAATTGCCAGATGGGGATTAGGCACAATAGGAAAGAATAGCCATTGGCAACCACAAATGGGACAAATAATATTGCGATTATCAGGCGCAACTGGGCGTTACAACCACCTCCACATCCCTTGTTTTCTTACTATCATCATCTAACGATACCGACTCCACGAGATATCCCACTCATTCAATCTACACTAACAGACCAGCACCATGAACACCTCCCCCACACACAACCGCAAAGGCAACTTCCTCACTCAACTCTTTGCGCTGCGCCGTAGGAACCAAAACCCGCATGTCGAGCCCTACATTCATGATAACACCGCTGATGCACCACTACCACCACCGCCACCACCTCCTCCCAAAGATTACAAGCTGGCATCATCGTCTACGCGGCGACCTTTCCTAGGAGAAGAATACATTAGCGAAAAGCCTCTCCTGTTCGATGTCGATATTGACGTCCTAGCGCCGCCGCCGCCGCCTGCCTCGCAGCCAATCCCCTTTGTCCAGCAAATACCGTCACGGATCCCGGTCAAGGCACACTCACCTCCTACCATACCGTTGACGCCCGAAGAGAAAGCGCGCCGTAGATTGGCTGCGCAGCGCCAATCCCAGCTGGAAAAAGAAGTTATGCTGAGGGAAGAACATGAACGCCAAGAGACGAAACGACGTGAGAAAGTGGAGCAAGAACGCCTAGAGCGTGAGGAAGAAGAGGAAAGGAAAGCAGTGCTGCAAGAGGAATTGCGGGCTGCAGCGATAAGAAAAGCGAGACTGGAGAGAGAGGAAAGAGAAATAGAAGAACAGCGATCGCAAGAGCTACGAGAGAGAAAACAGCTAGATAAAGAGCGGAGGCTGCAATACACGAAGGAAATGGAGCAGTGGCGGGCAGAGCAGATGCAGCGCGCCGAGTCCCAATGCAGTGAGAAGGAGGAAGAGCGTAGGAGGTCAGCGGAAGGGAGACGCATGAGAATTGCTCGCATGAACGAAGAAGTGTTCTCCGCCAGAAGGGCAGATAAGATGGTAGGTTGGGTCACGGTACAACCGCCCAACATGCTGGCGTGGAAGAGGCGATATTACACATTTGAAATGGGCCATGCAGAATCCAAGATGCTGCTATACGGAAATCCAAGGGTGAGCTTAATTCATTCCCATTTCGTTCGAGTTTCATGAATGTCTAGGAGGTCGTTAAACCCCTCGACGTCCTCCCTCTGGACGGACGGATCGATGCGCTTGCAGAGTGGTACGAGGGCTTCGAGGAATTAGAAGCGATCCCCCACTCGTTTGCTCTGCGCTTTGTCGATGGCGTCGAATGGCGGATGTTCGCAGATTCAGCAGAAGAGAAGGTACTAATCCATACTATTCGAGCTCGATTTTGGCTTACATGATGGTTAGGATCGACTGCTGGTGCTACTGAGCGAAGCGGCGGGCATAATCTTGTGACTTATCTGTGAAGTTTTTATTTGTTAACTTACAAGACACGGCGACGGATGATATGAATGTGTATTCCTAGTAGTAGAGCCCATGTGTAGCTTTTTCTAGTCCTTCAGCTGCACATGATGGAAGTCAAACGACACATTCATTATGAGCAAAGGTGTGCACTAACTTACCAGTTGCCGCTAGTAAACTGTACAAGTACTATGTACTACTTGCAAGTGGATGCGGGGACTGACGCCTAGGTGTTGAACCATCTGGTCTTAACTTGCGCGCATTGCAAGCCTTGTCAATGATATAGCGCCTCCGATATAGTGTTCTTCGTTAATTCGCCAAAAACGAAAGTTCGGGGCTTGCTCGTTCCAGGCCAGACACAAGAGCTCTGGCTTTAATGGTCAAATCATGGCTTTGCTCAAAGGGAAATACATACTGAAATAAACTCTGACGCTTCGCAGTCCTCCAACAACGCGCAAGAATCGTCTAGTCTATCGATTTCATGCTCTTGGGCTGCCTCAAGGCTGCCTAAGCGCTTAACTTGGAAGTAATTGAATCCCCGCGAGCGTCTGTCAAACATAACCAAACAGTGACATTCGTTACTTTCTGCAAAGTGCCAGCTAAAAAGCACTTCACGTCCTTGCTTAGTGGAATGTTTTCAGTGATCGTGCGCAGCGCAGCTCAACGACGCGTCCTCCCAGCACTTCGTCACTTTTCAACACCACCTCCATCACCTCCTCAAAACCCTCTTCCTTCACCTTCGACGTCACTTCCAAGCCTTGACTTCCAACCCGTGGAACCAGAACCAGAAAAGACTCAGCGCACCGGTGCAAAATCATCCAAGGACTCGCTCTCGAGTATAGAGCGAAAAAGACGGTTTTTAGGTCGTCTATCTCTTGGTGTACTCGCAGTTGCTCTCGGTGTGCAAGTCGTGTATCTCGGTAGAGATTGGGAGAAGGATGAGTTAAAGGAACGGAAACAGGTGCGTCTTTAGTTGTAACTCTCGTTCTGCGCTTATTGATTTCCAAAAAGATGGTGGAGGAGGCTCCGTCAGGAAGGTGGCAACGAACGAAGTCGAGGTTTTGGGAGCTGTTCGATGTACGTGACACAACTAATCCCATGGCACACCAGCTCATAAATTTATTGATATCTTCAAACAGTTCTTCAATAAACCCCAATGGCCAGAACTACTCCCGCCACCTCTCCCGGCTCCCCATCAAAAATCGTACACCCTCCTGCTGTCCATGGATGATCTCA
Organism: Suillus placidus; assembly: GCA_016628565.1. Classification (NCBI taxonomy): domain Eukaryota; kingdom Fungi; phylum Basidiomycota; class Agaricomycetes; order Boletales; family Suillaceae; genus Suillus; species Suillus placidus. The sequence goes on from JABBWD010000021.1 coordinate 383,074, forward strand.
TTATCACGTCAACTTGGGATGTAGGTTGGCTTGTTCAAGTTAGGAGTGTCGCTAATAACATATCTCAGCGACAGAAAGGATGGCGGACAGCCAAACGCCCTGGCGTTGATTATTTCCTTGCCTACCTGTCCCAGTTCTACGAAATTGTGATATTTACAACCCAGCACCATTATGTACGTATTATCCCCATTACGACAAGAATCAACGCTCAAATCCAACAGACCGCCATGCCCATAATTGAGAAACTCGACCCATATAATTTCTTCATCACTTATAAGCTTTTCCGCGAAGCCACACGATCAGTGGATGGTAAAATCGTCAAGGTAACTCCCATCTGTTAAACCTCCACTTTACCTCCATCGTCGACTATGTGTTCAAACCTTGTCTTCTCCCAGGACCTTTCTTATCTCAATCGTGACCTCTCGAAAGTTATCCTACTTGATACGCATCCGGAACATGTAAGCTCGCATCCCGAGAACGCCATCATCGTCCCCAAATGGACCGGTGCACCCGGAGACAAGGGCTTGATTGCCATGATCCCCTTCTTGGAGTGTATGTTCGCATCTTTGACTCCTCTCCTCTCAGCTGACCTTAATCGAATTTCCCGCATAGCCATTGCAATTTACAAATCTCCTGATGTGCGACCCATCCTCCAAGCGTATGCTGGAAAAGATATTCCTATCGAATATGCGGAGAAAGAGGCAGAGGCAAAGCAAAAGCATATCGAGGAGTGGAAGAGCAAGGCGCGTGGATTATCCAAAGGCGGGTTTACGCTGAGCGGCATGTTCGGCGGTCCGAGTGAAGTCAATTTGTCCTGATCCTCTTTGCGTGCCACGACTGACTCTACTAATCTGCAGTCCTCGCGCTCGCCTGTTCCTTTGACATACCTCGAGCAGAAACGCCTTGAGGCGCAGCGGCAGTATAAAGAGGAACAGTCATACATCGCGACGCACAAGGATGAGTTTGAACGGCTGTTGGAGGAAGATAGGCAGGCAATGGCGCGGGAGATGAGCGGGAGCTTGTGGGGCGTGTTGGATGCGATGGCAGGGAAGAAGGCGGACGCAGCCAAGGCGGATGCGGAGGGAACAAAGGTGCAGGTGCAATAGACGGATTGTGATGCACACGACTAGACTGGAGTTATTTACATCTAGGATTCTAGGCATACATTTGTTATTGTCATCATTACTCTCCACTCTTGCACCGCACCGCTGGCCACCCCCATCATCCACCAGAATCACCGCGAGTCTCCGGCATGTGAAGTAAAGTTGATACTACTTGAATACTCGCTTGACTGCCTTCAAGATCTCTAGGGTCAAGATCAGCCAACTTGGGGCTGGTCACCTTGCTGTCCCAACGTTGAGTCTTAACCACCTTGTTCCGTGACGAAATTGACATGCAACCATGGGTGAGTAGACCGCACTTGAGTCGATGCACTTCTGTTCATGCTCGACATGAGTGACTATGGCTCTAGTCCCCAGCTGCACACGTACTATCATATACATGGATAGTCATTCCTTACGAGTCCGGTATTGTGGCTAGTACATGTTCAAGCAACTACTAGTTCAAGCTCGTGACGTGTCCGGAGTCCCGAGTTGAGGTGGAATTCCACTCACATGACACAATAATTCAACGTGCAGCTCGAAATTCATCCAGAATGGGTCACAGCTATAAGACTTCTGTTTGGTTTCCCAATCGGCAGAACAAAGTTCATCTTATGTAGGCAAAAGGTCCGCCAGCCATCGTCCTATCACAAGATTGGCCTAGCTTCCCGTGATCAGACCCTGAAGAATTCGGAAGACAGTCTAAGAACCGCGGATCTGCCAGCTCACCATGATGTCCACGCAGTTTTGTTATCAACCTCTATCCACCAGCAGCTCCATCAGGCTTCTCCGAATTCGCAAATTTGTTTCCACCTTACAATACGACCTCATCGAGGTCAACCTTGAAAATAACCCCGTTTATGATGCGCTATCCTATACCTGGCATCTGGAGAAACAATCAAGCGCGACACCCGGAGATGATTCAGAGTTTGGAGGGTCCATCAATTGCAATGGGATGAAGCTCGACGTAACTGCCAACCTTCGGGATGGCTTGCTTCGTCTGGAGCAGCTTCGCCAGGAAACGCTCATCTGGATCGATGCGATCTGCATCAACCAGCAGGATCTGGAAGAACGCAGCGCCCAGGTCAACATGATGGGCCGCATCTTTCGCTCTGCACGTACGGTGGTAGTCTGGCTTGGAGAGCCGCGGAGAGACTGGGATGTGCAGACTGTCGAAAACAGCATTCGATTTATGGAACGGTTACCCTGTATCAAAGAGCAGCAGTCTGAAAGCGTGTCAGACTATGAGGATGCTGCCGTCGCGACACTGCGTGAGATGACCCCTCCCGCCTACAGCAGTGATTGGTTTTCCCTTGGTCTCTTCTTCTGCCAAACATGGTTCCAACGGTGTTGGATCATCCAAGAAACTGTCCTCGCGAGTACCATTGAGGTATATAGTGGACCAACCCATATCACCTGGAGTCTGCTGCAAAATGCTGCGCGGCTCCTCGACGTGGTCCGCCGCCGGTCCTCCCACTCCCGAATGTGGCGGGAGAGTTTGACCACCATCTTCAGCTCAATCCCCATGATACTGCTTGCTCGTGAGCACTGTCGCGTCGGTAAGCTCTGGCGGCTTGAGACGCACCTTGCCCTCAGCCGCACCTACCAAGTCACCGACCAGCGTGACAAGATCTTTGCCCTCCTTGGCATATCGGATATATCTTCGCTGGCATCATCAGTGGTGGAACTTGACAAGTTCAGCGCGGATTACACTAAATCTATCGAGCAGGTTTATACTGAGTGCGCTGCACACTTAGTTGAGGGACGGGCAGGGTACTCTGTCCTCTCTATGGTGGAAGCCCGCTCACATCCTGCACCTCGTTCCATCCCATCGTGGGTGCCGGACTTCAGCGTTCCACAGAGCCCCCCACCGCTCGCAATCAGTGGACAGTGCCCATTCTCTGCAGGTTCATCCACCGGTTTTCTACCTACCCCACCTACTGTCTCCCCTAATGGGAAAGAACTGTGCCTCCCTGCGGCCACACGACTGGGTCGTATTTCCCGCACGTCGGAGACTGGGGAAGAGATATGTTCCCTCGAGCAAATGACACATTTCTTCTGCTTGCTCGCTGATCCAGCCCTACGTCTCGCAAAACGCGCGACCCCAGCAGCGGCAGAGGCCCTATGGCGCACCCTCATCGCCGATCTCGCTGATGAGCGACATCCCGCGCCAGCCTCCCTTGGCCCTTCATTTGCCCAATGGGTCACCTACCTCATCATCCGCGCTCTCGACACTGCTTCTCATGCTTCTGCCCATGCCGCCGATCATTTTCCGGATGGAGAATCTCCACCTAAACCTACCCCTACCGGCAACTCTCCTGTGCGTGATCTCGTAATGTTGGACGTGCACATTACAGCTCTGCGGTCGGCTCCACCAGAATACCGTTATCCGGCCGTCCGTGCTGCAGTAGACGACTTCATAGCAGCATGGGATGGTGCAATACCTTTACGGGAGCTGCTGGACGCGACGAGGGTGGCTGTGGCGGCAGGAGACAGGGCCCGACTGGAGGTGACACACAAGTTTGTAGGAATTTTTTTGCGGATGTGTTCCGCGAGGCGGGTGTTCAGCACAAACCAGGGAGATCTTGGGATTGCACATCAAGGTGCGAGGGTCGGCGACGAGGTGGTGGTAGTGCCAGGGGCAGCGGTGCCGTTTGTGGTGAGGGAGGTTGAGGGCGGGGCATATGTCTTGATTGGGGAGGCATTCGTGCATGGAGCCATGAACGGGGAGGCACTGGAGGGGAAGGATCCGTCGGCTTTGGAGGGTCTGCACTTGGTGTGAAGATTGACCTTTGCATTACAGCACCTGATTATGTTAGATATCAAGAAATCAGTGCCATGTATCACTAGAGGTTACTAAGGTCGTGCTGAATAATCTACACATAGGTGTGTTGACAAGTTGGGATATGTAAACTCACCGCTCGGAGATCGGGCCGTCGTATGAGCCTATATAAATCATGGCCCTGAGAAACCGAGATTATGAGACTGCAAAAAGTGACAAATTCCCCAGGGATTAATTAAACATTTATGATATTGGCTTTGCTGTCTCATGGGGAAGATGTAAGGATTCCGTCCTCGTGATTTGAGTTTGGCTGGCCGGTCCACTCAGCCCGACTTGACACATCCATGCTGCCAACTTCATGATGAGACTGTGGATTAGTGCAAGGTCGTTGAGTGGCAGGAGGCGCAAATGCGGGTGAGACATGTACGTCCCTGCGGCTCACGCGGCAGTTGCAACTTGCAACAACGCCAAAGAATACGACGTTCCGGGGATAATACATGCAGGGTGGGAGGCTGGGAGCGTACTAGAAGCCAAGTGCGCTGGCAAGCCCATCAGCACTCAAGGCAACGGTGTTCTTCTCTAAGAATGTCCCGCGATTCCTTGCAGCAACACATGCGTGTTTACGCAGATCTAGTCAATCGGATTCCTCTGGGTATTTGTGGGAGTCGGACTGCCTGAAGAGCTCTCGGTCTCCTCCATGGCAACTCCGTCATTCACCAAAAAAAAAGTGGATATTAACTTGACTCAGCAAACAGAAAAGTAGGTCGGTTGACGGTTGACGTATCTCGACTTGGGACAGTGGCCAAACTTAGATGTAACTGCTGGCGGTGCAATTCCATCGCGAAGCAAACCATCCTATGAAACAAGAACAAAAGATTAGAAATATAGTAGGGTGTGGCAAGGACTGACGAAGCTTGTATTCCTGTCGCAGTCTGGTCACGTCACAGGTAGCGGGTAAATAGCCCAGGCTCAGCCAAGGATCATCGATCAGCGCTCAATCATAGCAAACGGTGCATCATGTCTAGAAATCCCATTATAAGGACTTGAATTCGTGAGCAATGTCGCTTTCTTGGCTTTCATGTGACATAGCTGGAGAGCCCTGGCCTGGCGAGAAACAAACATGATATTGATTTCCTATGCTGCGTGTTTTTGTTGTAGAGGTCGACTGATATAACCGTCCTGACACCCGTGCCTCGTGTCAGAACTTCTAGAAGCATGCATGGCTGGCCGTCCAATAATAAGGCGAAAATCGCTTTGCGGTAGTGTGAGACGTTAACAACGACCTTGGAAGCATTTTGCTACGTAGTATACCGAAGTGATATTTGTTTGACTTCATGTTGCAACGTTGAAGCTGAAGCTGTAAGATTCATCATGACATAATGGCTTCCTAAATGTCTGTGGCCGGCAGCTAGCAATGAAGGGAAAGACGAAGAGCACGAGACGTTGATTGCGGTGTTGGCGCTCGCTTAGGTGATGCCTGTGACCATTCGACGGACGTTTTAGGACCCCGAAAACTGTGTCGGAGAAAGGTACGAATATTTCTTTTTTATGTATCATCGTCGGAGTCGTTGTCCCACTCGTCGAGCTCGCAGTCTTTGCGCACAGCATCCTCTGCCTTTTTTCCAACTCTAGTCCCCATGAATACCGCCACCTCTCCTCTCTGCATCTTGCCTATAACCCTCAACACCAATTGAGTCCGCGCCCGCTCCTTCATCCCGCAGCCAAGCTATGTCGTCGCCACCGGCTAATTTTTTTCGGAACTGACGACCGGGCGGCACTCCGCGTCAAGATCCAGCGTCAGGCCCCCTTCGCGCTCGTCGTCGACATCTCCTCCCTCGTTGTTTCTGCCCACCAGTTACCACTACCTGCCAGGGCCTTCATATTCTTCTTCAGTGATTTCCACTACATCCTGGTTTTTTCTTCTCCTAACTTGCAGTTCCACCTCGTACATACTACCCTAATGTCTACATATATGTTCCTGTCAAATATTGGTAGTCATAATTTGTATATTGCATCCTGGACCTCATCTCACTCAGTAAACCAATTTAAATTTTATGATATGTCACGGTAAAGAACAAAGATACTGTCAAGGAGAGGCTATACTACACACCCAATTTCTGCATGGAAGAGGGTGGCAGACACGAGGGAGATGGGGACACGAGGATGAAGAGGTGTATGGGGAAGCGCTGCTCCGAGGAATGCGCTCGACCGTAAGCATCGACGCGGTGACTCCAATTGAGGTCCATCAGTTGGTGTTGATGTCCGTAGGCTGTACTAGGAAGCGAAAGCGCGCGGAGGGGTTGGGGGCAGAATTTGGAGCATCTAGCTCGGCGATGGATGCTTAAGTGAGTGACGCGAACATGGCAGAACAGCGCAGAATAGGTATCATAGCGCGAGGGCGGTAAACTTCGACTTACGAATGACGAGGAAATATGCTTACCGAGCGGTGGTTGAGGTCTTTGCCACTAGGATGTCGTTCAGGGACTCGTGTTTCCCACCCTGTTGGGAGCCGATCTACTTCGGACAAACAGGGCACCACACTCGACTCGAGGCTCATCGATCGCATCTCTTCCGAGTCGCCACTTCAGTTCAGACGATCTCTGCTGATGCTGATGCCAACGAATGGTAACAATGGCAACATTCCCGATTCATCAATGGCCATGTGGACTCCTTAAAGGAAAATAAAGAAGGCAAAGTTGGATGACAGGTCGGTACATTCTACATTGTCACGAGACTAGACACTAATCTCGAAGGTATGAGCTGGCTGGAGAACTCTGACAGCTCTGACGCCATAATCATTTGATGGAACAGGCGCCTAATATGAATGTTCCGCCCTGTGATGATGGCCTGAGAGCCTATCGATGAAGATCTGGTTTTACTGCCTCGCTGTTAAGTGTTAACACACGAAAACAGACGAAAGCCGGGACTGCGGTTCATACTTCCGCTCACATGGTGATGCAGGGTAATGCCTGGTAATGCCAGCTGATTGAGGAGTTCTCGGGAGTTTCTTCATCAGGTTGATCTCCGTCTGAACCCTCTATAGGTACTGTAAAGCTCAGCATGCATGCATACGTCTCTGGGATTTTTTGGCCAGGCATGCATGCAAACATATTGCTCTACTATGTTTGGAAATTAATTGCATTGATCGACATTACTTAGTGTAGCCTGATGCAAGCCTGATGAGCTTCATCGCACTTTTATGTATGCTGCCACATGCATGCCACGACACCGTTCTGCAAACTACTACAGATTGCAATCATGTTGTGACACGTCCCCCCGTCGTCTACGGCAGTGGCATGCCGCAGCCTGGTGTGAGCAGACGCGATCACAATTCGTCAGCTGCAGCCTGCCACGTCGGATTTCAATAGCCCATCCCCGCATTTCCTTGGCTGGAGATCATGACCACCACTGCTCACACGCTGCGTCACCCGTTGTTTTTTCTCGGCAATGAAATTTAGACTAAATATGTGTAGGCAAGGCGTTGTGACTATAAATTAATTTTGGGTTCAAGTTGTGGAGGAATACCCGCTCGTGGCTCTCCAGACAGTCAACTAAGCGTCTACCGTCACTCATTTGGCGTGATGGTACTAACGAGCATCCTCAACGTGTCAAATGCTATCTTGAAAAAGAGTGCGTCCACAATGGCAACTACTTAGCACAGACACTGATATAGAATTCATCATCTCGCGCTACCTACAGGACGTATTGACACACCGTGAGGCAATAGCGATTCTGCCAACAAGTCTTCGAACCCAATATTTCTCTCATATCTCACAGGTTCGACGGTGGAGATGTCTCTTTCATGATTGTGGCATCTGCCATGGTATTTTTCATGATACCTGGTCTCTGTTCGTATATATATTATTCTCTCACCTTTGGTTATATCCGCTCACTGACGCTCGCGTTATTTCCAGCTTTTCTGTATTCTGGATTAACCAGAAGAAAGTCCGCATTGTCGCTTATCTTGGTGGTTTCTGCAAGCAATGCAGTCTGTATCTTTCAGTGGTACTTCTGGGGTTATTCCTTGGCATTTTCGCGAACTGCAAACAATGGATTCTTGGGCAACCTTGCGAACGTTGGCCTGATAAACGTCCTTGACAAACCTTCGCCGGGATCCCCTCTAGTTCCTGAGCTATTGTACGCATTATACCAAATGGAATGCGCATGCGTCACAATAGGAATACTGGTGGGCGGGATCGCCGAACGAGGTCGGGTACTCCCAGCCATGGTCATTACATTCTTTTGGATGACCCTAGTTTATTGCCCCATTGCTTGCTGGGCGTGGAGCCCAAACGGCTGGGGTTATAAATTCGGTGTTCTAGATTTTGCAGGTTAATTTGTCCTTCTTTACTGCCGTCCAGATTTTCTGATATTCTGTGATATACAAGGTGGAGGTCCAGTGGAAATTGGAAGTGGGGTAGGAGGTCTTGCCTATGCCTGGGTGCTTGGCTGCAGACAGGACAAGGGGCTCCAGAACTTCAGGCCACAAAGTGTTTCCATGGTCAACCTGGGCACCTTTATCCTCTGGTTTGGCTGGCTAGGTTTTAATGGTGGCAACGCTTTTGGTGCAAACATGCGCGCCATCATGGCCATATGGAACTCTATGATCGCTGCTGCGTTTGGCGGTATCGTTTGGTGCCTCATCGACTACCGCCACGAGCGGAAGTATAGTATGGTCGGATTCTGCTCAGGAATCATTGTCGGCCTCATTGCGGCCACGCCTGCTTCAGGATTTATCAAGCCCTGGGCGGCAGTCATCATGGGCATTTTGGCCGGCGCTGTGTGTAACTACGCAACCAAATGTGAGACTGTTAAATCACTTGGGAGTGCAGATGTTGACGCAACCTTTAGTGAAATTCCTTTTCAGAATAGATGATTCACTTGATATTTTTGCCCAGCACGCTATTGGCGGGATCTTGGGTCTCTTGATGAACGCATTTTTTGCTAGTGGTTCCGTCATCGCCCTAGACGGCGTCAACACGAATGTCCTTGGCGGCTGGGTCGATCACAATTGGAAGCAACTTTATATTCAATTCGCCTATATCCTCGCGGCATCCTCATATACATTCGTCGTCACTGCTCTGATTGTCCATTATGTCGACACAATCCCTGGCCTCCACATACGCGTAGCAGCTGGGAACGAGACACTCGGTCTTGACGAGGTCGAGGTAGGCATGGATATATTCTTGAATGTTCCCTCAGCCTAACGAGATAACCCAGGTCGGTGAATACGCGGATGACTATTTCGAAATATGGCGTGATGCCATGGAGCCGAACCCCATGGTCAACTCAAATCCTCGTGAATCAACGCTCGACACGATCGCCTGTACAGTTAGATGCAGCCAACCAGTCCTTTCGCAAGAAATTTCAACGCGTAATTTGCACGTTCACGACAATTTGCACATTCGTGACTCGGATATTGATATTGAGAAGCCAGTTGAGCTGGAAGTACTGTCAGGGCGGGGCGGGGCCAGAGTTTCCATAATTGCATGAGGATTCGGGCTGGGTCTTGAATTATTCACTGAGTGAACACATCCCTGATCTACCTTCGCCTATCATTTATATCACAAGCATTGTATGCGTTCGCTTAATCTCTTTCGATGTCCAATATGCCGCATCTGTGGTCGTTGACCCTATGTATGACGAACGAATCTATCACATGCCTCACGTCACTCCCAGATAGTTTGTGCACGCCGTACACACATGCAATTTGCAACTTCAAATAGTATTTTGTCTTTATCGTACACCGCCTACGAGGTCGAATGTCTTATTTTCCCAAGGTTCTGTGAAACCTCAAAGTCACGCGGCGGGCAACAACCAAAGGTGGACCTCCATGTGCAACGCCTTGTCAGTACTTACTAGGGCGAGTCAACAAGATAGCCATCATCCCAAACTGGTCCGATTGCATCCGTCACGCGATGGTAGGGGATTAGGATATTACTACTTCTTACTCACTTGGCTATGGCACACCCACAAGAGGGGAGTATCAAATGGGTAGTGTACAATTCCCTATAAATATATTATGAAACAAGTTATGTACGTCAGCTAGTAGTCCTCAACACTGGATAAAAATGTGAATATATCCCATCTTGGTAGCATATTCATCAGCGGTTGGACAATCTAGCAATCCCAGCCGAGTACGAAGTCAGCTGGCGTTGCGGTCTGGGTTGCGTTCTCGGTTCCTGAGAGCAGAGCACCACAAATACCAGTTCCAAATTCTTCATGCAAGAGTAGATCGACAACGTTACGCGAGGCTATGGTTTCGGTTTCCATAGTCGAGATGAACCTAGGCCAAGGTTGATGTCAGTATAGAAGCAAAAAGAAACAGCGTCATTCCAAACGTACGGCTCAAAAGCATTCACATAGTAAAAGCCTTGATCAAGCTTGACAGGAGGAAATTCTGATGTAGGAAGCAACACAGGGTATGCCTGCCACTGATCACGTCGTAAGTATCCCAGCTTGCTCGTGTGAACGGTAATGATTTACCAATTTCCTATACACCCAACTGACATTACCAAACACTGTCTGGAGCCATTCATCGGTGACACGCTCTTCGGAGAAAATTTTCACGGCCGACTCAGGGTCTGTTACTGCGTCTTCTGCCGCTCCGTCCGCTTTACGAACCTTTCCGTGATAAGAAATTGAATTAAACTCAGGCTCCACCCCACCCGCTCGAGCACCCTCGTAGGTGGACAGAATTGTTGCTGGCACCTGAGCGTTGGAGGCAAGGCCAAAGTACTCCGGTCTGGGGTGTTCAGAACGTGTCGTTAGCAACGTAACGTGCAAATCCACATATGGCTGCGGAGGGATAAGTTCAGCCAGATCAGACGGCAGGATAATATCAGTCTGGTGGAAAGGTGCAGCAAGGATAACTCCTTGGTATGTCTGGGAACCAGCCGATGTGTAGACAGTCCATAAAGAAGAGCCAGATTTCCGTTTGATCTCTTTGACCTGTAAGACTGTCAATGGTCAAACAAATCTGAGAGAAAGAGACTCCAACATTCGTGTTCAAAAAGACCTTTGCTGTCGAATTCTCGAGAAATTTCTCAAATATGAGGAAATTTCCTGCTACAACACCAGATGCACCATTTGCTGCCATTGAAATGACGCCTCCGAGGGCGTGGATCTTGTCCACATTCTATGCGGTGTCAATTGGTTGATATTGCATTAAACTGTTTGGAAAGTATGACACACCTGGCCGTAATTGACACGCGTCGCTGCCTCAACAATCTCTCGTGCAAAGAGCGGGGCAACGCCATTGCCTTCCAAAAAATCCGAGGCAGTTTGGTTAGTCATGGACGCCCACTGGAACCTCTCTGAGAACACTGATATATCATCCCAGCGAGGAGACTCGGGGGTGTACAAGCCAAGGAAACGGTCGATCATTGACTGGACACTGTATTTCTTAATGAGTCTCGTGAAAAATCTTAAACGAGCGAAAGAAACTTACATAGCTTTCGTTCTAGTGGGTGCGGTATAGCCATACCTCCATAACACCTTCAAGGTTGCCCACCAACTTTTCAGATAGCTGCCGTTTTCTACCTTCGATGTGGCATAAAGTTTTGTGGGCAAATTTGTATCAAAAGCAGCTTACCACAAGCAAGAAATTCTGGCCATCCCAAATACCAGTGTTCGAATCATCATCTTCGAAGGCTGTCAGAGTCAAGTTGAATTCCTTGGAAGCTCTCATTAGATTCTTGTTTGCGTCGACGAATATAGAAGCTCCTAGTTCCAACGGAGCAAACGTAGTATCATTGTATGGATACACTACGGTGCTGCCTGCAGGCCAAATTGGTCAATAAGCTCCAGCAAGACAGGAAGCTAGAAACTTACGGCCCCCGATATAATCTGAACGCTCATACACGTCAATTTCAACGTCAATTCCGAATTTTTCCTTTGCTTTAGATATCCAGAATGCAGCTGAGGAGCCTCCCGCGCCTGCGCCAATGATAGCTATTCTTGGAGAAACGTGAACCTGTGCTATGTGGGCAGAGTCTCTTGATTTGAAAAGAGGAATGCTAAAAGGTAGTTGGAAAGCAAGGCTGGAGCAGACGAAAAGCGAGTATATGAGGAGACGGTGCATGACTTCCTAGAAGCACAAACCAAGTAGGCTATCTTCTATATGGTATGTCCTCGCAAATATGTACAAATACAGCGTTTAAAGAACGCGTCATACAAGGTACTTTCACGATCGAGTGACTTTAATTTGGGCCGATTGTTGGACCAGGGGGATATGACAAAGAGCGTATGGCTGCAGGGCCCAGTAATTACAGACTTGGGGTATCGATAAGGTGCGTATGAGTGACCCACCGGCCGCGAGCTCACAACTGGGGCGCACGGGCCGACTCGGAAACCTAAGTGTATATAGAAGGGCTGTTACTAGTAATGTTCCCACTTGTACTTACACCTCACCATGTCGACATTAATGGCAGTCACAACGTTGAGTCGCGTTTTCCAAATACCGTCGGAGATAACCGAACACGCTCTTACACTTTGCCATCCTCGCGACGTTGCGTCGTTCTCGCAGACATGCCGGAAAGCACGCGGCCTAGTTTATGGGGGCCCAGATCAGTATCTTTGGCGCCGATTATTCCTCCTGTTTCCCTTCGATGACCCTCGGCAGATTCCGCCCCCATTTCAGGCAGATGGTCAATTCAACTGGAGGAAGGAGTTATTCCGGCGAATGGAGGCGCAATCAATCGCCTGTCGTACAAGTTCAACACTTGAAGACCTCTTAACGGCCATCGAAACCTTTAATTCTGTGGTGTGCAGCGCAACTCCCGTTACATGGGGACATGAACGCGTTTCATCCCCAAATTTATTGTGGGTTGTTGAAGTGTTGCAATCCACAAACATGCTTCGCTCTCCATTACTCCTCCCAGAATGGAGTAACCAATCGTTGGCTCGCCTGCGAGCATACCTTGCACTGACATTGGACGAGTACGATGATGACGACGTCGCAGGGAAGGAAACATTGAGATCGATACGGACGAGGAGTCGCTGTCAGGTTTATAATCTACGGAATTACCATCAAGGCAACGACTGGGGCCCATTCAACACCACAGCAGGAGAAGTGAATTGGATTCACATAGAGTCAATCATCAACGTTGTATCCATGAACCTTTCTGACAGCCCAAATGATTGGCCGGATACAAGGCCGCGTTATGGGCTCGAAGCTACTCGAGCATATTCAGCACCCGGCACCACAGCACTAGCAACAGGTGATTGGGCTGGTATTGAAGGTCATTGGAGGAGATATGTTTGCTTCATGGATTATCGGTATGACGTTTGTTTACCCTGCAATTCGCCCAGCACTCACGTGTCTCGCCGTACCACCAGAGACTTGTTTGGTGAGTACACTTGTAACCAGAGTTCTGACGTTCATTCATACATTCATCAGCATTCAATGTAATGATTTCCTTTGTGAGACTTACCCTGATATTCAAACATTCTGCAGTTTGGCAGTAGAGGACGCGGACAACAAGATAGCACCTACTTTGACACTCCAAATTTCGAAGAGGTTGTGCGCCTTGTTGAGCTCAAGCTGACGCTCATAGACGCTCAGGCAATACCTGAAGTCTACATACTTGACCGCTTCCCCGATTCCCCGTACAAGCACTACCCGACCTTGTATTTCACTGGATCATCCTGGGGCATACAGGGTAACGAGGCGACTATCGTTGGCTCTGTAGCCATGTCGGAAGGTGGCGTAGTACGATGGCGATTTGTGAGCCCTGTTATTATTTCTTATTCCACAAGATACGAAACCAAAATGAATTGAATTACCCCAGGCATCTATTGCCAATTCGCACATTCAATGGAGGTAAGTCTTAGGGTGTTACAATGTCCAAATACTTATCATGCACGTTTCGCCATAATATTCAGTTCCGAAGGGGTGCAAATCGGCGGCATCGCCAGTGCGTTTGGAGTAATAGGAACATGGACAGGGATTCGTCATGATCATGGTAAGTATCTATTAATTAGCTTTTAATCTGATACTGTACACGTTCTACTTTCACAGCCGATCCTGTTGGTATGTAACATCTGTCCATCATGTATCCTTATACTCAAAAGCTCTTTCGCATCATAGGTCCTTTTTGGCTTTACAAAGTAGAGGATGATCATCCCGTTTATATGCGAGCTCTCATGGACAATTGAGTCAATGCTGGAGTCACGAAGATCATGATCGTAACGTCGACCGACACAGATACTGTTTTCTTGCGGAAAGGTGTTTTGAATTTTGCTTTCGTTGTATATATACACCCCGTAGAACGTCATCTCCTGTTGTGAATTACTTTGGCACTTACATAAAAGTTCCGATGCTCGTCATCCAATCACGATTGCTTATGCTATCAAGACGCGAGACATCCTTAAGTTGAAGCATTTTTTTCTTTTTCATACTTAACAACCTTCAACCAGCTTTGCCTTTGCAGAGTAACTCTCAGCCAGCCTGCCTTGGCTTTGGGTATTCGGGTGGATGGGACAAGAAAGGCATACTAGGAGTTCAATTAAGCCGGAGCGCCTCCCAGACTCAGTGCCACTGCCTTTCGAGGCGGCTTGGGAAGTGCTTGACTATGCGACTCTGACATCTTCGAGTGTAGCTACTAGAGTCTAGTAGTGAAATAATCACTTCATTCAATCATTTTCAAGTACCGTACTTTTGGACAACTCAGATCGATCGCTCATCGCTGGTCAAGATAATGGAGGATGCAACGCCTGACCCGTTTTCTGTCCTACCACGGCAGTCCTCAACGGCACATGTTTGGAGCTGGTTCTCCCTTGGACCCGATCGTTGTGGCGCGCACTACTGACTAGGAACAACCTTGAACAACACTGCGTCGCAAGCTACGCCTGTCAAGCGAGTCTCTGCCTCAAAAATTCTGAAGATTTGCTACGACCATCGATCAACGCGGAGCTGCGAGCGTGGCAACTGACAACTTACAAGACATCACCTTTGAATGCCTTGTCGTCCAGTATTTTGTAAGCCTGAGCTAGAGATGTGTTCAAGAGGGAGTCTGCAGATGGCCTCTAGACCCGAAAATTTATCTGTCAAGCCTGAAACTTTGGACCAAAACTGGTCGATTCTACTACAATGGCCGCTATGAGAGAATACATGCCATCTTATGTACTATCGAGAATCAAAGGTGAAGTACGAGCAAGTAAAAATGGAATGTACTTTTGGAAAGCTGATGAGACGTGATCGGCATGAGGCGAGGTTATGTGAAGATGTGAAGTGTGAAAGTGTGAAAAAATGAAGCATGGCGTCGTAAAGTCCAAAAATGAGTCCAAGTCCAGATAACACAGAAAGTGTATATCGCACGCCTCGGATGTGGAGTGATAGTTGCATTGACGAGGCACGAGGGCGACCTGCACCTTGTTCTGCCATCAGTCGGATCCATGATCATCAATAATATGTTTCTTTGTGATCCCACGCAAGAAATAAACGTTTAAACTCCCAATACACCTTTATTAACCAAACAATAGGATGTTTCGTCAGGAGCGTGTTATCATACTCATATGTGAAACCAACTTACCGCTTCGCAATTGAACACGACCCTAATACATCGGCGCTTCGTTCGCTATTAAGGCCCATTCAAGGGAAACTCGTCTTCACTCAAGTCTGGGGATTTGAAATCTCGGTCGAGGGGCAGCACGAAGGCAGAAACTGTGTAGGTGATCACAATCGCATACTCCGTGAGCATGCCCATTACGAGGTAGATTTGCCAGTTGCCCGTGACCAAGTTGAACTCTGCCAGACTGCTAATGCTATTGGATGAGGTCGAACCGGTAAACGTGCTCGTAGTGATCGTGGACAGGACGCCGTACACCGTCCGAACGGCCAGGAATGGAAGTGCGAAGGAGATTGCCTTCAGGAGCTGAAGATAGGTAGCAACATTAGTCGAATATATGACGGTGTTCCAGAAAGCTCACCCGCTTGCGGTATTTCATGATAAGGTGGACTTGGGTCCATAGAAAGATGCAAATACCGACAAGGCCAATGTATTGGACGGAAAAAAGGAGGAAACCTGCCTTGCGCAAGGTGCTCATACCCGAGCTGGAATGTGACAAAGTGGAGAATCCAATGACGGTCAGGAGTACACCGGCCGCGTTGGAGAGCTGAAGAAAACGGAAAATTGTTTCATCTGTTGGTTCACCATCAGGGCCCTCAAATCTATGATAGTATCAGCTCATCCCATCCAAAAATGGCAACATGATGGCGCACATTGAGCGTAAAAGACCAAGCGTGCAAAGCAACAGTGGAGCTAGGCCAGCGACTTCTAGTATGTAACCTGCGGTGTATAGTCCATTATTCACGGGCGTAATTTCCTCAGCTGCGACTAGGAAAGCGCCACCCAACACTCGCACTAAAGGAATAACAGGGTTAAAGCTATGACTAGAATATCAAACAACTTACTGATGCAGAATACTAGCAACGAGGTCCACCGACTTTTCCATATGCCGTACTTGGACGCCACCCTGAACGAAGTAAACAGGAAGGGGATATACATCGCAATCGTCGCCGCCGCAAGGATTCCCCGGGTGTTCAAGTCGAGAGCCATGATTCCTCGAGAACTGGAGGGGGAAAAGAATAAAATTGAGGGAGGGCACGCGAGGGTTGCATGCATTTATATGAACCATAGTGGAGAAGAGGCAGTGAGGGCTGCCTCGCCGTATCTATCCCCTCTTCTGATCTACTTCGACAACCGCGAGATGCTGTGAGATGCTGTGACTGGGAGGCATACTGTGGTTGTAGAATCTTGATGGTACGGCACGGTTACGCGTGAGACCGCGGGTTTTCAGACGTGTTTCATGTTGCTCGACCCGCTGTAGGTCCATAGTACTGGACGAACCGTCGGACCTCCTTGAAACACGTCGGCAAACACACCCATAGGACCCTTAGGAATACCCCTACACACTGACTGACATGCGTTCCATATGGTACGGTCCTCGATTATCGCCGACCGCTATGTATGCTATAGCTGAGTCAATACTATGTGCGAACAATGGGGTAGGGCGCGTGTTGGTGCTTCTACAACTGCTCGAGGATGCTAGAAATGTGACAGTATTTGATTAGTCTGAATCACCTGAGCATTACAAATCGTTCAATCTAGCCTTGTCGAAAACGGCGAGTGACTAGTTGACTTGCCGCATGGGGTCGCACGTGGTGCAGAAAAAGAGGGAAGACGACGTGAATGACTCACTCTCCTTACCTACATATTACGTATTGCGGTACCAGCGAAGACAGCTAAAGCATCAACAGGAACAAAGCGCCCCCTTTCTGAGCAACACCACTCCCAAAAATCAACGCGCCTGGATCCAACGGAACGACAACCATTCTGATGAACATCGGCGGCATTACATGTCCGGGCGTGGGCGCCGACGAGCTGTAATCCAAAAATACCACCTCGCTACAGGGCATCGTTATCTCCATGAATCATAAGCCCATCAGCAGCCCATCAGCCTGCCAGCGATCCGGACTGACGAAAAATGGAACATCATGGTGACTGGTATCAGTGGTTGCAAAAGTTCTGGGTGGTTTCCCGTGTAGTGAGAGTCACGGTAAAATGTATGTCTTACGCACGAGATGTGTATCAAGGATGCGACTCGGAGATAATGGGCGCGTTCGAGGAGCAGTTGGTGGGGAGAGGCAGATATGCGATCTGAGGCACAATTTAGCATATGATATCATTTGTCAGGCAGTAAAAACGGGGATCAAGATTGTGACTGACGGAATACGAGTCATGATCACAAACGAGGTTGGGCGCTTCAGCTGTACAGCCTATAAAACAAGCTGTGAAGTAATCACGAGGATGTCACATGAAAACTGTACCAGTCCGAACTTGCAGGAGATCAGGGCGTCACACGTCTGCCAGGCGGACAGCGGATGATGACTTGTTCAAGGGACGGCTCCATGCGGGTATGGAGCCTGAAGAGTGGAGAACAGATAGTAGATAACTTTGGCGGGACAAAGAAATTCGAGTACTTACCATAGCGTTGTCGGGAAGAAAGTGGTTATAAGCGGAAGTGTGGATGGTGAAGTGAGGTTGGTTGTGGGACATTGACACGGGCAAAGTCGTCGCGAAATGGATGGGACATACACAGCTGGTGATGTCTGTGAGTCGTCGAGTGGTTAGCGGATCCATCGATGGGACTGCGTTAAAGGGAGTACTTGGGACGTGCTGAACCGTTGGAGATACGGTCCTCAGTTCAATCGAGACTGGGCAAAAACGTGTGTACCCAGTCGTCTGCTCGCCAGATATGACCATGTTTGCGACTGGCCAGTGGATGCGACTGGCCGTGTACTGGCAGTCTGAGCACCCAAGTCAAAATCTGGGATGCTAAGACAGCCAGCGCCGGCGAGCTTGAGCTTGAATTGTCGCCAACTTCAAAGGACGGATAGAAAAACCGCTTTCTCTAATCCGTTTGTAACACGACGATTTAAGGTTTAAGCCACCGTTTCGGCCATTTCCGAGTCACGCTCGTCAAGCACTAACTCCAACACGGGTCGGCACTGCAAATGAGACTGCCACGGCGTGTGCCATGGGTAAATATCAACGAGCTCGATCAGCTCTGTTCGTGGGTTTTCATGGACGAAGGCGATCTCGAGGCGAAACGGTTCGCAATTAACAGAGTGAGTTTCACCTGAGTGAACATTCTCGACCGTCGTCTGACAGAGCCTAGTTGTCGGCATGGAGAGCTGTGACTGCATTGCCTCATGCGCTGGAGTCTACTCTATCTATCCTAACTGCCCGATTGATTGATACTTCTGAAACGCAACAGAATCCCTCTCGGTTGAGTCTAAGGCAGAACTACGCTGCTGCAATCATCCGAATGGTAAATGGTCTCGTGGATCCTTTACAGGCGGGAGCATATGCGAGATCTATAGCGTCTATCGCCGCCCAACTAGGATTACCTTCTTGGTTAGTGGAATTGAGGCACGCAGCCACGCACGAAGACCTTCCCAGCCTTGAAATGCTCAGGGAAGCAGCACGGGAGGTGAGCTTCTCTATGAGAAATGGATAAAATTATTATTCTTATCGTGGTTCATGTTTGGCGGGCGCGGTCAGTCACTGACATGGTTGTTGCACAATTACTTTCTTCCCACTATAAACCCTTCAACTCCTAGACCGAGTACCGCGCCACCTTTACGACCGGTTGCTCCACTTTTAAAACAATACAAGACACTGATGAAGATTGTCACGCGTGATGCTTCGCTCCGCAAACAAAATCAGCCTGACATCGATGCAATCATGCGAGATATCGAGCGATGGCTCGCTGAAGCTAAGCTAGCTGCAGATTTTGCGGCTGATGCGTACGGGTGGGACACCATCGATAGTAATGACGTCGAACAAGAGGATCCTAGAGAAAAGTGGGCTCTGGAAAGACTTTGTGATGCCTTGATTGAGAAGGGTGCTCTCGTATCTCTCTCACAGAAGTATGTATTTTCGCAGATTCAGGGCTTCCCGTTGACTAGAACGCTTAGGAGGAGAGACCTTCCGTCTGACGAATTTGTACCTCCTCACTCGTCGCTTGTGCTATGGACTCTGTTGTTGGCCCACACACACATACCATCCTACCTTCCCAGCTGTTCTGACCACTCGGATTGTGGAAAACCTTCTTTACGAGCGGCCGAACACAGGATTCGACATGGATATCGTTTCGTTGGAGGCAGACGAATCGCAAAACGACCCTTTGTATCATCTGGCTCTTGCGAAATGGGCTGCGTGGGTTATCAAGGCATATGACAATGGTCAGGAAAATGCGGAGTTGAGCCTCAGAAAGAATGTAATTGTTCTACTCGCTTCTACCCTTGCTCCGGGTAAGACAGAAGGGGCAAAGAAGATTGAAGTGTGAGTAGAAATTTGATATTTGGCTGTTTCATTGATGCAAACAGTGTGCAACAGGTTGGCCGCTCTCCTCGGGGCGATGAGCTCGGGTTTCACAGAACTGCAGAACGCATCCGATATGCTTCTCTCTGCTACATATCAATTGCAACCACAGGTGAGTAAATTGAGGGCTAATTTCACCTCCTTTCTTGATGGATTGCAGCATTGGGATGCGGGTGATCTGACAGTGATGAATGAGCGGCTTCATTCTCTAATGTCTTTTGATGGTGAATCTCAGAAATACATAAATGATCCAGATTCAGCGCCCACTACATCATTGCCGGCGCAGGGTTCAGATATAGGCGGGTGGAGATTGCTGGATCATCGCAGCGGCTGGAAGTCGTGTCCTATAGGCGTTTACTATCCAAATTATTCGGCATTGATAGTGTAGTCAATGGTCTGCATAACTATGTCTTACAATCACCCTATCTGTCACACAGGTCACAGTCACGCCATACCACGCTGCGGCTGCGGCTGTGTATTATTACTCAGAACGTTTCCCTGTTCCCAGCAAGTGCATGATTCGAGCCGCACTGGAGCATAGGTGCTCCAAGTCCTTACTTTGTTTTAGTAGTGAACTATGAAGTTCAATACACCGCTACCACAGACGCTACCTAAAGAATGCAATAAGGCAGCAAAGATTTGTGAGTATCTGCCAGCTTCCTTGTGGATCATGGTGGCGCTGACACTTTGTCCAGTTTCGTCATTCGTGGACAACAAGAATAATGGTCTTGACAGTGTGAGTCTAGCTGTTAGGAGCACAGGGGGTGAAAGTTTAATTGACATACCAGGTCATTCCTCGGAGTGTGATAGAGAACGCCAAAGGATTCGCCATCTTCACTGTCTTTAAAGCAGGCTTCGTCTTCTCGGCAAGAGCAGGAACGGGGATCGTCATAGCGAAGCTTGATGACGGATGTGGGCACTTCGCATATTACGTATGCACCAGTACCGCTCACAGGACTTATTAATATTAGCATGGTCTGCTCCAAGTGCTATAGGCTCAGCTGGCCTAGGGGTTGGTGGACAGCTTGGTGCAGAGATGACGGATTTCTTGATTATCCTCAATTCATTTTCGGTCGGTCTGCATGTTTCCTGGGTCGCTGGGCTCATTCACTGACATGTCGTTATAGGCTGTTGTATGTCGATCTTTATTTCATTTCAGGTGTCAATAAGCGCTCATTCGGGTTCTTATGCTTAGAGATCTTTCATGTCTGCTGGTAACCTCACTTTGGGAGGCAACATGAGTATCGCGGTGGGCCCTCTCGGGCGGAACGGCGAAGCGATCGGATCCGTGAATTCAAGCGGCAAGGTTGCCGCCATGTAAGCCCACCACCTGCCATGCACAATACACCAATTAACAACCCAAAATATACAGGTACAGCTATTCTAAAACGCGAGGCTTATTTGGTGGAGTTTCCATAGAGGGCTCTGTTATCGTCGAACGTCAGGATGCAAATACGTTGGCATACAAACAAGACGTGACTGCGAAAATGCTTCTCAGTGGAGCAGTCCCTTGTCCAGATTGGGCTTCGCCTCTCGTGAAGACACTCGAATCATGCACCGGTTTGCCAGGAACTCGGAAGTGGGTCGACGACAGGGCGCGGGAACAGTCTGGTTACGCATTTGCGAGCCCAAAGAGTGAAGGCAGTACCCCTTCCTTCTTGAGCAGGAAGAAGAAAGCAGTCGATTTCCCCCCGGAACACTGGGGAAAGAGAAGTGCATCCGGATCGTATTTTACTGGTGGGGGAGCGGACGATGTTGGCCCTACTCCATGGGATGACTACGATCGCGCCCCACAGTCGGGGTCTGATTTTGATACAAAGTTCGAATCTGACCCTGCGCCTCCTTCGCAAAGTCGCCACCGGTCTTTTAACAGTGTCTCTGCGCCACCAGGTGTAAAGGATCAATATGACCCCGCATCACCATTCAACTCTCTACCACCATTTAGTTCTGCACATTCGGGCTTAAGCGACAAAAATGGTGCTCATTCGCGTTCAATGAGCGTACCATCTACCAAGCAATCTTCTAATCAGCATTCCTTGGCGGACTATTCCAACCCTTTTGCTTCCAGCTCACCACCGGACGACAATTTCTTCGAATCAGACAATCGTACGAGCTATCGCGCGGCACCATTCATAAAAACTAAAGCAGAATTGGCATCGTCTCTTGCTCTTGGCGAAGGTGTGAGCCGTGCGATAGCACTCTACGATTTCAACGCAGTTGAAGTATGAATTTTTCTCTCATCATGATGAGCAACTGCTTACCGGATCACATGTAGGCTGGCGACCTTTCTTTCTCTAAAGGGGATGTGATTCTTATAACCAAGATGAGTGATAGTACTGATGACTGGTGAGTTTCTCTACCTACTTTCACGTCGATACTAGACAACTTCATGACTGGAATCAGGTGGACCGGAAAAGTCGGTGGCAAAGAGGGAATATTTCCGGCCAATTTTGTGGAGACTGTATAAGTACAATGGCAGCGCATCCCCATTGATCAAGCATCAATCCTATGTATTGAGAATCTCATTGTACCCTTAGTCAACTGTATTTGTTGCAATAAATCTTATGTGTTTGGATACGTGTGTTTGGATTCCACAACTTGACGGACAGTGGCATGTGACCTTCTCCTATACACTTTCGAACCGCAACGGCTTAGGTCTGCACGTTGGAATCACTCTCGAGATATCTGAAAGATCCAATGCCAAAGGCAGCAAAGAAGTACTACGCTGTGAGGATCGGCCGCCAAGGACCACAAATATACAATTCCTGGGCTGAGGTGAGCTTTCTCTCAAGTTCAGTCGAAATGAGTCTCCTTCCTCAATGTCCATTTCAGTGCAACGCAAACGTGAGCAGAAAGTAGACTATGACTGATAGACGCCAACCTAAAATGGGACAACAGGTTTCGCGTTGGCCCGGTGCCGTTCACAAGAGCTTCCGGTCTCACCTTGAGGCTGGAGAGTGGCTTGCATCGACTGGACCAAGTGAGTAATTCAACGATTCAACGAATATTGGTCATACTGCTGAGTCCTGGAAGTTCTATTACCAGCTTCGAGTATGGAACCTATGTCATCTAGTGGACTCAGCGTGCCATCGACCTTTGAACCAAGAATGGCAAGATCCAATCAAGCAAAAGCAGAGAAGCAATCACCAACCTTTGAAGGACGCGATCGAGCTCCCATCGAGACATCTGCACCTGGACCTTCGTCGGAGAGTGTGATTCTTTCAGAGGAGCAAAAAAACGTGCTTCGGAGGGTCGAGCGTGGCGAGAATGTGTTCTTTACCGGGTCTGCGGGTGCGTAATTCAAACTGACTTGCCTATATCGTTAATGACTCTGTCCAGGCACCGGTAAATCTGTTCTCTTACGGGAAATAATTCGAGCGCGTGGTGGGCGGGGCCACTCAGGTCTTGCTATAACGGCCTCAACGGGAATAGCATCGGTTAACATTGGTGGAACTACCGTGCATTCATGGGCGGGTATCGGGCTTGGTCTAGAAGACGCAAAGAAACTCGGGGGTAAATTTCTTGGCCAGCCTAAGTTTGAACGGGTCAAGCAACGGTGGCAATGCGTTCAGACTCTCATAGTAGATGAAGGTTTGCGGCATATGGTTTTTAATTATTGTCGCTAATTGTATCATTACACAGTATCCATGATTGACGGAAAGCTCTTTGATAAACTGGTATGGTGCTACCGAAGCATTGCAATCTCATACTGCTAACGCTACTCTGAACAATAGGATATCATTGCTCGCATTGTAAGGCGATCAGACAAACCTTTTGGTGGCATACAAGTACAATCCAAATCATTTCTCCTCAACTTCTGGCTTCTGATATGTTTGCAACCTAGCTGGTACTTTCGGGAGACTTCTGCCAGCTTCCTCCAGTGCCGGATCGCGGTAAAAACGGGATCCAAATACCATCTACGTTCGCATTCGAGGCAGAAAGTTGGAGTCGTTGCATCAAGCAGCCAATAGTGCTAACACGAGTTTTTCGGCAAAAAGAGCAAAGTGAGCGATACTTTGCGATTCAGCATTCACCAGCCTACATGAATTTAGAATTCGTCAACATGCTCAACGCGATGCGTTTTGGAAAGTTGGATAAAGCCTCTATTCAAGCTTTCCAAAGTCTTTCGCGCCCAGTCGAGTATGAGGACGGTATCGGGCCAACACAACTGTACGGGGTGGTTGTATGTTTACGTTATTTTAGGCTCAAAATCTCCCATAGGTACCCCACTCGCTCAGAGGTTGATTCAGCAAACCAAAGAAAGCTTGCTTCACTGCCTGGGGATGGAATTATGTACCCGGCAACCGACACACCTGGACGCGATTCGAATGACAATCTTGTTTCACTCGAACAGATGGGGCGCTTGTTGGAAAGACTTGTGGCACAACGAGTCATCCATCTAAAAGTGAGTCGTACTCTTTTTGTTTGCATGCCCTTATCTCACAAATCGCAGGTCGGCGCGCAAGTCATGCTGATCAAGGTAATGTGAGCTGCTTCCAACGCGAGCCCCTGAGTTCAACACGTAACTCCATAGAACATGGTACAGGGCCAGCTGGTAAACGGGTCTGTGGGGCAAGTGGTCAGATTTAGTACTTCTGAGGAGGCTTTGCGGACCTCTACTCCAATTGCCACGGAAGAAGGTCTCAAAGGTGGTCTCTCCACGAAGTCTGAGCTCCCCGCCAACTACGACAACTCGCAATGGCCAGTTGTCCGATTCACGTGTGGCAGAGAAATATTGTGCGTACCAACTGACTTCACGGTCGACAATGCAGATGGTGGTATAGAGGCGAGAAGACGACAAGTGAGCCGTCTGACTTTCATTTAAAATTGGCGAATGAACAAGATCAGGTTCCCTTGATATTAGCTTGGGCACTGAGTGTCCATAAGTCTCAGGGGCAAACTCTTGAAAGGGTGAAAGTGGATCTTGGGCGAACTTTTGAGAAAGGCCAAGGTAAATCTTTCCTGAAGACTCATCACGCGTGTTCACTGTTGCCTTCTCAGCATATGTTGCACTTTCTCGTGCTACTAGCATGAACACCTTGGAAGTATCGAATTTTCATCCAAATAAGTAAGCCTCACGTTCAAAATCTGCTTTGCCATGTTTGAACTAACCACGTTTTGTTGTGACTGCAAGAGTAATGGTGCACCCTCGCGTATTGGAGTGGCATAACAATATGGAATGTGAAATGCTGAGTGACCAGATGTACGTGGATGACGAGTCCGAGGCGATGGACAGAGACGAATCTCGGGAAGCCTACTGGACTTGATGTCTAGAGTATCGACAATAGTATTAGTATTTGTCTAATAACTATCATGCTGAACACACTTGAAAATGGCAAAAGAAATTATAAATGGATCGTCGCATTCTTCTTGTGGAGGGAATCAGTCAACAGGGCCACAGTTCCCCAGCACTGGTGTCCTCTCCTTCGGGCGTTGGTCACAGTGCACTGGCGCTCTTGGTGTGCGCGTTTGCAAATCTCTCTTGCCCAGCCTGCTCTCGAACACCTTTGAGTATCTCCATCACATTCTCCTACAACGGCTTGATATAGTACTAGGAAAGGGCATCCCATCCCAAGGCATCAAAGGGAGCCACCAGCCAATGACGGATTATCTCCTGTCGTCTATGCATTTCAGGAGCCGATCTCGAGGAATCAACGACATAACTGGGTCCAAGAATGCTTCGACCCAAAGGACGGGAAAGACATCATACAGCAGCAGGCGCTCCGCAGTCTGCAGTTCGACATGGTATTTACGAATGTCACTGGCGACACGAAATAGGTCTCCGGATGATATATCGCCCTAGATGAAGCTTGAGACGACAATGCACATTTGAGTCTCAGCCTCAGTGAGCGTGGCCCACCCTTTGAGCGAGGGGCGGTGTACGCCATGATACAAGTATTGTGTATGATTTGTGCATGAGAGGGCTTGAATATCGGCTGGTTCCAGATAGTTTATGATAGTGTTGGCAATGGATGGGTCATACTTGGAGGACTCAAGTGACGGTCGTGGACCCACATCAGATATTAACTCGGTGGTAGGGCGACAGTTTTTGAGTTAATTGTGCTCACTCACACGAGTGAGAACAGAGTACTAGGTTTTGAAAGACGTACAGGCCTAGGGACTATAAGCAGCTGCCAGCACTTAGCTCGATGTTTCAACTGAATCAACTTGGCTGATGCTACTATCACGTGACATAGAATTTCGTAATAGAGTTGTAGACGCGCGTAACAGCACGTTGACACTGTTACTTAAACTAAGTTTGACTTGCGTATTCGCTTGTAATCTGCTTGGTCCCATTCCCCCAGGCTTAACCTTCAAATAGTGCTCGCCGTCAAAACGTTCCGTGGAACCTTCGAGCAGTCTGTTGGTGGCCATGCCAGCGCGATACTACGCCGTGCGCATTGGCCGTGAAGGCCCAAAAATTTATTCGAACATCAACGATGTAAGTCCTTTGAAGCTATCGACATGTAATTTAGGTCAAGTATTGATGTGCGGTAATAGTTCAGCACAGCAGTAAGTATGCCCTTGCCGACTCAGCGCAATCCCCGTCAATTGATTATTGTTTGAGATCTTTGGTCTTAGCGGTGCTAGTGGGAAGGGGTTCGACACATTGGAGGAGGCGAAAGCTTGGCTTACAGTTGTACCCACATCTGGTTGGTCTGTAACTCAAACGACTATCAGTAGTACGTGTATATTCTTAGTTCTGGTCGTTTGATTGTGGTAACATGCTGTACTGTTCGACAGCCACAGTTACGTGGGATGTAAAGTCTGAAGATAATCAATCAGCCTTGACGTCTGCGAGACAGTATCCAGAACCTCAACTGGGTCGTCGTTGGATAGAGTACGAATCGTCGTTGAATACGCTACAGACAATACCAAATAGCGACAGACTTACGCCTCCTCCGCCTTACATCCCCTTGCAAGAAGCCGAACTCCCCCCGCCGCTTCCCCCTCCGCCAGCAATTGAGTTGTCTGAAGAGCAGCAACGGGTTCTTCGACTTGTTGAAAGTGGCAAAAACATTTTTTTCACAGGTCCAGCCGGTAAGCTTGCATGTCCGCTTTTGAAGATAAAGAATCAATGCACAATTTTCCAGGAACCGGAAAATCAGTTCTATTGAGAGCAATAATAGAATTGCTGCGATGTAAGTTCGGTGGGATTGCCATCACCGCACCCACAGGCATAGCAGGCATGAACATCGGTGGTCAGACCATTCACTCCTGGGCAGGCATAGGGTTAGGCAAAGAAACTGTCGAGGAGTTGGTAGGTGTACTAAGTTCATTTGCGATCAAACGATGGACAAGCACTTGTGCTCTTGTGATCGACGAAAGTACGTTTGACCTACAGTGTTAGACAACTGTGCTAACATCCGGCAGTTTCGATGCTAGACGGCCGTTTATTTGACAAGCTCGTATGATTTCATGCCTGCACTACATCTTCATCTAACTAACTTATTGGGTAGGAAAAGATAGGTCGGATTGTCCGGGAAAGCCATCGCCCTTTTGGGGGTATACAAGTAAATAGTTGTTATTCTGGCCCTTGTATTACCCTCTAGTTTCTGACAGGTTAAATAGCTTATACTGTCAGGTGATTTTTTCCAGCTTCCACCTGTTCCCGAGCAAGATTCCACGACGATGATACCGCCTACCTTTACTTTCGATGCGCTATCTTGGTCTCGATGCGTTGACGAACCAGTTGTGCTGACAAAAGTTTTCCGCCAGAAAGACACCAGTGGGTACTTCGGATTCCATGCAGCTTTTCAGACATCTTACAGAAATGTAGAGTTTGTTGACATGCTCTCTGCGACGAGGTCAGGGCAATTGGAAGATTGGCACGTTCAAGAATTTTTCAAGTTGAGCCGTGTGGTCAAATACTCCGATGGCATAAGTCCAACGCAATTGTGCGTTTATAGCCTCTCTCGCTTCGTGTGATGAATCAGTAGTCATTGTCGCCCACAGGTTTCCACTAAAGAGCCAGGTTGAGTCGTGCAATAAAATGCATCTCGACGTATTACCGGGGGAAGTAATGACTTACACTGCCATCGACTATAGGGGCTTTAATATGTATGGAAAGCGAATACCGGCCGATGCTGCAGAGCGGCTTTTAGAAAGACTAGTTGCTCCACGCGAGATATCTCTAAAGGTTAGTTGTGACTTGCTGTATGTCTAAATGTGTTACCTAATTCACTACACATTCAGGTTGGCGCACAAGTAATGCTTCTTAGAGTGAGTATCCCGAAATGACTGTATTTGCTGAGCTTGACCATACCTCCACAGAACCTTTTGCAAGGCAGGTTGGTCAATGGCTCACTCGGCAAAGTGATTGACTTCATCACCACACACGAAGCGATTGAGCGCCTTATCGACATTGCCGACCTTGAGGGGAAATCCCAAAATGGTGACTTTCTTCCTACCGCACTGATGTTAAAAACACTGAGGTCCAGTACGAAGGCCTATTGGCTCTAAATAAACACGCATTTGGAAGACACGACCGGTTTCCGCTCGTCAAATTCACAGATGAACTACATCTTCTCTGTGCGCCCCTACCATTTGACGTCCAGGGCCTGAAAGGCAACTGCGAAGCACAACGAGTACAAGTGCCTCTCCTGCTTTCCTGGGCAATGTCCATTCACAAGGCTCAGGGCCAAACCATGAGTCGAGTAAAGGTTGATTTGATGAAGATCTTTGAGAAGGGGCAAGGTGAACGATTGAGCTCATGTCTT
Source organism: Suillus placidus (assembly GCA_016628565.1). Lineage (NCBI taxonomy): Eukaryota > Fungi > Basidiomycota > Agaricomycetes > Boletales > Suillaceae > Suillus > Suillus placidus. Next base: position 411,566 of record JABBWD010000021.1, read on the forward strand.
GTTGTCTATGGAAGTTGATTTGCCTTTGGGAAGCATATGTCGCTCTCTCTCGAGCTACAAGCCTGGAAGGACTGGAGATCGTCGGTTTTGACCCTTCAAGGTTGGGATTGAATTTTTACTGGGCGTATTGACTGACATGGTGGTGTTCTTTCAGGGTATTGGCTCATCCACGCGTCATAGAGTGGCAGGCCTCCTGGCAAGCCCAGCGAGCTCGAGAGGAGGAAATGGATATGGATTGGGTGATTGAGCAATATCACTCATCGACAGATATCTCTATGTAACATTTGCACGATATCATGGATTTGTGGATGCACAAAGGTCATTAATCACAAGTAACATGTATTTTCAACACGGTTCGTGCCTATTATAATGTAGACGCTCATTGTCCACAGAGAAACGCACAATGACCCTGAACGAGAGTGTTTGTTAAAAGCTCCATCTTAAAACCTCGTTGCACAAGAAAGAAGGAACCCTATTGTATTGATTGACTTGCCATGTCGCCCGCAGGAGAAATGGGAGGCGACAGCGCTGAAGGCGATGGGAGTGGCGATATGTCTATCTCCGATTCTGTGCGCTTTGACGCAGAACCGGTGGGCGACGGCGATGACCAATCGTCTCCGCCCTGAGCAGTTCGTGATGGCATCGGAGGAATCTCCATGTTGACGCGTGTCGGCGAAGTTGGGTTTGCACGGAGCGAAGGATGTATACTGCCTGTCGGTCGTGTAGGGAGACGAGGGGAGAAGTCATCTGGGCTTCTCGGGGATTGAGGCCTCGGAGGAACACTGCCGATCTTCGTGTGTGATGAACCATACGAGTACACAGGTATGGGTTCACCGAGTGGCGCAGCAGGCAGAGGAGGGGAGTTACCGGCAGGCGGAAGGTCTTCGAAAATCTCTCGGGCATTGTTAATCATGTCCTCCATCAGCGTATCCTGAATTCAAAAAATTTAGCTCAAGCAATTCGAGCAGTAAAGAATGACTAACTTTCCATGACTGAACACTCAAAAGGTCACCGCCCTTTGGAATTTCATCTTCACCAAAGATGACGGCGCCAAATACAATCGCTAGGTTTTTTGCGTCCATCTTGTTCTTATCCGCATTGGATGCTACCCGAGTTAAATGCTCAACCAGAGCGCGCAGACTCGCACGGTGGACGGCAGGTAGCCGCCGTATCTTCGAACGCAGGAGGGCAAAGTGAGTCAACTGGTGTTCCGCTAAATACAGGGTCAGATGATTTTCGGGATGGTTCACGCTCCCGAGTGCTTGCCTCGGTCCCCCGTATGCTCTATACGATCCTGCAGTGGAAATCTAAACAATGGTTCCGGAAGCTCGCGCAAATACAGCTGGAAATGAAGCATCAATGTCGTGACAGCACACAGTCCCCGGAAGAATACAATACCTTCAATAGCGAAGATACGGCATAAATATCGTCAGTAAGGGCGTTAAACTTGAAACTGGCTTCGTTTCGCTCTATCTTATGTTGTAGCTGCGGAATGCTGATGAAAAGCATGTGGTCTGCAAAAGCTGATAGACTTACATCATGTACAATAGCATGCCTGCCGGATACCTTGCTATGACTATCAACATCTGAAGCCAGAAAATCGCACCAGAGCTTACTCTGTAAATTCCTTCTGCGTCTAATCCTCTCTGATCTACTTCTTCTACACAGATACGCAAAATTTTTGGAACATCGCCTTCCCCAAGGCCCTGAGCAGTTGCATAATCCACCAGACTAAAGCCAAAGATGAGGTCGTTGCATTCGCCAACATTGTAGTTATAGTAAAGTATTGGCTTGGCTATTGCCGATGCCAATGAACGAGGAATGAAGGTCGTAACAAGTGATACATCTTTTTCTGGGGAGATCTTGTCGACCACGGAACGTCCGTGCGATGATAGCTGTGTCTGTGTCGTAGTAGTTGCACTACCGACAAACTCAGAACTGCGAATGCAGGTAATACAATCGAAATACACGCACATCATATTATCAAGATATTTCTCCAAGACATTCTTGGCTGTGTTCGAATATTCATACACAAAGGTCTCCAGACTCTGAACGGCGCCTACTAGTCAGCTGCCAGTGGATGATGCTGCCTACCTAACAAAATTACCTTGTAACCATTTGCAAGAATTTTAGTGCGCCTGAGTCTGAGAGTCTCTAGCCAATGCACGCCTTTTCGGTATTCCTTATCTGTGCCAAAATTAACTTCACACGGCTTGAGTACACCGACACACCACTTACCAGCCTCATCAGCTTCTCGTTTCGCCCGGACAGCACGGAGCGCGCTATTTTCTGAACGTACACCCAAGCTCTCCTTCACGGTACCGCTCTTATCTAAGAATGTGATAAGTTGATTGAGCTGTTTCTTTCCTAATAGGCGCTTGGTTGAGTCAAGTCGGAATCAGTATGTGCCATATTTATGCCATACCGTGTTGAGCAAAATCAGAAAATGTGCCCGAAGTAGACGGTGAGCGATTACGTGGTCCAGGCGCGCTTCCAGAGGGTCGTCTATCAAGGGGGCGTAATGGTTGAGGAGCAGTGACAACAGGCCGGGACGGCAAACTAGGATTAGACCGCGAAGTACTCAAGGTGGTTCCGCTTTGTTCTGAATATGGCATAGTGCTAGTAGTAGATATTGACTGCGGCGGCGCGGCAGCGGCAGCAGCTTTGTGATCCTTGAAACACATTGTAGGTGACTGCAAAAAATCACTACTTCGATACTGACCTCGACTTCTTGGCATTTTTTCAGGTATGCGCGCTTCAGCTTTGGTAATGTATTCTCAGCATAGTCAGTGTAGGCACTGCCGGACTCTTTCAAATCTTCTTTGATGCGTTTGCGTGTACGCTCCTGCGTTTCCTAATATTCAGCGATTAGAGATTCGACAAGGCACTGAAGGAGGACAGACGTACCCTGAGTGACGTCAATGCGTTAACAACATCTACTGTAAGCGTTGCGACAAATGCTTGTCTGGTTTGCGCTTCTGTGTCGCCTATAAGGAACTATATGTCTGAGATTGAAGTAGAACCAACCTCTCTCGAGGTTATCCCGAACCTCATTCCATGCTCTCCTGGAAGTGCTAAGTTCTGTCCGATCGTCTAGATAGTTGTCGATGGATTTCACTTTCCGGTGAAGTTTGAGCAAGGAATCGATACTAAAACGCGTGTCAAAGCAATTTCTGGAATACTATATGCCAAATATTGCTCACTATACTTCTTCGATACGTTTTCTGCGGGAATCATGCCACTGTTAGACGGTGTATTGGGATGACTGAGTGAACGAACCTTTCTTGGAAGAAGCTCAAATATGAGTCTGTCAAGACCTTGAGGTGATGTTCAAACAAGGGAATTGGACCGTGTTGCGAAAATGGCTCTGAAGAGGATGGCCTGGGTGCAAATGACTCCGCGGTCGGAGCAGCCATGACAGTACTTGTTGATCAAGTTGAGTTAGACATGCTCCTGATTTCCCCACAACATCCAAACAGGGATACATAAGGACCCCCGGTACTGCAGATACCAGCACATGACCTGTTGAACCATATGGACATCATCATTTAATCACGTACAGCCTCATTAACATTATAAATGTGTTGATTTCAAGCCCGCTCTTCTACTACACAACTTGATCAGACGCGCAATACCAGCCTGTCTCCCAGGAAATGTCGCTCTGGAGTCGGTATACCGATCCTAGGCCATGGCAGGTCGTCTTGAGGTCTGACGCTTTTCAGTCTCTCCACTGGGAACCGATAAACCATGGCAATTCGAATGCGTGAGTGTTGTGTTACAAGCTGATGCCTGAAGTTTCTAACACCCTCATTTCTCAGAGTGTGGTACAGCACACTCATGATTCCAGCATATTTTGCCGCTGCATCCGCGCTTCTTCTCTTGCTACATTTAATAACGCTATCTAAGCCGGTCAAAAAAATTTGGTCGCGTTTCCTGCCCCCTAAGACCGAGGAAGAACCCAGCCTTCTCTTCGATGAACCTACTATAGCTGATGGATTCTTCTCCGAGGCTAAAGTATTCATCTCTCAACATGGTGGTTGGGTCATTTTTGCATACAAGTTTGCAAGATTTATTGGCTGTCTTGCGTTTCTGGGACTGTCATTGGCTACTTTCATATTAGATGAACGTGAAGAGCACGCAACCGGAGCCAACAAACTGTCAAAAGGAAAGCATCGTAGGCCCCATCCCTCCGATGGCTACATTCCGTTCTCTCGCGCTGAGTGGTTGCAATTCGCCTTGTGCATGACTGCTGTTGGTGATTTGTGGTTATTCGTTTCGATAATTGCTTATTCTCTCCAGGCTTATGCATCTATTCTCGGGCTTGTTTCGGTTACAACGAAACCCCGATGGAGCAGGCTGGTGTCCAATCACCTGGCTACTCTTCTCTTTGCAGTTTTTGCGGTTTTTGCGTATCGCGATCTGTGGCCCCTTATCACCTTCCGTAGACTACCCAAGGATTTTAAAGAAGGGGGCTTAATGTGGGCGAAAGTGACTATTCTTTTTCTGTCAAGCATCGTATTCCCCCTCGTGAGCCCGAGACAATATGTTCCAGTAGACCCTGCGGTATGTCGTAGCATTCAATAGATTTCTCATCACCAATGCTCACATCATCTGAAAGAACCCCACTGACAGTCCTCACCCCGAACAAACTTCTTCTTGGCTGTCTATGATTTTATATACCTGGCTGGATCCCATCGTCTTCAAGGCGTATCGAGTTCCCCACCTATCGCATGAAGAACTTCCCCCGCTGGCCGACCAGGATTATTCCAGGAACCTCAAAAAGAAGAGTTTCCCCGTAAGTATATAACATGACCGTCATAGGAGGCGAGTTGATAATCGTTGCAGCATCTTGACCCCTTCTCCGGGAGCCGGAGGCGACATATCTTCTTCGGCCTCATGAAGACTTTTTGCGTTGAATATATAGTCTTGTCTGTTATGATTGTTCTCCAGGTATGCAATTTCTCTCGCCCGTGGCTCCCTATGTCCGACAGTTCCCTATGACAGGTGCTGGCAAAACTAGCTGCTCCCGTTGGAATCAATCAACTCTTGCTGTAAGTAGTATGATTGTTACATTTCCTGACATCTCTCATGCCATTTGCCTAGTTATGTTGAAACGAAAGGCGAGCGTGCTGTGGTCCGTCCATGGTTCTGGATATCCTGGCTGTTCTTGGGACCACTTATTGGTTCCTTGGCATGGCAATGGTATATTTACATTGCTGTGGGTGTGATCGTTCGATAACTAGTAATTACACTCATTGGCTTTCTAGACACGCGCACTCGTACACACGGAGGGTATTCTCACACAACTAGTCTTCGAGCATGCGCTCCGAATCCGAATGAAAGCTGAGCTCCCCGATGACGGCAAGAAGTCTGGAGATTCTACGGTACCATCTACGCCAGATAGTGTATCTGTGGCTGGATCTAGCACTGCCGCTGCGGACGAAAGTACGGATGGCAGTGGCGACGAGACGTTGCAGGCCAGTGCCGAGACCATATCAACATCTTCCACGAAAAAAGGCAAGCAAAAGTCCCAGGATGTCACAGAAGAACTGGACAGTCCGCCGAAAAAGCATTCGAGTGCTGACAACCTTGTTGGGAAAATTAATAATCTTGTCACAACTGACTTGAGCAATATTACCGATGGACGAGATTTCCTAATGGTTGGTAAGTCACGCTTAGCTCTGATAGATGTGTGCTTTCTGACGCGTATTTTCGTCCAGCGCTGTACATGCCACTTCAAGTAGGCACGTGCATCTGGTTCTTGTACGAAATTCTTGGCTGGAGGTGGGCTTTACAAAACTGCTGTCTAACTTGACTGATGGCCGTTTACCAAGTGCCTTTGCCGGCTTGGCTGTTATGTTCGTCTTGTTCCCTCTCCCTGGGTACGTTGCCCAGAGGATTCAAAGGGTGCAGGTAGAGAAAATGCACAAGGTTGGACCTTTTGTTCATTGGTCAGTCGATGCTTATCGTATCCCCAGACGGATGCCCGGGTGCAAACTGTGACCGAAAGTAAGCCAAGCATAGCATAGCAGGTGTAGAACTGGTGCTTATGGCTCGCTAGCTATGAATGTTCTGCGTATGATCAAGCTGTTCGGATGGGAAGAAAAATTGGACGCGAGGATCAGCGAGAAAAGAGAAGTAGAACTTATCTGGACATGGAAAACGAAGATCTTAGAACTCGTGAACAACAACTTGAAGTACGTCTTCCGTGTTAACTAGTGTGACAACGAAAACTGACATATGCATAGCTACGTAATTCCTCTGTCAACCATGATGGCTTCTTACATGACATTCGTATGTTGCATTCGATTACATGCAAACAAGTTTCTCAACCTCTCTCTTAGACTCTTGTTATGGGACAAAACCTAACTGGTCAGTGTATGGATTGTGTTGCGATTTATTGAACTGACAGGTATTCCAGCTTCAAAGGTTTTTTCGTCAATGACAAGTAAGCTTCATACTGTCATTCACTTGTTTAGAGAAACTGATGTCGCTCCTCTGATAGTTTTTGACATCCTGAGAGACCAGTTGAACATGGTGTTCTTCTCCATTCCAAGATTTACTCAAGGTAATTATTTCGTCTGCTTCGAAAATCACTGACAAACGACGCTCTCCAGCCAAAGTATCGCTGGACCGTGTCAACAGTTTCCTGACTGACACAGAATTATTGGACGCCCACGCACAGCAGGACGAGGACAGAGTCCAGCTCTTTGTCCAGTCAGAAGAAGAATCTGGCCTCATCGGCTTCAGAGACGCTGTCTTTGCATGGTCCAATGAATCCCGTGGGTCGCTAACACCGTCGAAGCGCAAGTTCAGGCTTCGCATCGATGGTGAGGTGTACTTCCAGCACGGTCGTATCAACCTTGTCGTCGGACCGACAGGTTCTGGGAAGACATCAATGCTTATGGCTTTGCTCGGTGGGTAATTTTCGGACCTTCTTTCTAGATCTTTCTAAACTACTACCCAGGCGAGATGCACTTCACGCCCTCTGGTCCAACATCTTGGTTTAACCTCCCTCGCAAAGGCGGTGTAGCCTATGCCGCGCAAGAGTCCTGGGTCCAGAATGAAACCATTAGGGTACGTGACATCGCAAAAGCAGTTATTCGTGTGCTGAAGTATCTCAGGCCAACATCCTTTTTGGCGCACCCTATGACGAGATTCGATACAAGAAAGGTGAATATTCAGTTGCGCTGCTTGTGAACGTTGTTGAAATGTTTGAGTGCAGTCTTGTACCAGTGTGCTCTGGAGCGTGACCTTACTTTGTTCGAAGCGGGCGACCAAACGGAAGTTGGAGAAAAGGGTCTTACGCTAAGGTAAGTTCAACGAACTGAGCCTTTGATTTTCATAAGTCTGACTTCGTATTGAAAGTGGCGGTCAGAAGGTAATCACATTCCTCACGAGTGGGCACGCGGCCGCTGAAACATGCTAGGCACGAATTACCCTTGCAAGAGCTATCTATTCTTCAGCAAACACACTGCTGCTTGATGATGTTGGTCATTCCATCTCTATTTTGAACTATTAATGAGTAGACACGAACAGGTTTTGGCCGCTCTGGATGTCCACACGTCCAAGTGGATTGTAGATAAGTGTTTCGCAGGAGATCTCGTCAAAGATCGAACAATTATCCTTGTGGTACGTGCATGTAGGTTACATATGACTACCCCTTTTCTAAGGCAGTACAGACCCATAACGTTGCTATGGCGAGTTCTATAGCGCACTTTGTCGTGTCTATGGGCTCCAACGGACGGATTGTCAGTCATGGATCAATATCGGAGGCCATTGCAAAGGACGACAAGCTTGCAGCGGAAATGGCAAAAGAACAACAAGTCCTCGCTAAAGAAGCCCAGGTCGTGGACCCTCCAGAAGAACCGAAGGCCAAGTCCGACGGCAAGTTGGTGATGTCTGAGGAAATTGCAGAGGGCCATGTTTCCTGGCCAGCTTGTTGGTTCCTCCCTCCATAGTCCTTGGCGCCTTGCTGATATTGCGTTCCAGTTAAGCTCTACCTGACTGGCTTGGGGGGGAACTATCCTATGACGTTCTGGGTCGCGTTCTTGGCTCTGATGGGGTTGACGGACTTCGCCAACACTGTGCAAACCTGGTTCCTTGGGTACTGGGCATCTCAATACGAACATCATCCACCCTCAGAGGTCAATGTCAAATTGTAAGAATAGTTGCCTTACGTGGATTGGTTACTCACATTTATCGTAAGCTATCTCTCTGTATATGCCTTGCTCATGCTCTCTGGCTGTCTTATGTATTCGGTTGGGTATTACATGTATTATCGGGGTTCAATGCGGGCGTCACGAACCATTCACAAGAAACTCGTTCAATCTGTACTTGGAACAACGCTAAGGTGTGTTCTCTGAATTTTACGGTCACGCATGCCTTCATTATTGGACAGATGGTTAGACACGACACCCACATCTCGGGTTATCACTCGGTGCACACAGGACATAAGAGCCAGTCAGTCGCTTGCGTCTAGATGGTCAACATTCGCTGATAGGTTATCTAGTTGATGGTCCGTTTGCGCAGGGAATTGGTTGGGTCGTTGAACTTTCTTTGACTATGATCGTGAAACTCGGAGCCGTTGTGGCCATGACCCCTGTCTTCTTGGTGCCTGGTCTCTTTATCGGCTTGCTAGGTGGATGGATCGGTCGCATCTACATGAAAGCTCAACTATCAGTCAAGCGAGAGATGAGTAACGCGAAGGCACCGGTCCTTGGTCACTTCGGGGCTGCTATTGCAGGACTTAGTAAGCGATCACTGGACTTCTATGCTATGCAAGCTCATTCACTAAAACAGCATCGATCCGCGCGTATGGTGCAGAGGAGGCATTTAAAGAGGAATCTCTTAATCGCATCGACCGCTACACTAAATCAGGGCGCATGTTCTATAACTTAAATCGGTTCGTTTGTGTTGGTTACGGAGCGATTGGTCACTAACGGATGTTCTCAGTTGGGTTTGTGTCCGTATTGATATTATCGGTGGTGGATTCTCGGCTGTTCTTGCCGCGTATCTAGTGTACGGTCGTGGAGTTCATGAGGCGTCGAATATTGGGTTCTCTCTGAACATGGCAGGTAAATTTTATCTACACAGTGCATTCATTGTGAATTTTCGCTCACACCACACAGTCGGTTTCAGTTCCATGATCCTTTGGTGGGTTCGTATCCTTAACGAAGTGGAAGTCAGCGGTGAGCTACTTTCTCGCATAATCCCTTCTGTGTCTAATTGATTTGTGTAGGCAACAGGTGAGCATGGATACACGATGTCTCCGACTGTTGCTTACGTGAAATAGTTTGGAACGGATTGATAGTTATATAAAGATCGAACAGGAGCCTAAGCCTACCGAAGGCGGCCAGCCGCCTGCGTACTGGCCTGCAAGCGGTGACCTCCGCGTAGAAAATCTGTCGGCCCGCTACTCATCGGTGAGTATTAGCTCATGTCTCCGCGTTCTACCTAATCATCGCTTGCAGGATGGACCTAAAGTTTTGCAGGACCTGTCTTTCCACATTAAATCAGGTGAACGCGTTGGTATTGGTGTGTCGCGAGCTTGCTTCCACTTCCAATTCAATAGCTAATCCGAATTTAGTGGGGCGAACTGGAAGCGGAAAGGTGATGCTTGTTTGCGTTATCTACCTTGACTTATATTGACTGTCCTGAAGAGTTCCTTGACCCTTTCGCTCCTTCGCTGCATTCTCACAGAAGGAAATGTTTATTATGATGGAATTCCGACAAGTGGGATCAATTTGAATGCCCTGCGGTCGAACGTGACCATCATACCTCAAATCGTACGTTCTTTGTGCCATTGCTCGTTCACATCGTTGACGCATTTCATCCCGCGCAGCCAGAGCTCCTGAGCGGAACGCTCCGTCAGAACTTGGACCTCTTCGATCAGCACGATGATGCGGTGCTTTACGATGCTTTACGCGCTGCCGGACTCTTTTCCGTCCAAGACGAGTCCGAGGAGGCGCGATTAACATTAGACAGTGCGATCGCAAGCGGAGGAGGGAATCTATCAGTTGGCCAACGCCAAATCTTAGCTCTGGCTAGAGCTATGGTCCGCGGAAGCAAACTGCTTATACTGGATGAGGCAACTTCCGCTATTGGTGTGTACCTCACGTCGTGAATTTTTATCATGCTGTAATCCTTTGCAGATTATAAGACCGATTCTGCCATCCAATCTTCTCTCCGCAATGAGCTGAATAACGTGACCCAGATTATCGTCGCACATCGGCTGCAGACGATCATCGATGCTGACAAAATTGTGCGTATTCGAAATTGGGTTATCGTGTACTGGGGACTTACGATCTGTTCGATAGATGGTCCTCGATGCCGGTAAACTTGTGAGTATCTCATCTTCTATCGTGTTTCCATACTGACCAATTTGAATTGTACAGGTCGAATTTGGCAGCCCATTGGAGCTATTGCAAAATGAACAAGGTATGTTGCGTGCTCTCGTGGACGAGTCTGGGGACAAAGAAGCATTATACGCGGCGGCTCACGGCAGACCACTGGAAGAAGTAGAGAGATTGTAGTCGGAGGGTCGTTTATGATCTATTATACCTGCTGGAGTTGGAAATCACCAAAATGCTATATATTGCATCACATATGTATATTATACTGAATGTTCAACGTTCATGCAGGGGTCCGCGCTGCAAATTTCTTACTTAGATACAGTAACGGCCTAGAGGCCTGCCGTACGTAACCATAGTATGTCAGTCCGACCGACTTCTCTTTGCAATTTTTTCTATCGGCACTCTATGCGCGTGTCAACTTTGTGGTATCTAATCGACTCTAGGAACGTACGGAAAATGCTCACTGGGCGATATTACATCGTAACGGCGCGAGCGCCAATCCCCGACTCTCCATCGGGTCACGTGGCGATATGTTTCTCGTGCAAATCAGTCCACTCGAACCTGAATCTTTCCATATATCTTATGGGCGCGAAGAAAGCGCTGTACAACGGCGAAGTTGTGCACCGAATATCACTTTGCCTAGCCTGCTTCTTCAGACTACTTAGACCACCGGGCGTCGTCAGAACACGCCCGGTTGAATGCAACCGGAGCGGCACATGTTTATCAAGCCCGAGGAGGTACATGATCGAATGTTTTTTCTTGTTGCCGAGACTCGAGTCCGTGTCTCGATCCTTGACGTTGATTTTGATTTGGTCGTTTTATGATAGCTGATACCACATATCAGAGCCCTTGCAGAGTCCAAAGTGGTGAATGTCAGAGTTCTGGCCGGTCTGGGTACAAGTCTGCATAGACTTCAGGTCTGTGGTCTGGGTACACCCCTCGGCAGGCTCGGCAAATTCAAGCGGAGTCAGCCACTCGCAGCGGCTGACTGAATATCCTTCATCCCGCCCACCCGCCCGCCACCCGCCAGCCACCCACCAGCTGTCAGGAATGCTACTGCTATGCCCGCCTGCTATCGCTGGAGGTGGCGCCAATGGCATCCTCCATTTAGACGCCACTCAAACCATCTCTGAGGTGTTCAAATACCCCACCTGCCCATCGTTACAGCCATCCCTCTTCCTCCCCGCGCATATCCATATCTTCTCCTGGCTTGCCTCCTTTACGTCGCTCTCCTTTCTTCGTGCCGTCCTCTTGATAACATCTCATCTTGCTCCCACTATGTCTGCCCCATTGTCTCATGCTGACTTCGCGCTTCTTGCACAGTTACTCCTCCGCCTGTCTCCTACTGGCCTCGTCACTGACTGCACCAGTTGTGGTGGTACAGTCTCCCTGTCAATCTGTCGGACCGATAGGAACGGGAATGGTGGAAAACCAATGGCAAGGGTACGTGTTTCTCTGATGCTTGCTGCATACTAGTATATTGACATAAATCACCAGCATACATCATGTTCATTCTACCGTTGGTATCCCAAACTACTCACCTTCCCGCACATCGTATCGTTAATTCCTATGTCAACTGCATCACCAAGTCCCCCCAGCTCTCAACCAGTCGCCTCCTCTAGCAGTACTAGCCTCACCATGCTGCCACCCTCCTTGACACAGCCCTTGAGCAAGCGCCAACGCAAGCGGGGTGAGCGGTGTCTACGCTCTTTCTGCCGTCGTGTACACGCCTTGCGCTGCAGCCGTAACTCGTGCTTAAGGCATTGTCGCAAGGCGGGCGGATGTCCTTTCCATGGATTTAATGATGGCCTGCCTATGCTTGGAGATGAGGAGGAGGATTTTCTGATTGAGGAGCCTGAGGATGGTAGCTTTGGCTGTGAGGAGCTTCGTCAGGCATTGCATGCCTCTCTTGAAGACTTTGGCCTTCTGATCCCAGATGCACCAGTCCCTTCCATGCATGACCTGCTGTCCGCACCGCCTGCTTCTATCCCTTGTGATCGCGTCCAACTGCCGAGCATTTCTCTCGAGGGTGACTCATCTCCACCCCCTGCACTACCTTCCACGCTGGTCCCCAAGTCAATGGCGAAGCATCCGCGAATCACACAACAGATGGACCCTATATGGGCCACTGATTTGCGTGCCCGGTGTAGAGAGTCGCACTTTTGCAGGCCTGTAGCGCCCTATACTGCACCTCATATGTTCACAGCTCACAGCACAAACTCACAGCATGATTCCCCATGCTATCCACAGCTATTGCGACATGAGGCGACACTTTCCCGCGCTTAGCGATGCATAGGCGCGCGCGCTTTCTCGCGCTTTCGTCGCCCTTCATCCAGGAGCATCCATCCATAGTCCAGCAAGTCTCACTGGTATGTAATTTCGCATTTTATCTATTATTGCACCATATTATAGCATGGACCCTGACTTACATACCCATTACATACCTTATCTCATACTCGGCTCAGCTCTGCCTCACTTAGCGACATATATAGCTCCGCATTTTTGACATTCTCACCACCTTATGTTTCTCCCATCATGTCTGTAGCTAGACTTACAAGCTATTAGCACTCCATCTACCATCTTACCACCTTTGAGCTATCATCTAAAATACACCTCTGTCGCATTCCCACGCTCACGCGACGCGCTTTCTCGCGCTCATCGCCCTGTCGCACTTCGTGGATTTGTCTACTTGCTTCCCCTTGGGTCGAACGCGCTTGTCTATCGCAAGCATAGCAGACTAGGCATCGCACTTTGACCAACATATCAACACTTGTGTCACCCACCCACTTATAAGTTAGAAGACCTTGAGTTGAGTTGACTAACCTTCACCAGGCCAGGCAGGAGGCTGATGATAAGCGGGTTGAGGAGCGCCGCAAGGAGATGGAACGAGAAGCGAAGCAGCGCTTCGTATTGCATTGGTTTGACGCTGTAAGTGTCGTCTCTTGTTTCCGTCATGACTTTACTCATATTATACCTAGGACAATGCCGCTGTCAAGGTGGAATGGGTGTCCAAGTGCCCTTACTATCCTCAATGGCAGCTTGCCGATGATCCTGAGCTTGTCGCCTCCTTAGGCACAGATATTCACAAGATCGAAGTGTACGACAAACATTTACGACACTGGATTCCCACTGCCCTCACGCATACCATCTCCCTTGAGTCTGGCTGTCATCTATTTCTCCGACGTTATGGTGTCATCCAGTGTGACGGCTTCCAGGAGCTCCTGACGGCATCAAAACATATTTCACGCCCTTGTCACCTTCGGTTCAACATGATGGGCGAGCGTGACATTGTGTGAACGAAGCTCAAGGCCAAGCGGGAGATCATCGAGATACCATCTTCCCCGGTCAGCAAAGTCAAACGCGAACGGGAGGAGAGTAGTAGCGAGCTTGCTTCAACCCCGATGCGTCCACGACTCAATGTTGAGGACTTCAACAGCCGTTACGCAACGTCTATGTCGCCCACTCCCTCTCTGCTCCTCTTCCGCAGTGGCAGCACCATCTCTCTCTCATCCAGTCCCCCTCGTGACACATTCGCAATGTCATATTCATCGTCGACGTCATCGGTCCTTTCACTTGCATCCTCGCATCACACAACTGCCCCAACACGACGACAACCAACTACCGTTCAGCCTACTATCACCGCGATTCCTGTGCCAAACTATGATCCCGCCAAGCCATGGCAGGTGTGGCCCCATGGCATGCACACCATCGATATGGTCGCTGGCTTTCGGCAGATGGACGACAAGCAACTGCGTGCGATACACCTCCAGCACGAGTTGTTCCCCCTCGTCTTCGGAGTCCCCTATGTCAAAGCCACCTACCACCACAATCGCAAGATGTGGCAGGTGACGGATCATGCTGTCCTTGCTGAGCATGAGGCTGCGGGTCATACATTGTTGGGTCTTTGGTCACACTACCTCGACGCTCGTCGCAGGGCACTTGGGGAGCAGAGCAAGAAGCCTGGCAAAGCCAGGTAAACATACCACCCCCTTAGCATATTCTCCTTCCTCGATTTGTTGACCGTTTGTTTACTTTACTCTTTACTCGTCACTGTCGTAGTTATCTTTGGCAATAGAATGGCTTTTCTTCTTCTGCTACACATGACTCTTCTTACAAAAAATTCGTCACCTGGTCACTTTCCTCCCAATGCCGCACCTAACCAGAATGGCTTTTCTTCCTCTACTACACATGACTCTTCTTACGAAAAATTTGTCACCTTGTACGAAAAACTACACTTTCCTCCCATTTTTAGCACTTCATTTGACCCAACTACTCTCCTCTACTCCACCCCTTGATATCTTGACATTGCAGTAGTACATAACTAATTCTAAGTCGAACTAAGGTGTAGTATGAATTTAAGTAAAACATGGATGATAAGGCCTTTTACCCTGTGCATGCAGTGTAGCTAGAGTAACACGATTGCGCCGAATGATCATCTCATCTAAGAAGAACTCATACTTAACTGGTGTCATCTCGCGACAAATGTTGTGGAAGGCACCGAACCACACATTGATCTGCTCCGCGATCGAAGAGTTGAAGTAGTACCCGCCATCCTCATCCAACAACTCTGGGTAAGCCTTCATGTCGCAGTGCTCGCGACACAAAGTGTCACTTGCCTTATGCTTTGTCTGGTGATGGAACGCATCAACACACATGCCGACACCATCGAAGAATTTGATCTGACGGCTTGTGACTTCACGGAGGGCATTGCAGTTGGAGTCGTAGATTAGGTGCTGTGGTTTGCGTGCACGCGGAAGGGAATATATCTGCTCAATAAGCAGTTATGCAACATCAGTAAGATGGACCAAGCTAGAACGGGATCACTTACTAGAACATTTGATACCGCCTCGTGATGATACATAGTACTATGTGCATTGATAATCCCACAAGGACGAACAACGAGCTGTTCATTGTTCATCCGTTGACGTCGGAAAATCGCCTTGAGTTTGCCTTGAGTTTCCTTTGCCGTACAGGCACGGTCTTCGTTGTCGTCGACTCCAGTGGAAATTGTCACCGCCGGTTGCACAAGGCAAGTGTCTCTGGTGTGTCCATCATGCTCGTACCACTCGTCTCCATCTTGGACAGTGAGACCGTCTCCAGCATCAATGGAGGCCATGGCATCATTGGACTTCGCGAGTTTCTGACGCCGTGTTCAACTCTTGCCGCTTCACATGGACTCGACGTTGAGAGTCTCCATTTGAAGGTGGAGAGGGTCGTTGCAGGCTTTGCGAGGCTTCCCAGACTGACCGTCATGAGTCACAGGCTGATCGCATCCCTCCACAGCACAAACCAACTCCAGACGCTTGTGTGCAGGGTCTATAGAGCAGTACCGATGGCGATTGTTTGCGAGGGGGTTGGTGCATCACGGGATGGCACAGCACGGACACCCCACAGTGACACTGTCAGTGACGACAACTTCTGTGCGGCTGAGTGTCCCATCAGGCATCTCGAACACCCGCAGGCAGCCATCGCAGGCATGCGGAAGCTCCTCTTGTCCATGAGTGATGATGCGCTCGGTGCGCTCGCGCATGGCATGCGTGAACCAGTCTTTTTGCTCTCCTCCATGAGGAACCTGTAGGCGGATCCCGCTCCGATGGTGGTTGTTGAGTAATGCCAGGAGGGTGAAGGAATCCCACACCTCCTCCGTTGTCAGCGAGCTCCCGAATTGCCAGGGAACACCATGATCGGGAGATTGACGAGACTGCGCAATATCATAGACGTGCACACAATTCGTTGCTGAGACACTGAATAGAACAGTTAGAGACAAAAGGAGGATAACGACAAGTACTTACGGAATCTGCATGAGATCCATCCAGCTCATCACGAGCTCGAGCTGAACGAATTGATGTTCGGCGACCTGTAGGTAGGATGGTATACCACCATAGTATGTCCTTGTGCCGTCCTGGACGCTGTAATTGTGGTGATAATTCGTATGACACACTAAAAAAACGACCGCAAGTTAACAATGGACGTATTGAGGGTGCAAATACTTACCTCGACACTTCAAGTGGATAGACCAAGCAGGATGAGCACCTTGTGCATGGGTAAACACGACGACACGTCGTTGCTCTTCTTTCTTCAGGAGAGAGTTGTTTCACCAGGCATTGCAGTTTGGATTGACACATGTCTTGACAGGAGGGTAGAGAGTGCGCTTCGCTGTAAGATCCGTGAGTGTCAAGCCAACATAGAATAAACGATGTACTTACCGATCCCTCGCTTGTGGCCGTACAACCTAAATACTTCCTCATCGGCAGCAGCGGCCTCTCCAGCGGTGGGCAACACCCAAGCGAGATCCTTGACGATGTCCCATAGGACATCAACAGCGTCCTCGGAGATCGCAACTCGTTCGGCCAGAAATTCGTTGACAGAGGGAGGTAGTATGTCAGGTGCGACGAGGACGGAGACGGTGTGCGGCTGAGGTTGTAGAATATCGTCTTTGAGAAGGCTGGTACACCGGAGAAAAGTTGTGAGATCGAGAAATGGCATAGCGGCAATCTGATCATGTTGCTGCATGGCAGCAAAGAGGGACCTGATGTCCATGATGGCCCATGCGCTGGTATGCAGCGCCTGATGGTAGCGTTGGTATGCAGCGCCTGTTGGCGGTGGCGGCGGGTGGAGGCATGATGTGACTGGCGGGAGAGGCGGGTGTGATGGTCACCATGCTCGGGGGGCGCCGACAGCTTCAAACTCCGTCAGAGCATCGCCACAGGTACCCAGACCGCAGACCTGAAGTCTATGCAGACTTGTACCCAGACCGGCCATTTCAGAGACGCCCTCCCAAAGTATGTGTAACAAAGTGAGACTCCGAAGGGTGAACACCTGTTCCACGTAGTGACGGAGATCGAACGACTTTGATCGATCTGGGTGTTGGTCAACATCATTGGATCTGAACCTCCTCTTGGCAGAGCCCCAATCATGGCCTCAAGTACCCTGAACACCGACTAAGGTCGCCCTGTAAAGACATGACGCGAACCACCCATGCTCACTCAAGAATGCAGTTTGACTTGATTCTCCAAGGCTGTCGCGTCACTCTGAATACAATGACTGACGCGATAACAGAACTAGTGGAGTTGTTTGATGCAGAAGGCGCATTCATATTTGGTGAGGGAGCTACATCAGCTGGGCATATGTCGCTGCTTCGTGCACACAGTCCCGTGCCAGTCTGTGCATCACACAAACTGTAAGTCTCGACCAGCTAAACAAACCATTACCTGCGGATCTACTGCACGAAGTTCGACGTTTTGACGCCATTGAGGTCAACACTTATGTCCGTCGTGGTCTGCGTGATGGTGAACTTGTCCCGGTGCCCGATGCAGAATCAGACATGGCTATCGCACCTGTATCTTACATGGCCAACTTTCTGCAGGATCCACCTGAGTCTGCAAAACGGCAGAGAGACGACGAGAGATCAAGCAGTGTGATCAGTGTCGAGCGCACAGTCTGAATATGAATTCACTCATGGTCCCCGAAAGCGTCAGCGTCGGGAGGTCACATCGATGGAGCTTACTGAAGATGATATCCCTTCTCATGCGGACAGTGGCAACACATCGTCAGTGCTCGGATCTGGGTGCACTTGGACAGAAGCTGATTGGTCATGTGCGTACAACGTAGTCTTCATGCTGCTGTATCACTTATATCAAGATGCTACGCCGCGTGACAGGTTGAACTGGGAACTGTCAGATGCACACATTCTGTTTCATTTGGGGCCGGAATCAGGGGGATATCAACCAGCATTGCACCATCCCAAGTGCTCGCCGGTGGGACACGAGAACAGTCAACCTGCTCATTTGGATTCAAAGCATTCCGACGTGTAGCAGCAACCGCAGCCTCTTGTTTTTTGACCTCATTGGTCCAACTAAACTCACATCACAGGGCCGAGAGAGGTAAAACGACGAGTATCAAGCACTCAAGGGGTGCAGCGAGAGCGCAGAATGCGGAGGAGGTCGAGAACGAGGCGCAGAAAATTTCACAAACGCATCGGGAGGATCCGTGAGAGAACAAGCGACAGATTCGTGGGAAAACGGGACACGAGACTTTGTAGAGAAAATGTCATTTGAGCACTACAGAACCCTCTCTACTCCGTAAACTCCGTAGAGTCGGGGATAACAGGACCAAACAAAGAAGACTTAAGTCTGCATCTGCTTTCACACAAAATCGTTTGCTTTCAGGCTTGTCGATTATCTCTGAAACGAGCTCGTGAGTACAAGTAGCTCAAATTTTCAGCCATACTCAAGCTAATCTGATATCTGTCAACTGCCGGTTCCTTGGACACCAGCACCGCGTTCCCGAGATTTTCCGATAGGCTAAGTACCTGGTACTGTATCAAGCCGTTGTAGGACTCCAAACTTGAAGTGATAGAGATGTTCCAAGAAGATGCCCGAGCAGGCTGGGCAAGAAAGAACACTATGAGAGTGCCAGCGCACCACCACCCGAAAGAACTAAAGCTACTAGTGTCGTCGGGGATTCGGAGTTAAATGTTCGCTGATTCCTTTCCAACAAGCAGTGTGAGTCCGGTCGTATCACTTGCATCACGAGAACGTCGAGAAGGAGCGAAGTGCCATTACAAGCGGGGGCAACCTATTAAATATACCGAGTATTCACTCCAGTATCTTTTACCAGAGTTATCGTTCCAGCCACTTGGACTCTGCGAAAGCCAATTGCTTGTTTCGCCTCGATGAGGCAGCTTCTGCAATTGGTGAGCACCTTCCTATTTTGAATTTTATCATGCCTTAGAGGAATCTCGAAATCACTACTTCGTGGGGTCGGGGATGTCTGTCTACAAAATTGCTGATCCATCAGGTCTTCTACGAGTATCGATCGTGAGTTGAACCTTGCCGTTCTCCCAATTCACGCGTACTCTACGAATGATTTATTTCGTGACTGATGAATGCTGCTGAGCGCATCGTGACTCACCTAGTCAGATCATCAATGATATACGTGGGACGCTTTATTTCCTCCGTACAGTTCTCAAAGTCCTCACGTTTGTGGGAGGTACAAACTGCAAGCGTCTTTGCACCGGCACTATTTCCTGCTTGTACCCCGGACGGCGCGTCCTCGACGACAAGACCTGGGGCAAATCAGGTGCCACAATGAAACGGGTATCATCTGACTCACACTTAGTCACATCAACCCCAAGTTTCTTTGCTCCCTCAAGATACGGTGTGGGCTTTGGCTTGCCTTCATTAACATCATCTGCCGTCACAAACCCCGACGTAGGCACCGGAATTTCGCACTTTGGTATGCACTGAGTTGCATAGTATCTCGAGGCTACGGTTCAGGGAGCTCCAGTGAACCATTAACAAGACAAGATTGCCACGCTACCTGATGTGACAATTGTCCACCTAGTGCGCATGTCATGATGGGAGTTGAGCTTCGAGCGATGTAGTTAGCTGATCATTCAAGATATGTGTAACTTCGAAAGCTCGAAAGTTTTACCTGAGTCAACAACTCGATGGCTCCTTCGAGGGCCACTGGGCTACCCTGGATCACCAGGTCCTCGAAGCGCAAAATTTCGCTCTGCAGAATTAGCGGGGCCATCACGAGCATGAAATGAGGTCGCGCCCACATCCAAAAGTTCTGTGTCCTGGATATTGCATATTGTCTCATCCTTCAGGGTATCAGCAAGTCTTCGTCCATGAGTTTTCTGCACGATAGGAAGATGCGATCCAAGTTTGTATTCCTCCGCGAATGTTTTCCAGGCTGAAATGACGCCAGGAGTAGAATCTATGAGAGTCCTGGAGTACGGCGATCAGCCATGGCAGATCAAGAAGACTGATAGTAAAAACTACCCATCCAGATCGAAAAGGATCTACATACGAGAGGTTATCCGCAATGGGTATATATTGTCATTGTCCAACTTTTCTGTGGACGAGATAAACACGTACAGCATCGACTGTCACGATCTCCTCAGGCAGCGCCATGGCAGTATGAGACTCTGAATCAACAACTGGGACGGTACATACCGGTCTACGAGTCAGACCTACTCAGACACGGTGATAAGATAAGATAACCACGAAAGAGTTATTATAAATCATTTATAATAAATAAAGATGCTTGTCACAGCCAATCAACTTCGTTGCATCACCTACTGCTGCCGATCCATCATCACTGCAAGCAAAGAATCAGATCCAGAGCCAACCGCCATCTCTAGCCTGCAACGATGGCTGATAAAATTACCCGTATCGCCATAGTAGACGCAAATCGCTGCAAGCCAAAGCGATGTGCCCAGGAATGCAAGAAGGTGATGCACCGCTCCCTCTCGAGCAGCCACGTCAGATCAGTCACTCATCAGCTTGCGAGCAGTCATGTCCTGTGGTCAAAATGGGTGCGCCCCCACCAGAAACACAGGCGGTGTGCTTATACTAATTTACTTTCCAGGAAAACTTTGCATAGAAGTAAAACCCACCGATAAGATAGCGTTCATCTCTGAGTTTTTATGTATCGGTTGTGGTATCTGTGTAAAGAAGTGAGTGGATCGTTTTACGAAGATCGTTCACATGATTGAGGAAACTTTTAGATGCCCATTCGAGGCTATCGCCATCATTAACTTACCGACTAACTTGGAATCACAAGTGACGCATCGTTATACCGCCAATGCCTTCAAGCTTCATCGACTACCCACCCCAAGACCTGGCCAGGTCCTCGGACTCGTTGGCACCAATGGAATTGGTAAAAGCACAGCACTAAAGATTCTCGCTGGCAAACAGAAGCCGAATCTTGGCCGCTATGATGTGAGTGGTATGAGACTGTCCAAGGACGACATTGATTTTTACCTGGCAGGATCCTCCCGACTGGCAAGAAATCTTACGTTACTTCCGTGGGTCCGAGCTGCAAAACTATTTTACCAAGGTCCTCGAGGACAATTTGAAGGCACTTATTAAGCCACAATATGTTGACCACATTCCTCGGGCGATCAAAGGCAACCTGACCGTCTCACAAATGCTGGACTCGAAACTAGAGCTTGACAACAAGCAACAAATGTGCGATGAGCTGGAGCTGAACAAAGTTCTTGACCGTGAAGTTTCGGCACTCTCTGGTGGAGAACTGCAGAGATTCGCGATCGCCATGTCATGTATTCAGAAGGCTGATGTGTGCGTATGTCCCAATTCCGTTATAAACCACGCTTTGATATTGGTCTTGTATAGATATATGTTTGACGAGCCCTCGAGTTATCTCGATATAAAACAACGGTTGAAGGCCGCCGAGGTCATCCGTTCCCTACTCACCCCGGACTGCTATGTCATCGCTGTCGAGCATGATCTGTCAGTATTGGATTATCTTTCAGACTTCATCTGTTGTCTTTACGGAAAGCCATCGATGTACGGTGTCGTGACTATGCCTTATTCTGTCCGTGAAGGTAAAAGCTTACCCAATAACTCGCTATGAAATGACTCACTCCTTCACAAGGTATCAACATCTTCCTGGACGGTTTCATTCCCACCGAGAATTTGCGTTTCCGCGAGGAGTCTTTGACCTTCAAGATGATGGAGACTGCTGAGGAGCTCATCATCGACAAGACCCGTCATTACTCTTATCCCTCTATGACGAAGACGATGGGCAACTTCAAGCTTACTGTTGAATCCGGTAGCTTCACTGATTCGGAAATTATCGTCATGCTTGGTGAAAACGGGACAGGCAAGACAACCTTTGTCCGTCTGCTTGCTGGCGTGACGACGCCGGACGACGAGGCAGACAAAATGGAGTTGGCGGTGTCCTTGAAGCCGCAGACGATATCGCCAAAGTTCCCAGGAACTGTCCGCATGCTTCTACTGAAGCAGATTAAAGCGGCCTTTATGCACCCACAATTCCAAACCGACGTGCTCAAACCAATGACGTTGGAAAATATCATGGATCAGGATGTGAAGACGCTCTCTGGAGGTGAGCTACAACGCGTGGCTATTGTCCTTGCACTCGGTGGGTGCTTTCTCCGATTTCATTTGGCGTTGGCTGATACCTGACTGAAGGCAAACCCAATGTGTCTGTGTATTTGCTTGACGAACCAAGCAGGTACGCCAATCTCTATCTCCCGAAATGAATACGCTGACACAGAATTGAAGTTTCCTCGACTCTGAGCAACGTATTATTGCAAGCAAGGTCATCAAGCGGTAAGCAAACCGTCTAGTCGTCTAGATTTCGATTTTGATCGATACGTTCCTTAGCTTCATCCTTCATGCCAAGAAGACTGCTTTTGTCATCGAACACGACTTCATTATGGCAACCTATCTGGCTGATCGTGTCATTGTCTTTGAGGGGGAGCCCGCCCTTCGAGCAACTTCCACGCCGTAAGAAATTCAGGCTATACTATGCTTATGGTTGATTCGTTTTGCAGACCGCAGTCCCTCCTCACTGGAATGAACCACTTCTTGGCATCGCTTGAGGTCACGTTCAGACGGGATCCCACGAACTTCAGGCCAAGAGTTAACAAGCTCAACAGCGTAAAGGACAGAGAGCAGAAGGGTATGTCTTTGGCCTTTTGAGTCATTCATAAGTTTTTGATATCGTTTTGGCAGTTATGGGCAACTACTTCTTCCTTGAGGATTAATCGATATTCTTCTGTCACTGTTCGTCAGGAACGCGACAAGACTGGTTGACGATGAGGGACATTCTCAGAGCTAATATTACGAACAGAATCACAGTACATCTTATTGTACGATCTGTATTAGCTTTCACTATCCTCTGGTAGATCACATCGGATGCTGATGCAGATGCATTACCCTTTTTGAAGATTTCTCAGTCGCTGGCTAGCGATGAAAGATTAGCTGGCCGCGGGCAAAACAGATCGTGCCTTGCGAGCCAATCCCATGTGGCCAGTTCAAAGATGTAGTCCAAGTTTGGTAGTCAGTGATTTGAACAATAAGAACTGTTTTTGTGGACAACAGCCAAACTAATACGGCGATTCGCGAACAACAACGGATGACCTGGCACAACACACTCTCACGTTGGCGATGACCGGGGCACTTCTTTATTGTGGAGGAGAGGCGGACCTGTGGATGATCCCATTATATCTTCTTGTTCCATTGTTCCCGATACCTTTTTGTCAAGTATAAAGACCATGCTACGGCATGCATTTCGTACTCGCCGTGCTCATCACAATCTCGTCAGTGACGAAGTAGACTGTGTCTGCTACCTTTTTTCGCTCCACCCTTTTTGCTTCCAACTTACGACCGGCATTGACTGCCATCTTTCACAAGCTGGTCTTAGACAGATCTTCGAAACACTCCTTCGCCGCTGAAGTCGACGACTTACCAGTACATCTACACCATGAAGGTTTCCGTTTTTGCAACTCTCGTGCTCTCTTCCTTCGCCACCGCTCTTCCTAGCCTCAAGCGTCGTGGGGGAAGCTTTGTACTGCAGAATGGTATTGACGCGATCAATTTGAAGTACGTCGCGTTGACTCCAGGCAGTCTCTTAACAATCTAACTCCTGCTTTCAGCAACCAGTTCCAGTCGCTGACTGCATCCTCACCATGTACATCTGGCAATGCCTGTGTCAACGGGGAGTTTGCTCAGTGTGTCAACGGGCAGTATGTACTCACTTCATGTGGATCAGGTTTAATGTAAGTTTGTTTTACCTGAGTATGTTCCAATATCAATGCTTAGTCGACCTTCCGATGCCTCATCTTAGATGTGCTGCGCTTCCTCTTGTCAACTCTGCTGGAACTAGCATCACTTGCACCACTCAAGCAGACCTGAACTCTCGTATCGCTGCCACCGGCGCCACTGCCAACGGAACAAGCACGACAAGCGGCCCCTCCAATGTGACTACATCCAGCTCAGCTCCTACAGCTACTTCCACAGCAGGCTCTGGGTCAAATTCCAACTCAAATGCTCAGACCTCCCTAACTTTGCTGTCAAGCCTTGTCGCTCCTAATTTTGCTCAGAACGGTCAGAACGTAAACACCTCCCAGGCTGGCGAATATCCCTCTTTGACCTCCACCAACAACTTCATCAACTACTGTGCCACGTTGTCCAATCTCCCTATAACGAATGGCCAACAGGTTAAAAATGGTTCCTGCAACCCCGCTCCCATGGGTGCCATCCCTTCCATCTCAAATATGCCCAGCGCCAAGTTTGTCAGTCCTAACAACTTGGCTGTTCTTCCAGCGAACACCACTTTCCAGGTGACGCTGGCGATGAAAGGACTCCAGACTGGGTACTTTGTTAATCCGGATACCAATTACTTTTCCGCTCCCCAACAAATTGATCCTACATCTGGGCAAATTCAGGGTCACGCCCACATCGTTATCGAGGCGCTTCAGTCCCTTACGCAGACCACCCCAACCGATCCCAACAAGTTCGCATATTTCCTTGGTATGAACAGCAAGGCAGATGCAAAGGGTCAACTTTATGCCAATGTCACTGGCGGTTTACCTGAAGGGACGTACAAGATGTCCACCATTATCAGTGCGATGAACCATCAACCAGTTCTTGTCGCTGTGGCGCAGCACGGAGCATTGGATGATCAGATCTACGTGAGTTGAGAGTTGCGGCAATATTCATCTCATCGCTGACAACTCTATCAGTTCACTGTTGTTGCCTCTGGCCAGAACGGCACGACCACGACAACAACCTTTATTGGTGGCTCGCCGCTTCCCTCAACTGCCTCGGGTGTCTCTTCCGTGCCTACGGGTTCCAGCACTTGACCCACACAAGTACGCCCGCAACCATGAGCGCCACACTCACCCCAGACTGCACATAATACAGTAATTCTCTGATGGGGCATACTACTCACGACCTTATAGCAAGGCTCAACTGGCTCGAGTTTATAGATTGCTACTTTCCTTACGTTCGCATTCGTTATTCAGGATCATCGCTGATAGAATTTACGTCGCACGATTCATAGTGGGCAAGATTGCTCTCATCTCAGTGTAGCCATGATGCATTAATATGTAACTGTTTCCTCAGGTCATTACCTTACATCAAATAGTTCTATCACTCCATAAATGAAATCGCTTGTATCATCGTCAACCCTGCGATACAAGTTGGCGCTACCTATGTAAATGTACAAACATCAGGCAGAACTCACTCGAAACACCAACCGTCGCCTCCTCCATTACGAGGACCTAGGCCGAGCATTGCCTCGAGCGGAAGATCATATTGGGTAAAATCTTAATTTTTATGCACACGTGCATAGTAATTTGGTGGAGGAAAATGATGCTCTTCAGTTGGCGAGCTCAGAGTGATGCTTCCAGAACAGATAGTTGGTGGCTTGCCGCCGCTTTAGTAGCGAGTCCAGAGGGTTAAAGGTGCTGTGCAATACCTACATCAGCCTCCGACTCGGAGTCTCTCCAAATGTGGATTCTATGAATATAAATATTTCCCAAAAATTAATATCATAGAAGCGTTTGTTTGGCAAAAGCCTTAGATCCAAACAAACCTCCTTTGATCGGCCGTAATTTGATCACAATCATTATTGACTTGAAAAACTCCCTTTTCGCCAGCTTTTGTCGACGATCAGCTTCCCCCGCTTCTTCTACGCATAAGGTCTGCAAATCTAATGATAATACATCCAGATATTTCCTTACCCATCATATAGTCTATCACTGACATGACCAACTCGTTCATCATACGAGTTCCAGCAACCTCGGCCAATATTGGTCCTGGCTTCGATGTTGTTGGCTTGTCACTTTCACTCTATCTGACTCTCACTGTCACCATCGGGGAGACCTCTACATTACCAGTGATCACATATTCGGGTGAAGGAGCCGACGAAGTCCCGCTAGACCCGTACCACAACCTCATGACTCGCGTAGCACTCTATGTGCTACGTTGCAATGGCCACAGGACATTCCCTCCCGACCTTAGTATTCACTGCGACAACCAAATACCTTTTGGACGCGGACTCGGCTCGTCCGGCGCAGCAGTCATTGCAGGCGTTCTCCTCGGAGACAGTCTCGGGAAACTTAATCTCTCCCGAGAACGAATGTTAGATTACGCGCTCATGGTCGAGCGCCACCCCGACAACGTGACAGCTGCGCTTGTTGGAGGATTTGTGGGATCATACCTTAGAGAGCTAGACCCACAAGCTACTGAAGCAGCACAAGTACCCCTCTCTGAAGTCCTCCCGGAATACCCGCCTGATGCTGGAGAAGATTGGGGTCTTTCCCCACCTGTTCCACCGTTGGGTATAGGCCACTACGTCCGATTTAAATGGAATAGCAGCATCAAAGCTGTTGCCATTATACCCCGATTTGAACTCAGTACTGCAAAAGCACGAGCTGTTTTGCCAGAGAGTTATTCGAGGAAGGATCTGGTACGCGCTTTCGTATACGTGTATAGTATAATGTCTTGAATCAAAACACCCACACCTCGCAGGTTTTTAATATGCAACGGTTAGCCGTCCTCACCACAGCTCTCGGTCAGACGCCACCAGACCCAGAATTAATTTTCGAGGCTATGAAAGATCGCGTGCATCAGCCGTATCGAAAAACTCTTGTGCGTAGTTTTCATCCCGTGTAGGTTGCACTTCTTGACCGCCATTTCAGATACCTGGCCTGCCAGCGGTTACTTCTTTGATTACGCCTGCTTCACATCCTGGCCTGCTTGGCATCTGCCTTTCTGGTGCAGGGCCGACCATCCTTGCGCTTGCAACTCACAATTTTGATAGCATCGCTGGTAAAATACAGGAAATATTCCAGCAAGAGCAGATCGAAGTAGATTGGAAGATACTGGAGGTGGCGGGAGGGAGCACCGTAAACTCTTAAGCTGTGTCTGGGTTCAGTTTCAATGGTATGTGATCCTTCTACCGATTGGATACGCACTGCGACGCGATGGCACTCAGCAGATCAGAATGTTGTCTCCTCCAATGATTTTTGGCGGTATCGAATAAACGTAGAGGAACGCTAATCAGACCCCTAGGAAAAACGATCTTGTGCGTGGAAATGGCCTTGCTGTGAAGGCCCGTGCTTTCAATACAGGGGATTTAATCGATAGAAATGGAATATTCAAATCTGGGACACTCCTCCTGTTGCTCTCGTCGGCGTGGACATAAAAGGGCAGACGGCAAAAATCTGCAGGGTGGATTATGCGTGAATTATCCAGTGCTCGTTCCTCGGTATTATTGTGTAGACTCATATTTTGATCGTATAGAATGTTGCACAAACTATCAGAGCCTTGATACGCATCAACCGGGACCGCCCGAGCCCATACTTAGCAGTCTCACGTGTGAAAAATTGACGGTCCTTTTGGGTGACGTTTGCAGTCCGACCTTCAGACTGCAAGTACCGAAGGCCCAGCCACAGCGCTGCCTTCCTTGTTGGGCTCATTATTCAATAGTAATGATATGCCGCAGCATGGTACTTACCCACAAGCCAATGTGGAAGCGCCCCTACGAAGTGGAGAGACCTACTGAGAGGGTAAAAGCGGTATTGATTAGCACTAGAGGCCTATTGGAAGGTACAGGTGGCTATTGGGAGGAGTATTGAGCAATTATAGGCACCGAAAAGTGCTGCCTGAGGTGGCGATTCAGTCGTCGCTAAAAAGCATGTTAACACTTTTCTAAAGGTATATATATAACGACGCAGACTTACTCTGACGGTTCCCTGCGTAAGAACAAATCTATGGCTGCTGAAAATGTAGCAAATGCCAATCCACCACCAAGAGCTGCTTTAGGCCCCGAGTTTCGCGCAAGAACACCTCCGGCAACGAAGCCTGCAGCAACTGGGTTTACCATATCATTCTTTGCTCTGTACTGATCAAGGCATGAGGTCTAGGTCATAAGAAATAACCAAATGAAACTTACGCCCTCAATGACACATTCAATTCCGGCGAACAACGCCCCAACTTTTCCAAAGCCCTTTCCGCTTTTCCACATCCCTCTACCCATTTCCTTGAATATTTCACGGGCCTTCTGAGTGTTATTCATACCGGCTTGGGTGGATTGCCGTAGCAAAGGATCCTCGTACGCAAACGAGGAGGACATAAGAGAAAAGAATGCGCCAATGCCAAGACCTGCAGAATTATCCTGACAATGAATTTTGGATTATAACCTCGGTGCCCTCGAACGTGGCGCACTTACCGCCGACACCAGCAATGACCGTCTTTGCTGCACAAGACTCCATGCCCATGGTCATCCATCCTTGGTACTTTTTGGCTTCCAGTAACTGAGCGCGGTCCTCCTCTGTCATTCCTGGAGGGAGGGGTTCCATCCCTGCAGGAAACATTGGAGCGACCAATGGTAAGCTCATGGTTGAACTTTTGCTCTTGCCGAAGATTGTTTAGCAAAAGCTTCGTTACATAAGCGTAATGTGTCGATGTCGCTCCAGTCCGAATTGTAATTCTCGCTAAATGCCTCCTCTCCTCTGCCACTTGCATCGGCCTTTTGGATGTGTTATATCCCTCAGGCTGCCATGGATTGAATAGTTTGATGCTTTCTTGCAATCGCCAAGAAAGAAAACTCTCACTACCTCTCACTTTTGATGATTCCGCGGCTACATTCGCAATGTCTCAGAAGTTCTTAAATGTCACGACGTCATACACCGTCAAGGTCAGTTCAGTTGAACTAAAATCAATTCAGTAGAATGAGCCGACCTGTGTCACATTGGCGACTCGGATATCCGCATATTCTGGCTGTTTATAATCCGATAAACGAATGTCTGTCATTCATCCACCTTTCAACACATTCATTCAACATAGCAAGTATGTCCTCAACGCACTTCGCCACTTTCGCCTTCGCTCTCATCGTCTCCGGCAAGCTTCTGGAAAGCAATGCCCTCGCCATTATTAGGAACGACCATCCGATTGGATTTTCTTTTAATGCTTATTACAAACCGACAAACGACGCTACGAACACAACTTTCGGGTCACTCATTTCAGTCACTAGTGAATCGGACTTGGAGGTGAGTATATGCATCGCGAACTCGGTCACAAACGTGTGTTTAATCTCCGTGTAGTACCTCGGGCAGGTCAACGTAGGAGGACTTGGCAAGTAGTGCATCTATATAGAGGCGACATTCACTGACCTTTCCGACCTAGATTTTAACCTGGTGCTCGATACCGGGTCCAGCGATCTGGTAAGCAGTGCTTTGTTATGCGGTCCATGTTAGAAACTAAATACATCGACGCAAGTGGGTCACTGGTCAACAAATCAAGATCAATAGCAAGACATCCGACAATCTCAACCTTACATATGGAATTGGATCTGCCTCGGGAAACATCGCTTACACCACTGTTCAACTCGGGACTTATCAAGTGCAAAATCAAGGTGATTCTTATCAAAGCTTCCTTTGACCTCTCCCTAATCATTTTTAGCGTTTTTAAATGTTGACAAAACGTACCAGCAAGCGACTGATGGAATTCTCGGCCTTGGCTTTATATCACTATCGATGATCGAGAAAAAAAACAAGAACAAAGCCGCCCGCCCTATTATGGCAAACATTTTTGAACAACATCCATCAACACCGAATTTTATGGCTTTGGCACTCGAGCGCACGACTGATAATGAAGATACATCCGGAGGGGCTATCACGATTGGAGAATACGACCCACGATTCAAGGATGTCTCCGGGACACCTAAATACCCCCTTGCGCCTTCGACGTCATCGCGCTGGACTATCGCGTTATCGGGCATGCAGGTCAATGGCCACGACGTGACACTCAAGTCGGCAGTCAAGGGAGCGAAGAAGGGGACTGCTATTTCTCTCATCGACAGTGGAACCAGTTTGGCGTACATTCCCTCCAACGCTGTGGATGCGATATACGGTGCCATCAGCGGATCTGTTCATATACAAAGCAATGGGCAAAATTTCTGGATCGTGCCGTGTTTAGGCCAGGCAAATTTGTCTTTCTCATTCGGGTTCGTGATTCCAGTACTTTTAATCTTGAATATCTACTGAACAGACCCTCAGCAACGATTATTTACCCATCAACCCTCTCGAATTGACGAGGCCGGCAACTTTTACTGACGGCGACACTGAATACACTGTTTGCACCTCCGCATTCCGTCCACAACTGTCGAGTACGGGCTCGGATATGGATTTTTTGCTTGGTGATATATTCATGCGCAACGTCTACTCTGTGTAAGTTCTTTCTATTGATATCAATCCTGGCACTAACCTTGACGAATGTAGCTTCAACTTTGGTAATCTCACATCCAATAACGACGATGATAAGGGTGCTTCGATCCAATTCCTCTCGAGGTCAAACAAGGATCAAGTTTACCAAGATTTCCAACAACGACGCACTGAGAACTTGAAGAACCTTCCGCCGTTGTACGATTTGTCTAAAATTCATTCCGACGGAACTTCTTCGGATGGTGGACGCGTCACTTTTTAGTTGGCGTATACGACGAGGAGCGATCTTGCTGATGAGTAAAAGTAAAAAATATTATTTAGAATTGCAGGGCAATATAATTGGCAGCAAACATATTTTACGTGCTTACAGCTGTTTGCACAAAACGCCTAGGGGCATTGGCCGTTTCGAAACATCAAGCGCGGTTTAAACTCCGCTAGGATTGCTGTTGTGTCCCAGACTTTGGCCCAGACGTTTGTCCCAAACGGCGGCCAAATCCCTGATATTCTGAGCTTGCCTGTCTTGGAATTCCAGATTCTTACTCCACCCTCGTGTTGTCAGCCGAGTAGCTCACCCCATACACCCACGCGTGTCCGGTCTTGATTGGACCCAGAAGAGGTTTACCGCTCTCAGCATCCCGCACTCTTAGCAAAGAAATTTATGTTGCGTCGGACTACATCCCATTCCACATGTTGGCGCACCTGAGCTCACAGGGCCCCACCGTGACGAGTAGCATCTTTTGAGTTATAATCAGTTCATGTCGTCCGAAGTCCATACCGACTCGTCATCTTTATCCTTGTCCGTATCCACCAAGGCACGGCCCCCACTGCATATAATTGTGTCCGCTCGCAATTCTCACGAGAGTTAGATTTCCGCAAAAAGAGGCAAGTGCGACAGACATCGACAAGAATAATATTTACAAAAGAATTAGATGCAAAGACGAATCCATTGTTTACATACTACAGCATTAGTGACCATTGGTGTGCGGGGGAGATGCACAACAAAGAAAAAGAACGAGTCGAGCCCACAATAGGAGAGGTCGTGGCCGGCGTGCTGCACTCGGCGTGGTAGTAGCAGGAGGTAGCGCAGTGGACATCGAGGCAGCGGCAGGCTAAGGGTGCGATGACGACGCCTGCACTTGTGTCCGTGACTATTTCTCACGCTTGCTCACTGTCTGCAAACAGCGCCAAGGACTTAAAAGTTGCTGTGTCGTCACAGTTTCTCATGCTTGCTCATTGTCTGCAACAGCGCCAAGAGAGAACCTCGCAAGAAAGGCAACATCTGCTTGTTGCAACGAAGACATCTTGATGGGCACGAAAGAAAATGGGCAGCGACCGGGCAAGGAGATGGGCGGGGCGGAGCATGAACATGCAGCATTCGCCCAGACGTTGTCCCAAACCGCGGCCAAATCCCTGATATTCTGAGCTTGCCTGTCTTGGAATTCCAGATTCTTACTCCACCCTCGTGGACTCCGCCCATCGGCGCACCCCATACACCCACGCGTGTCCGGTCTTGATTGGACCCAGAAGAGTTTTACCGCTCTCAGCATCCCGTCCGAGGATGCGCTCGCGACTTGCTCACCATCTCCACTCCAAGTCTCCAGCACACTGAACTCACCCTCAGAGTATGTTCTGTCCATTTGTCAATAACCTTCCCCATCTGCACGTCCCACAGCCTGACAATCCCATCGACGCTTCCGCTTGCGATAGTCTTGCCGTTTGGAGACAATGCTATGCTGAACACTATTCCCAAAGTCCCTTTATCTCGCCAGTCGTCTCCTATTTGTGTACCGCTCTCTAGGTCCCATAGTCGGAGTGAGCCATCATGTGACGATGCGTCGTCCGCTAGGAAGGTGTACAACACCTCGTACCTGATGGGTATGGCCTCGCAGCGGTAGGTGGCCCGGCCTGACTGCTGCCGTCTGCTGCGGGAGTCTAACCCTCCCTCTAGAAACCATGGCAGAATGATTATAAGTAGATTGTGTACCAGTGATCTAAAGAGTTCTTGACAACAGGGTGATGATATTAGTACACCAAAAAAATCCCAGAAAGACAGAACTACTAGTCGAGGATGATTCGGACAGGCACCGAACTCTGATCTAAGATGGCACCGATAGGTTGCCAAGCGCGCACCGTGCCGATCTTTCTAAAGGTCTTTGGGCCCACTTTATTCACCACAATCCAACGACGAACCATCTGTGCTGGTTCCGAGGTAACATCCACGATCCAACAATCCCCCATTTTTGGAGGGCTGCTGCAATGGATCCATGCCAAGACGACGAATGGTGTTTTTTGGCCTTCAATTTGGAAGCACAGAACTCTCTTGTTCCACCCTGTAATCGCATAACCATAGGTCAACTTTCGTGCGAAGTTCATCTCCTCCATGAGTTCGAAACAGTCGTATATGGAACTTTCATGAAGTGCGCCAGAAAGTACTTCTTGGGAACCTGGAATCTCCTCCTCGGATGCGACCATGTCTGATGTCGCAAGGCCATGCTGGAGTTGTTGTATAATTGGATCCGTGTTACAACCATTGGCCGTCAGAAACCAGGTACAGGCGATGATCTTGTTCATCTCCCCTCCTCCATCCCCGATGTTGATGCTTGTCCCCATTACGCATCCTACGAACCGCACCGCAATGTGTAATCCATTGTTAGTTATCTTCATATCCTTGTGGTTGTGGTGGTTTATGGTTTCCGGGTAGAGCCCTGCGAGAGCAGCACCAGGAAACCGTTCGTTCCAAAGAGTAGGGGCTGTGATATGGGGCATCCAATGTCTTCCCTCCGCTGCATCGGGCTCTGGAGAGTCATG
This sequence comes from Suillus placidus, assembly GCA_016628565.1. Taxonomy (NCBI): domain Eukaryota; kingdom Fungi; phylum Basidiomycota; class Agaricomycetes; order Boletales; family Suillaceae; genus Suillus; species Suillus placidus. The sequence continues at coordinate 444,737 of JABBWD010000021.1, forward strand.
TAGCAATGGCCATACTCTTCCTAACGTTATGGCTTTTGCCATCACGCGTGCCCACATAGATTCAAGCGCTGCAGTGCTCAAGTCCGAGGCTTCGGATGGATTGATTGGCACTTTCTCTTTGTCGCTGAGCAGCCCATAGAGACCCAACAGGCGATCCACAGGGTACATAGATTGTTTGTGACTGGCTTGCCAGATGAGGCTAATCAGGTTCACATGTCCGTTCTGCTCAAGTTCCTCCTTCATCCGAGTCTGGAAACGCAGATTTCGGGTTTGCCAATTGCGCGGGGCAGAGATGACCAATTCCTTGCCTGGATGGATGAAGTCGTAATCGGTTCCCCCTTGTGGTTTGTTCAACGAGCCGTTCCGCAATATCTTGTGGTACCAGTCCAGTAAGCGTCGTAATAGATCGACGCGCAGTTCTTGTCCATCGGAGAGGATATGCTTGTTTGGCAACAGCAACTCCTGGTATGTCCACACTCTCCAGAACCATTCATCTCCGATGACAGCATCAAGCACTGCAATGCTTTCCCAAATCCTCAGTGCATTTTCTTGTACAGAGGCATTGGCATCCATGATATCGCACGAGAGGTCCACGAGTTGTGCATGTGCCAATGGGAAATTCAAGTAGTCGTTGGGCACCACGAGGCATGCTATTGCGCCACGATAGTAGTGGTTCATTTTCGGAACCTCGACAGCCTTTTCTTCATCGGCTTCTGGGCTGTTGCTTTGGTTGATGCAGATGACATCCATCCACATCCATTTGACCCTTTTATCTGCCTTGCAGTATGCCAGGATCGTGTCCCACTTTGCAGGGTCTGACATAGCAACGGGCCATTCGACAGTGGGCAGGATCATCTGGTGTTTAATTTCTCCCCACACTTGCGAGACCGCAAGGTAAGGTGGAATGGTATGGCCTGTCTCCCGTAGGTATGTCTGTTGATCCTTCAGAACTTCATTTTCGCAGTCATAGAGACGTAGTGGGGCTTTCGCAAGGCTGTAATGAGCAGATGCACAACATTAATTCGATGACAAGCCCAGAGTGATCCAGCTCTCACATATCTTCCCTCAGGTCATGGTCCTCGTTCATTTTGATATCCATGCCTCCTGCATCATCAACCGACTTTGATTCTGCTGCTGCCTCAAGGTCTGCTTTAGGCTGAGATCTGCTACCTGTGTAGCAGAGTGCATCCAAGTCCAACGGGCTGTTGCTTTCAGTGATCAGGACAGGTTGGAAGGCCTGCGGAGCCTGCCGAAATGTGAGTAGGTCAAGATTCACTGGCTGCAAGTTATTTGGTGCCCATGAGCTGAACTCCTGTGCTATAGACTCTGAATCCATTGAAATAAGTGAAGTGTGGTCACGGTCAACCTGGTCTGCATGTCAAAGACGCCCAAGGTGCATGAAATTCTAACCCATACCAAGTACTGAATGCAGCTGCACGTTTGGCCGCAGTGGGAGTTGAGTATTAGTAATTGATGGGCACTATACCGGCACCAACGCTCATTTTGGTGCCTATATATGTCAGAGTTTCACCTTTGGCACCACTTCAATGACATTCCCACAGTCTTTCCAGACCCGGTTTCCATTTATGGGAAACTACTAGGCTGAAAGACCATCCCTGGGAGGGTCTCCCCAGGTGCTACAATAATATTAATAGGCTCCTGCCCTTGCGAGGGTATCTAACTCAGGTTCGCGCAGAGGTTCACGTGGTAGTTCTCGTGGTAAGTATAGTCTGTACCCTTTGCCCTTCACTCACCGCCATGTATGCCAGTAAGTATACTAGATCTGGGCCCTTCTTCGTCGCACAGCGCTGTCCGTTGCCCTTGCTCACAGCCGTGTAGCAACCGTTAAATGTAAGGTCTGGACCTATGAGCTTGTTGATCTACAGCCTCTGGAGCTTTGTGGAAAAGATTTACATTGGTGCCTTTTTGATCTACGTACTTTTGGGATTTTTTAGACTGACGCATTCTTCTTGTTCTACAGCCTCGGAGCTTCGGGGAGGTTTTTCTAAACAGTCTTCTCGGCCTTAAATAGTAGTTTCATTTCGGTATCTGTGAGTAGCTTTGAATTAATGTTGTAATTGTTCTAGTGCCAGGTACTTCACGGACCTCAAACGCATTTCGTTCAACCACTCGACCTTTCCATTATTTGATGTTTGTTCCAGATGTTCTTTGTCGTGGCCTTCGATCATACGCTCAATTCACCAGGTACTTCAACTGCGAGCACAAGCTGTCAGCCGCCAATACCACCCCAAAGTCCTTCAGGCGAAATCCGTGTTTCCCCGATGACTTGACATGCCCGAGGATCTATCCTATCGAGCTCTTGAAACAGCTTCCAAACCACCTCGAGAGATACAAGGACGCATTCCCGGAGCCGCTTCTTATATAAAGTGTAGGCATTTTCTCGCTGTCGGTATTATTTCTCTCTTGCTTATTATCACTTCATGCAGTTAATTCAGATCATCATGGTCCTTAGAGCACGGTCTCCCTCAAGCAAGCAAGTCCCTGGCAACCTCGAAAATTTTCCATGAAAATGTTAACGCGGAGCCAACGTCTTTATCGTCTTCGTGGAACTTCTGAGGTTGCCAGGGCTTGGGCTGAAGGAACCTGCAGCAACGTAATATGATAAAGAAGCTCTTATACTTAACGTTATGGACAACCCTATGGATCCGACATGTTTAAGAGGACCGGAAGATGGATACGTCACGGTATTTGCTGCTCTAACCGAGGCTTTGTAGAATACGGAAACGCGAATGAAGAAGTGGTTCAACAAGGAGATGGCCTATACATTTACCCTGCAGATTAGCGATAGACTTTGAAGTGGCAGTCATCCCGGATATATCACCATCGAGGAATTTGAGGCGTCGATAAGGTTCCTTCCATCCGACGTCCATGCCAAGCCCAGGTAAGCCGTGTTCCAAAGGTCGTGTGCGTACCAGGTCTACTATAGCTCTTCAGTTAACCTCGATGTCGCCGTTGAACTTGAGAGCACGAGCTGTCAAGTTCAACGCCGACTCGACGTTTCCATCAAAGTTTCACTACCACGTCCTAGTCTCCCGGGCCCATGCTAAGCAAGGTAGACCAAATAGAAGCAAAAGGCCTGCTCATCCATATTCCAAAAGATTACAGTCTTTAATTTGTAGGCGAGCATGCGGCGGAACTTAGACTAGACGCAGCATACATTGCAAGAGATATTAACAAGTTATATTCCATGATTGTCATAAAATACGGAAATGCAAACAAAGGAATGGTATCGTGATATGGGTATGGTTAATTATGTATGCCAATGGTTAGAGATCTAGGTTATTGCTCAAACGCTCAGCGCTCAACCCCTTGCGGTCAGACAAACAGCCCTCATTGCTACCAGCGACGCCGAATGTCCATCGAATGGCAGATCTACCGTAAACATCACATCACTGCGGTCATTGTTCAGGTAAACCGGCAGTGTGACTAGATCGGCAGGCTGTTCCTCGTTACTGGAATCGTCTTGCACCCAGCGAATTTGAGAGGCATTAAGTCGGACAGCCTGCCCGTCATTGAGGACCAACTTTTCATCCTCGGCGTCCCAAGCAGCGCCCTCCAGAACAAGACCTATAGACGTTGTTTGAGCTTGGCGAAAAGGAAGGGGAAAGAAACAACATACCATCGACAATGAATGCACCAGGATCGTTCATCTGACCGATGTCGAGACGCAGGTGAAGCGTCTCAAGACTCCACCGTTTGCGATGCGCCACAGCTTGACGAGTCGCTGTGATATATGCTTCGGGGAAGAACAGTCCACCAAGCCACACCTCTACGTTGGAAAGATTTTGTTGCACGCCCGTTATGCCATCGAGCTGAGACAACCGACGAGCCAGATCTGGAATCCACTCTGACACGGACATGACCTTTGGCACCTTGTATCTCCTCCAGTGAGAAGGAATAGTTCCTGATATACATCAGTATTCAATGCAGAATCGAAAGGCAGTAACAAAGAACCTTTTGTCAGGGAGCTCATCAAAGTTCGCAGGTGATTTGTCTGCTTCAGTTCCCCATCGCACACCTTCACCACGTCCGCCAGGTCCTTGCAAACCTGGTCGAGAAGTTTGCGTCCGATCGAGGCCTCCCGGAAGAACAAACGATAGAGAGGATCAGGATTGTCATTGGATTGCTTTGACAGAGTATTCAATGTCTGAAACAGAACAATGAGCAACATGCAGACCACAAATCCATCAAGAAACTCACCGAAGGCAGTTGCGTGAGCCATTCACGACATCGCTCGTGAAGGTTGCGCATCCATGCAGGTTGCTGCGAGGTCTGACTTTTCGAGGGGCCAGCAGCACTCCCGAGCTCGTCATCATCTGCTAGAGTCCGCATCTTGCGCAATTTACCAAGTAATTCATTACCTTGAAAACGAAGCAATCAGAGAGGTGACAATGTAGATGCATCTTGCGTACCTTGCGCTACAGCAATTACACGCTCTGCGGTTGGAGGAAGGCTTAGCCATGCAGGTGGTTCGCGATCAGGCAGGCGTTGAACCCAGGATAAGAAATGCTCTAGTTTGGTGCCATCAGGAGCTCCAAGCGCATGACCTCCACCGATGGTTGGAACAAGGTCGAAGTCGACGTTGTATGCAGCAGGCGTAAAGAGCTTGTCGACAAAGGCGTCCAAAATGCGCTGATCAAAATCACTGTCAACTCTTCCTCCGTAGACGGACTGCTTGATCAGCGTTCTAAGGGCATCCCAAGGAATGTTTGCTGGGTCTACGTTTGCTCGTCCTTTGGCAACTGCATTGAGCCAGGTGTCGATGGTTCCGAAAGCCGAGGCCATATCAGAGTCGTTGAAGTCGTAAGTCTTGCTCCAGCCTAATGGGACATAGCGGAGACGCTCTTGGACAACAGCATGGAACCATGCCAATAGGAAGTACAGACGTATCTTCTCTGATGGACCTTGTGCCAGCCGCTGTGGCGTTATGGATCCAAGTGAGTCCAAGAGGTTTGCTTTGATTCCTGGCAGAGGCTCATTCATGATGATGCGTGACTGACGTAAGATGTTTACAGGAATGGAAGGATTCGCTTCTAAGGTCAGGAAAAGGCGGAAGTTTCGATGAGGGTTTAACGTCTGGAGCTTCTTCTCCAGCTGTCCTAGCCACGTTGGAGCGAGATGCACGTTCTTCAGAAGTACCCATGTCCCTTGACGGGATGCTGCTGCGATTGCTTGGTCTGCTAACGTGAAACCTTCTTGAGAACCCATGGCCACTGAGGAGGAACGCGCCCCGGTAGATTGTATGAGGTTCTCTACACGGTAACTGGCATCATAACCCGTAACCGATACAAGGGCCAAAGGAGTCGCAGCCGGCACCTCATTCGCAACCATGGCGCCCAGGTCTAAATCGGATGTCAGGTCGCTCTGGAACACATTTCGAACGAATAGGGCCGTGGACTGTAATAGTCTGTCGGGCCGAAGGCACTTGACAATCAGCATTGAACGCAGTGCTTCGACGGCAGCTGTAATTTGATCAGTGGTCGCCCACAATGGAAATGTGTGGTCACTCACGCGTATTGGGTTCCCATGGCGTTGGAACGATAGATTCAGGACTACTCGATTGCAGGAAAGGAATCCAATCATCTGGATGCTCCAATATGTTGTTGAGAACCGGCTTGAATAGGGATTGTTTGGCATAGCTCTCCAAGTGCATCATCTGATCTGGCGTCAGTATCGAAGAGGTAGGGTGCTCTGTGGAGGGAGCTGTAGATATTGCAACGCCTTGTCCGCTCTCCAGTAGGAACTCCAGTCCATCACTGATCTCTTCCATTCCGCGGAGCTTGACTTGAGCCAGAAGAACAGCGAGCATCACATGATCGCGATGAAGAAGAGCCCTAGAAGTCCGCTTGTAGACAATTAAGAACAAGTCATTGAGGAGGATCTCGCGCCGGCGATGATGGTCGGATACGTTCTTGAGATTAGGATTGTGATGTAAAACATAGTCGAATATGTCCAAGAAGAACCGCAGCGAGAATTGATAGAAGTGGTTGACCAGATTAAGTTGCTCAAGAATGAAAAAGACGGAACTGCATGCCTGCGCCAGAGGCAGGTACTCCGCAGTTACTTGCTCAACTTCCTTCATAACGATATCCGTTTCTTCAACCTTGTGAGTAATGTCCGCAGCCTCTCGTTTGAGGGTCTCCAAGGTGCTGATGACTTTGTCATCGTCAAGAATGTTACCCGTTGATTCATTGAGAGCTTGCAGCAGCAACTTTTCCAGCGTGCGAAGGCGAAGTCGGAACTCTCCTTGAGCCTTCATCAGATCAGTTCTCTTGCGTTCAGTGTCCGGACGTTCGACTTTGAGGACTTGGTCTAGTGACTGACTCTGGAGACTACTCCTCGTCATGGTGAAGTTGACAAACGTTACCCTGCTGCAGATATCTGGAGAGAACTCGACAGAGGGGTCGCGAGTGGATAAAAACATAGTAAACGAAGGAGAGAAGTCGATGTCCTGGCTGCCAAGGCGGATGAGAATACGACCACCCGTTCTCCGGATTTCCCTGTTCAGCACAGCGTTCAGGATAGGATCGAGATGCTCGACATCCTGAATAAGTAAAGGATTGCCAAAACGAAGAGCGCTCTCAAGGACCTTGAGGAATGCCTCATCCAAGAAGCTGGTGACAGTGATCTTGCGGTCCTTGTATTCATTGAGAAGGAATGTGGTGGCTTGTCCTGTGGGATCGATGATGAGAGGGTAGCGGTTGAATCGTTTCAACATAATTGCGTTCTCCGTGGTCAAATTGTCAGATGGGAGTGACTTCGATTGCCAGCTCAGGCGATCATCAGCAGTCGATAGATACTCCGTGAGCGAAAGCTCTGGCTTGAACTTGATGCTTGCTTCGTGAAGATGGCTCGACCATTCTTGCCACATGACCTCCCGATAATGTTGATCGAAGAAGCCGCCATAAGCTAAAAAGGCAGCTGAAAGTAGGACATCGCCAATGATGGTGCTCATCTCCGCGTCAAATGTGCGACTCCCAGACTCCCAACGGCCCTTCTCCGATGACAAACTTTCAAGAAGTTTCATGCTCCTGTCTACTTTGCTCTGCACACGTTCCATCTCCGATTTGATAGCCTGAGTCTCGCTGATAAGCAATGCATACTCCTCTTTATAAGTCGCGATTTTGGACTCCAACTCGGCGACAATGGTGATGATCTGGGAGGCCTGTTTCTTTGTCATATCTGCCTGCGACTCCAGTGATTGGACTTCATTGCGCAAAGGTTCCACCTTATCGAGAATCTCGGAGAAACGTACTTGAGCGAGAACCCATTTCACTAGGGGACCGCAAGCTTTACTCGCACGCTGCACTGTTTCGAAGTTGAAGGAAGGTCGGCTCAAGAAGTCCCTTTTCATCAGCTCGCGAAGGGGCTTCGTCATTTGACTATTGGTGTCAAAGTTGACGATCCTCTGAATGAAGTCATCCCGACGAATGATACCCTGAACAGTACGCCAGTTGTCAATTTTGTGTCCCAGCAGGGTACACACGGACTCCATGGCAAGCTTCACTGCTTCAGGAGGGTTCGCCATGGTTCTGACCTCTTGGAGATGTTGCCTCTTGATGCTGCTGACGGCAGACTGGGCATCCAGGACAGCTGGTTCCGCGTCAGCCAAGTCCGCCATGACAACGGAGCGACGTTGCGCAATGTTTTTATCTTGTTCGACAAGGGCCGCTTGGATCTCTATTGAAGCAGTTTTCTTCTGTTCGGCTTCCTGTTGATCTGCAACCATGCGCCTGAGCTTCTCGTTGGCTTCAGCATCTTTTGCTTGCAGCTGAGATCGCTTGATAGCCAAACTCTTGCGTAGCTCCTCGACTTGGGTGACGGTATCCTTCAGTTTGTCGAGACCAACATGCAGGTGGCGCTGTTGCTCCTCGAGCTCATCACGTTTCTCGTTGAAGAGACGAACGTATTGATTAATGCTGCACAAAATGTTTAATACTACCCCAAAGCGAGGCCGACGAAACTCACAAGTCCAAATAGTGACGTGGTGTGACATAGTTATAGCGACCCTGCCGGCGGCTCAAACGTTGGTTTATCTGGTGCAATGACGAGTGAACGTAAACCAGTGCGTTGACTACTGCTGTGCGATGAACTGGTGGCATGGACAACTCGCGATATGCGATGGGGAAGAGTGCGGGAGGGGTGTATGAAGGCAGATCGAGGTCAATCGTATGCGTGAACTCCATTCCGACTTGATAGAACGCCTGGTCAGACCAGTCACCAAACCAGTCAAGAACACAACGATTGAACAATGCAGGAGAAGTAGCAGCACGAGAAGCAAGGCCGTTCTCAGGCGGGTTCATAGTGAAGACGACATGAAGATTTTTAGCGACCTGCTGAGTGAACCATCGATAAAGCTCCTCGTGCGAGTCGAGCATCCGGCCATCCCTCTGAGAACCTTCTTTGCAAGCTGTCATGAGCGCAGCGTGTTCATCTCCTTCAAAGAGACCAGGAACTTCAGCGTTGGCGAGGAGCGTGTTCATCCGTTCCAAGAAACCGGAATCAAGGACGTTCGACTCATCCATAATGAAGCAAATCTTCTCGCCCTTGCAACCAGATCGGCGCAATACTGTCCGCAAATCGTCGTCGAAATCATCACCGGTGTACTTATTGGAGACCTTGATCTGGAAGATGCTGAGCCCATTAAGCCATGCGACAAAGCGTGAGAGTGTGGTCTGCTCAGAAGTCAGATGTAGGTTGGAAAAGGAGAACGTAGTACTTACCTTGCCGCTACCACTGACACCAATAAGAAGTAGATGCCCCTGCACTTGACGGAATACCCGGTCAATCCGAAGGACATGATCGAGAACATCGTTGAAGAGAACAAGTGGTACGTCCAGTTCTTCCTCATAGAAGACTCGGAGGCGAGCCTTTGTGTACTCACGAAGCTCCTCGCGCTCAACAGGAATATAGTATTTGGAGGTCCAGTTGGAAAAAAGGATCGGTCTGTGAAGGGCCTCATCCCGGTTGATCGTCGGGAAGTGCTCCATGGCTGCGTTGTCAATGTGTTCATCTGTCCAACTTTTCTCGTCTTCCGTGACAAGACGGTCTTGGAACAGGCGCAGGGCCTCATGTGCCCAGACACGCACAAGACCTTCGACAGACAATGTTTCCAAAGGCCGAATAGCCTCGTAGATACCACGAACCCATCTTGTTAGCTCACGAGGACTGTAGACGTAGTGTGCTTGGATATCGGTCGTGAAGCGTTTCTGAGAAGAGAGATAGAAAGCGACCATGGCATCTGTGAGTGGCTCTGCATATGCCCGCAGGGTCGGGACCACTTTCAACAGTGCTCTGTTGTACGTGCCATAAATTTGTTTCAAGGAAACCTCTCCAGGATAATCCACCATGACGAGGGGAGCGTGACGAAGGAAACGATGGCTAAGAGGTACACGCCCAGGATCAGTGGGAGGATTGCAAGCACCCACAAACTGAATGCGCTCCAACTTGACCCAGGCCATGTCCTTGGCACGCCAGTAACCTCCACATTCGACAAGCTGACGCAAGAAAGAGATGACTCGCTGAGTGCCGTATTTATCTTGAGCGGGTAGATTGATCTCGTCACAAAAGACAACCAACCACCGACCGATCTGCACTGGGGCCAGGATAACGCCGTTGGGAGTCTTGCGATACTCGCAATACTGCTCAAAGGTCTTCAAGATGAGCTCTGGCGTGGTGGCGCTGGAGAAGTTGAGACCAACGACCTCCATGTCGGGAAGCTTGCGCAATGCACTGAATAGGGTCATGGTCTTTCCAGAACCCGGAGGACCACAAAGCATTAGAGGCTTGTGCTCTGACAGCCATGAATACAAAACTTCTTCGTGGCGCACAGTGTCCATCGTAGGTACAACAATGTTTGAGGACGTGACGTCGGGTGCGTCAATCTCAATGGAGGGCACCTTGGACTGCCAAGAAATCCAGTCACCAGTGGCAATTTGGACGTCGAAGTCAATAAGGGAGTTGTCGGAACCCATCGCTGGAAGGTCGATGCCGGTTTGCTTGCGCAAGAAGTAGCCCATCTCAGCCCGAAGGTCGAGTTTGGCATCACCGGAAAATGCCCAAATGATGCTCACAAGCAGCCGTTTGGTGACATACTGTTCTACCTTTTCAGGTGCAAGAGGGAAATCGGAGTGTTGCAGGTTGTACTCGATGACGTTTCGAGCTGTCTTGTTCAGCAGCGAGAAAAGAGTGTGCAATGCACGTGTCGAGGTGAAGTCCATGATATGATCTATAGACTCGGCGAACGTCAGGGCAGAGTCAACAAGATCTCCGTCGCCGAAATAACGCTCCAGAATGGACGCGATCTGTACTTGAGTGGCAAGATTGGCAGAGTTAGATGCGTCTGCGGCCAGTGCATCAGTACGACGACCAGGCATATCGACAGCATCTTCATCATCCGCATCCAAGGGCACTGTCGACAGAGTGTTGAGGTAGTGACGGTGGACCATTGATGGTTCAATGACGTCTTCACTGAACCAGATCATACCGCAACGACTAACGGTGGCTAAGGTGGCATAGCGAAGATGCTCGACCTCAAACATGATGCGAACATTGGGCGGGAGGTTCAGACGTTCACCATTGGGCAGCGTGAGCAGCTTGTTATCATCCAGTACACTGTGATCACGTTAGACAGTTGCAGAACTACCCAGTCCTGATACGTACCTATTCAAGTTCTCGACCCACTCAGGATCAACATCACCATCGAAGATGATCCAGTGTCTCTTACTGCTTTCACCACGGACGTCATCAACAATCTTGCGCAAGATGTGGGTAAACAGCCCGTCGTTCCATTCACGTGTGGTAGGATCGAGTGTGCCGTACAACGCGTCCTTGTGCATGGCCTTAGGGTCAATGACATAGGGAATTCCTTCGATGCCATCGAGCCTCTCGAGCGCGGCAAGCAGAACCTGCCAAGCATTGGTCTTCCCAGTGCCCGAAGGCCCCACCATCATGAGACCATGTTGAATCTTCTGAATCTGATAAAGTTGAAGAATCTTGGCAACCCATCGATCACCGTCGACAAGGCGGCGTTCCGCGCAAACCTTGAGAATTTGCTCGCGCAAAGCATCGAGGTCAACCGGAACGTAGTCGGTACCAGGGAAGACATCGGCAAGCAGGCTGTCCAGGGTAAGTCATTTGTCTTTATAGAATAAACAAAACTGACCTTGTAAGCAGAGGAACATCATCAGCAACCAACTTCGGCACAATTGTCTCCGTGACACTCTGGATGAGGATGATCTGCTCCGAGATGCTATCGGAAAGACCAACTACACCATCCGTATCTTCAGATCTCACACTCTGCAGACGCTCACGCTTCAAGATACCAGCACTTGCTAAGACAGCCTTCAAAGCACGGAGACCGAAATCGTAATGTGGCTGGGGGGAGAGCTGTTCGTCGCAAAGATTGAAGAACGGTACTATCTTTGAAGCGAGCGATTCCGCTGTACGGAAACCCTGTGAGAAGAGCATGACCTGGGCAATCAGCTCGCGGTCAGGTCTTGTCATGGCCATCCTGAATGAGCAACAATGGATTCAGAATGGGACGAATAACCATCAGGATAGAACGTACGGCCTGAACAATTTCGTCAAGTTAGGCGGGAGCTGAGACCGACCAGCGTAGTTTGGATTAGTCGTGATGAAAATACCTTTTGCATATATCAGCCAGTACCACCGCGTATCATGAGATTGTTACCGATGTTCTTATTGATCTTGAGGCTTTTGCCAACAAGCTCAATTTCGATGTTAGGGTTCTTTGCCAATGCAACAAGACCTTGCTGAATGCTTTGTACTTGCTGAGACACAGCACTGAGAATACGCTCCTCGAGTCGATTGAACTCGTCAAAACATCCCCATGCACCAACTTGACAAAGCCCAACGAAGATGCGACCCATGGCTTGGAAATCAAAAGTCTCGTCGCAACAGAAGACCAAAACGAAACGCCCCAGCTGGACACCAAGAGCTTTGACAGATTCAGTTTTGCCTGAATTTACGTTAGTCTAACGTCGGAAGATAAAGACGATATCCTTACCTGTACCAGCAGGCCCGAAAGGTGAGCCTCCCAGCTGGTTGTCGAGCGCTTGAGTCAATGTCAAGTACACTCGGTCTGTCAACGGTGTCTGGACAAGACGATCAGGGACACCGAGATACTCCCATCCGTAAGGGAACGATGCATCAGCGACGCAGATGGCAAGTCTGTCTAACGGGTTCTCCGCAGAGCGATCCAAATAGAAACGCATTTGCGCTAGCCACGTAAACGCCTTGGTGTCCGTGACACGCTGCTGGATGAGGGTACGTATAACATCTCTTTGGTGGACTAGTTCGGTAATGAGGTGCTCGCACTTGCGGCGGGTAACGGGGCTCAGTTCCTGCAACACGATGTCCGCAAGAAGGTCGAGCGCCTGGCTGACGGTTTCAAGTGGCGCTTCTGGGAGCTTGCCAGACTCGAAAGTGGCATCAACTGCAGTAGTCCATGCAACTTGAACAGCTAGAGTGACCAATTGTGCAGGATATTTCTCCGTCCATGTCATGAGCTGGTCCATTTCCAAGGGAGAACCAGTGCCATAGAAGGACTGTAGCTCGGTGACAGCATCGCATAAAAGATCCGCAAGTGACAATCGCATCATGGATTCGAGCTTTGCGAGCCAGTCGTTGATCTTGGGGAAGTCCTTGAGCAAAACAGGCTCGCTAAATTTAACCTCCTCCCCTTCGCGTGAGGCCATGCCCTGGATCTGAGTGAGGTCCTCATCGAGCTTGATGGTCGAAATACCAGCAAACATCTTTTTCAGGTGCTTCATGATGCGCACGATATCCTTGCTGTTACCGATGATCTCCAGCAGGTCTTCATCACCCACAAAGTAGAACCGAGGGAACGAAGACCGTTCGCGCTCGAGGTATTCACCAAGCGCTTTTTGGATCTTGTTCAAGAGGTCCGCCAAACGTTCCAAGCTCTTCTGGATGCCCTGGATGTTCATGACGTCTATGACGAATGGCGACTTGTACACTTTTTTCATCACGGTCAGGAACTCTGCATTAATGTTCTGGAAGCGGGCGCTTTCCACCGGAAGGAGGTGCTTGATGTCCGCACTGCCTGAGAAGATACCCTCTAGATATACCCATTGACGCTGTACGTCAACCCAGATATCTAAAACAATATTCAGTGGATTTCACAGGGAACAATAACCAACAATCATACCAAAGAGTACATGAATCCTGTTGAGCTTATCTTCCCATGACCCTGCTTCTTCCTCGAAGACTGGAAAGCAAGTTAGGACAGCATCAATGTAAAATCACGTTTCATACCCTTGTAATAAGGCGACAACTTCATTGCAGTCAAGGAGTTCAAGTTCTCACTGCACTTGTTAAAGAGGTCATCCCATCCTCTGGAAGTAGTATGGTGAGGATCTCTACGTGGCCTTGCTTGAAATAACTTACTTGATCAGACGACACTTGTTCTGATAGTTGATAAGATCGAGCGTGTAGTTCGTCCATATTTCCTTCACTTGCTTAATATACTCTTCAAGGGCCATCTTCAAGAGAGGGTTAGGCATAATAAGAGAAATATCACAATGCCACCCACCTCCCCCTGCGCTTGGATGATAACCTCGCGTATGGGAGTATCATTCTTCTTGAGGTCTAAGTCGTAAACATGGCCAAGAGTCATACTGTACTACAATCAGTACGTAGAACCGAGAAGCAATGGCATGAAACCAGCTCACAGGGTCAAACTGATCTGAGAAGGAAGTCTTAAAACCTTGAAGAGCTGCTTCCAGTGTCTATCCTTCAGCGCCTCCGACTTCAAGTCCGAAATGAGTGAGTTCGACTTCAAAAGTCCACGCAGTACGTCCTGGACGTATTCGAACGCTGCGTACTGCCTCATACGCGTGGGCATGTCCCTTGTGGAGGTCAAGAGGCCATCGAGCTGCTGCCTCAGCTTCCTCGGTTGCACCACGGACCACGACATCTCCCTCAGCTCGCCAATCTGACTCCATACACCAGAAAGCGCCGTCCACACTGCTTTGAGGTCACGTAGCTCCTCGAAGACAGGTTCAAGGCGCGTGTGACGCGTCAGCTCGAGGTCTAGAGCCTCCTTTGCCCTGCAGACGAGGTCGTACTCCTCCTGCACGCGAGTAAGCTTCCCCTCAAACACGTTAATAGTATTCATAGCCGTGTCTGCACGAAGGCTGCCTTGTACGGGACGTGTCTGTTCCCATTCCGACAAGATATCGTTGATCTTGTTCTCTACAATCTTGTCTTCGGCGACTATCTTAAGTTGAAGGCCCGCTGCACGAATAGATCATGAGCCACAAGTGATAATGCAAGTTCAAGAGAACAACCCCGTACCCAGCTGTTCTTGAATGGAATCATTCTTTCTCTTGAGAATCTCATTATATGCACTCCACTCTCCTCTAAGTTGGTCACTGTATAACCAATCATCTGGGAATTGGTACCGAAAGCGTTCTAGTGTCTTCTCGCCGTTGGCACACAGTTCTATCATGGGACCCCATGTCTTAGTCTTGCGCTTGAGGTCCTGTACGAATGTAATGAAGGTCACCGCTGCTGCGGTTGATGAGTTGGAGGGACTGAACGCCTAGAGAACGGTCAGCGCTACGATGACCTCAAAGTTTTCGTTTAGCTTCTTGTGCTCACCTCCATGATTGCTTCTGGAAGACGCTTTGACGCGTCCTCCGAAACTTCAATGTCAAACACTCGTGGGAAACTATGCCATAAGCAGACCCCTGCAACCATTTTGTCAACGACAAGGCAAGCTAGCTTGTACGCCTCGTCACATCATCACCCGTGAAAATATCCGCTTATCATGTCTGGACGCCAACAAAGAGTGTTGGTGCAGCCCATCGTACGTTCCCCAATTCAAAGTCAATTTCTAATCACCGATGATCTTTATTTGCACAGAATGTGATCTTCAAAAACCTGCAGCAGGTCTGCACCAGTATGCAATACTCTTCCCCTTGACACTGACATATGCATATAGCGAACAAAAGTCGTTATATGGCTGTATGACAACATCGAGATGCGGATCGAAGGGCGTATCATCGTACGTGCAACTTCCCAGTTTCGAACATTTTGAGCGTTGAAGCGCGTCTCTGGCAAGGCCATGGCACTCCGTGTTTGCGTGACGAGCGGCGATCTTGCTTATTTTTTCCCTTTGCTTGAATTATTTTGACGTCTGTTGAACTGACTGTTCTTCAGGGATTTGACGAATTCATGAATGTCGTGATCGACGAGGCTGCAGAAGTCTACGTCAAAGACGCCAAACCACGACGAGAGCTCGGTGAGATCCCTTATATCGGTGCATTCCATGGACGCATTCCTGATATGGCTCCAGGTCGTATACTACTAAAAGGCGATAACATCACCCTCATCCAACAGGTGGTATGATATGTTGGCTCTGTTCATGTAAAATCTTGTCTTTCTGCACACACCGGTATATGATGTGCTCTTACAATGTATCATAATAATTTTGTGCTGCTACTGACGTACCTCGGCAAATGTTCGTACTACGCCCGAGGACAACCCGATGATGCATCAGAACAGCATACACCCTTAAATCATAGATTGTAGATCGGCAATAACCTCGTAAGACTGAGTGCCTGTCTACACAAAGGACACTCTGCCTTCTCCCGTCCCCATCCTACAATGCACCCCCAACAAAATAAGTGCCCACACTCAGTTGCACAGCTATCAGTTCGTTCTTCCAGACAAAGTGTGCACGTCCTCCCTGCCCGCTGATGCGGAGGTATCGACGTGATGTCTAAGATTGTGTTCTCGTCTTCTTCCGCTGGCTTCACATCAGACTCTGAGGCAGAAACGCCGAGCAAGGTTGAAACAGGTCGATCGTCAATGAACATCTCATTCATCGAGTCCAGCGAACGCTTCCCTGAGGACTTTTCCAAAGCAGCTTGAGATCTACTGCGCAAGAATGTAATGAGTCGGTGGAGGAGGCGTATCGCGATGAGTATGCCAAGCAATGAATATGACGGCGGGCGAACATGAGGGTTCTCTGGGATGGAAGACACCTGTCACCAAATATCTAGGTCAGTTTCTTGTCCATCGAAAGCAAGAGACACGACCCACATGCCGAATGCCTAACACCCTCTTCACCAGGTCATAGTAGGTGCCCCGCAGATAAAATACCGCTAGGTTGATCTCCGTCCCCACTTCCAAACATACCTGCAGCACCTTGAGCAACTTGCCCACTCTCGGGCTCAGTGCACCAACGTGGGAACCCCAACGGGCCAGAACATACGAAGGGAGCGTGGGGAGGAGGATAAGCGCAGCTCGGAGAGAACGCGAGGGTGTTCTTCCGTCAGAAGAGTACTCCCAAATATCTGTGTACTCCTCCCCGAGAGTCTGAACAGCTAATATGCAGTTAGTAAAGGGTGAACCCTCGCAGAAGATATATAATACCTCGACCAACGGATAGTCCATAGTACATGAGTTTCACAGCTAGCTCAACCTCCTTGTCCCATCGCGTGAGCCACCGTGTACCTTTCCATTCATCGTCAGCACCAACGGCAAGGAAAGAATATGAGAGCGCACCAAGCCACGATCGAAGCACCGACTCTGCTTGTTCCCTCAACGATGCAACATGGAACAAATCTCTCTGGTTCGCCCTGACTGCATCCTGATCAGCCTTCCTTTATGCAAGAACAATGAGACAACGCACTAATTTGAGCCTGCTGGGCGTCGGGAAACGTGGGCAGGCGTGATGAAGATGCAGACATGTTTTCGGCAAACTCGGCATCACCTGCAGCTGCTCTTTTCTGCCGCCACACTCAAGTCTCAAGTTACATACTCCGTATTTCACTCTCAATAATCACAGCGAGTTTACTACGATGCCACCCATGCCTGCAGCGAACAGAGCACAAGAACCTTCCACATGGCAAAAATGTATGTCCAACCATAAATCTCACATCCAAGAACAATTTCTTATGACCAGTTGACAGTGAAGTAGGTCCTAGCTATAGCTACCCCATCCCATAACCCTTCACAAACATGCCATTTATCTCAGAATGGGCGCGATGATGGGTGGAGGTGTCGGCCTGACGATCGGTTTCATCTTTGGATCATACAGCATCCTTCGGTAGGAACCCAACCGACTTCCACCTTTGTTTTTACTCACAAAACATGTTACACAGAAATGGTACCGGTCCTCGAGGATTCCTAGCTACGCTTTCGCAGTACATGCTTAGCAGCGCCGCGACTTTCTCTTTTTTCCTTGCTATCGGTTCCGTATGTATTTTTTCTCTCCATGGGACATATGGAAGTGGGCTTCTGACATCATCGTGTATGCAGGTCATCCGTAACGATGCGCTCCTACCACCACACATGGAAGCCGCCCGTCTGCAACTCCTTCCTCCTCTCGTGCGCTCCAAGGCTGAAGGTGCTATGCTAGTGCGCGCTCGCTGGGACGCAGAAAGAGCGCGAAGAACAGTTGCGTAGTGCATGTATTGAGACTATATGCATTGATACATGGTTGAGATGAGATATGAATGATCTAGCTAAGAACATTGCGTGTGTCGGGGTGGGCAGTGAGTGTGGGGGGTATAACAAAACATGACATGCTGCAAAGACATGCAAGCGCGCTCCGCGGCTTTTGTCCAGTCTACGTATGGGTGGACATAACTAATACTTTAGTGTCAAATTCATATCTTTCTAATCATCCTCTCTAGAACCGCAGGTCCGAGGCAGAAGTCAACTCCCGCATGAGGTGAGACGCAACAACGCCATGTGAGGAAGAACCTGGAGAGACGCAGTCCGTAATCACCGCCATAACTCGATGGAAGTTGACTTACGTGGTGTAGACGGAGTTAGACGCTACCGAACCACGCTCGTAACACGTACCCAGAACCGCTTCAGTCTCCCGCACTGAGTTGGTTTGGAACGGTGGCTATACACATCGACCAGCGATGCGGTACGCGCTAGGCTATATGGGCCAGATACGATTGGTCTCGGAGGTGGAGTGGGTTTCCACCACCGTGCGAACCATTGACTTGGTGTGTTTTTGCTCTGACCTGACGAAGTTGCCACGGGGGAATGGGGAGGTGAAGGAATTGGTGAATAGACATGATGGCTATGATACACCGTTGGTGCTTCAACAAACTTCACCGACGGAGGGGACCGCTTTTTTTTGCGAGATGTCTTTGTTGTCGTCGCAAAAGAGATTCCTGAGTCATGTCGAGTGAGGATGGATTTTACAGGAGCGGGAGTTGATTTTGTGTACGCTGTCGAGGAAGAGGCAATGGATGAGACGCTTTGGCGTGCGCGATGCATTGGAGGTCGGAGATACTCCGAGCGATATCGTGCATAAGAGGGTATTCCTGGACTTGAAGGCATGCAGGACTCAAATAGTATGCTTCTACGTCTGCTTGAGGATTCTTCGCACTCCAAAGGTGGGGTCTATATGGAAGGGTGGGTTATGGGTTATGGTATGTTTGATGGAGATAAGGGCGCACCAGAACTCTTCGAAGGCTGTGTGGCATCGAAGAGTAATTACCCTCGAATTCCTCTTCTTCTTCAGGTGTTATGTCCTGACTTTGTGTTAGGGATGCCACGTGTTGCATTGATCTAACGACTCACCGCTAGATCACTCAAAGTGTTGACTGGAGAAAGATCAGTGATGGACTGCATGAACGGTCCATCAGAGGCTGGTAGTAGTACGACGAGATGGATGAGCTCACATTGACTATGGTATCAGTATCAAGCCAATCTCTCAGAATCTCGTCGTCCGGTGCGAAAATGTGGGTGGGCTGCTCGAACTCTTCTGAATGCTTTCAGAGTCGATATATGGTCAGTCTAAAATGACATCAGAGATCCGCAGGGACGCTTACGCTGAACCAGTGAGTTTGAGTGACGGACATGGTAGTTGCAGAGTGGGAGAGCCAGCGTGCATTCTGAAAGGGCGATTTGAAGATGTTCCGAATACACGTTGCAAGGCTATGAGAGTTAGGAAATTGGTTAAGAACGCATAAAGATAAGACTCAAAATACCGGAGTGAGTCATCTTGCAAGGTGGCAAAGGCGTGTTCGGTTAATAACTCCGGATACCTATTAAGGCACATCGCAGCATAGACCATGCTCAAGCCCATCGTGTGCAGCACGCGAATGCTTTCACACAAGGTCATGTAAAACGACAGCGGGGTTCTCTGTCACCGTGTCATTTTGCATGTACATGCCATCTTACATGTCATTTCAACGTAGCTCATTACCTTGGAAATGACAGGCGATTATGTGTAGTGGATCCACCTACCGGTGTCGCTGATGCCCGTACAATAGCGAATGTGCCCGATGATTCTTCTGTCAGTCCGAGGCAGAGGCAATAAAAAACGTGCACCAAGACGTCAAGCACCATCTCCCCTCCGTAGTCGATTAAACTTTGGTAGCATCTCACGGAGATACTCTGCATGTTTCAACCTCAAATCAGCCTCTTGAATCCGTCCCCTTCCACTCCAAGTCCTTCTTTCTGCAGCGGGTCCAAAGATGGACGTGTAGTCGTCGAGGGTCTCGTCGTCTGTAGGGACCACGAGGCATGCAGCACCAATGACACAGTAATTTGATATTCGCACAGTGTAGTGGATGCGCGCACGCGTCGATATAGTGTTGAAGTTGCCAACGGATGGACATTCGACGCCTGTGCAAGAGGTTCGTGACTGAAGGCACGGATGGGGGAAAGGACATACGACAGCCAATCTCGAACAAATTGTTGTCACCGACTCTCATCACTTCTTTGCGGCGATTGACTATTATGGCGGCCTCCTCAATGACGCAACCTGAGCCAATTACGATGGGACCAGCTATTGCGAAGATGGTGGCTTTGGGGTGTACGACTGTGCCTGGTCCGATAGTGATGTCTCCCTTTAACTCTACATCTTGGCAAACCACCGCTCTTGAATGGATTGTGAACTTATCGCGACTGCAAGTCATAGCGTCACCACTGGACACAGGTAATTATGAATACAGCTAACTTACATGGGTGGCATGAGTTCAAGAGCAGTAACCCTAACCCTAGGGAAGTCAAGGACATGAAACGCTCAAGATGCTGGCTATATCATATTTACGGATATTCTACGTAGAATATATATAATTTCTTAGATCTAACAAAGGCCCCTAGTGAATGAACGAATGATAGAGGGTCTGGAAATAGTCCATTGCTGTGGCACTCATCGTGTCCGACACGATCAAACGTAATGCACATGGCATGTGAGAAGTTTTAGCTCGCCCTGTAAGAAGTCAATAAGAAGTGCCACTCCACTGACGATGGAATCTCTTTTGCACCGGTTTGACGAGCCACTCGCTCAGATATAAAAGTATGTGCTCACTTTCCGTACCATTAGTGGATCAACACCAATCACTCGTCTCTCATGATCCATCATTCCCCGTCAAACTCATTGACAGCCTTGCACCGCTGTGCTTGTCGATGCCGACGTTCACTCACTGATGCAGGTACACTCCTCGAAGCGGGACTGATGCAGCGGCGGAACCATGCCACAGCGGGAAATGGTGAAATGAACCAGAATTCGCAAAGTCACGAGAAGACGGCGGCAGGTCGAGCAGCATAACTTCACGGTCTAGCTGAATTGACAGAATCCGGTTTCATCGCAAGAGCTGCAGAATTTCATTAGACGCGGAATGATAAAGGTACGGATCGGAAATGATAATTATAACCCCGTTTATATTTTGAACGGGGTATCGACATGCAGCCCACTCCAAATACCTCTTGCGGCCTCCGTCGTACTCTCCACAATACGGCCCTTCTTGAGCTGCTTTATCTTCGCGCCCGAGGAGTCGAGGAGTAATTGAACTTTTTTCTCCACGCCATTAACTTCGAACTCCTGCAATGGAATGACCTTGTCACGGCCATTAACTACGATCAGGTCAGACGAGTGTTCGGTATGACAAAAAGAAGCCACAGAACCATATAACCCCCTTGCTATTGGCTCATGACCGTTGCGCTGTTTGACCACGAATTCTACGTGTGGGTTCTGCCATGCAACGCGCTGGAGGTCATTTAAGATGAAAGTACGGGTATTGGTGGATGAAGGAAGATTCTGGCAGTATTCTAATACTATTTTCCTGGCCTGTGGTAGGTACGCAGAGTGACCATTTGCAGGATACGAGCGTAACTGAGCTCTAAGGATTTGTTTTGTGGCCATGGACTGGAGGATGTATCGGAGTATGAATTTGTTTGCGGGAGAGATTGATCGGAGTATGAAAAGAGCGAGGAGAGATGGTTTTACAAGTTGTCTGCGTGAGGATTAATATTCTAATTCGACCATCGACGCGTTGAGCCCTGAACGCGTTCATCCCCTAATCATTCCTCGCTACATTCAAAATCTATAAGAACTACGAATCGAACAATTTTATCATGGCTAGAGCCACTCGTTCAGCGACACAGCATAATGAAAAGGATAAACAGCCAGATCCAGGAGTTTCACAACGCGCAAAGCAATCCACAAAGAAACGCAAGCGCGTTTCACTCCCAGACGATGACCAGCCCGCACAAAAGCAGCATCGTGGAGAGAATGGCATAAAGGAGGAATCGACAGACGACAAGTTGTCCAAGGGAAACATGCCCGAGCTCGACCATGTAGCCGATGTCCCTCTAGACACTCCAATCGCGCAAAGGGTCCTTGAAATCCTTGAATTGTGAGTCGAATGCTGTTATTAATTCTTCTTCTAATCACCCCTACAGGGTCGACTCTCAAGGTCTTCTCGACCGTGTCTTTCCTCTGCCCCCCACAAATCCATCCGAACCCTCCACTTCAAAATCGCAAACGGGAACGTGTTCTCTGCGTACTCTCTTCAGCGAGTCATCACAGCACCCACTCAGGGTGCTGCATGTAAGTTTCCTGCATTCTTCGACATCGAATTGGCTCATGAATGGCTTCTAGTCCGCAGTTCAGAATCTATTTCCAGAGGTGCATCACGCGAGGTCTCGTCCATCCTCTGCTGCAACACTGCAACTGCGCTTTTGTAATCTTGCCATCTCCCTCCTCAACCAGGCATCCTTCCACTCTGTCCCGTTGCCCCTTGACATCGAATCCATAATCCCAGTCAATCCAGAGCCATGTACTGCAGATGCATCACCTCTCAGCCCGAACCTCCCTGACAAGTTATCTCACACTGGACAGGGTAAGAAATATGCCCTCGTGCAACGCCTCCCATCCGGCACCTGGTGGTCATCCCTCGGCTCAGACCTCTTAACCGACTCAAAAGAGTTCAAAGATCTCCAAACTGCCAACGCAGAACTCGTTGCCATCCTCCCCTCACCCTCGTCTCTCGCATACTCCGATGCTACCACCACCAAGTCGACTATCACTCTCATAGACACGCAAGCTCCGATGACGCTGGGTGCCTATGTACCGAAGAAGCCTCCAGGACATCGGTCGAAGCTTCTCGGCCCTCGGCACGTGAGCTGCGGCTCGTTTTTGGACTATGGTCCTTATGCGAGCTTCGCTCCGAGCTTTGATCAGGAAGGAGTGGAGATTGGAAGAGAGGCGCTTGGGGAGGTCTTGTGGAGATGGGAGGAGAGGAAGAAGGTTTGGGCTGCAGAGAAAGCGCGTGCTGCTGAGGAGGCTGCACAGTATTTGCCTATGGCAGGGTTGGAGGAAGACGAGGAAGAGCGGAATAACGTCATTGACCCGTCACTTGAGGAGATTTTTGATGACGACGAAGAGGCTTTGGACGGCCTGTTTTCGAAAGAGCAGATTGCCTCCCTGAAGTCTGTCCTCGAGAGCTTAGAGTTGGAGAATGCCGTTCAGGAGCTGCTAGATCGGAACACGAAAGCTCTCAGGCGGTTAGAAGAGCTTCAGAGACAACGACTGATGAAAGAAGGGGGATTCCATCCAGTCGAAGAAGGATCAGAAGAGTGGGATACTGGTAAGGGCATCCTGGAGAGATTCTGCTGCCAGACTTACATTTTCTTATAGCTCAAAGCATTCTCGAGTCACTCACCTTGTTGGCATCGCTACGACCCCGACAGTCGGGAAGCGCTGATGTACCACTCATTCCATCCTCCGCCACACTCCACAAACTACATCGCACGCTCCCCGTTGCGCCCTCACAAGGCTGGTATGGTACCCTACCTACAGGTCGTACAACAGCTCTTCGCGACAACTCAACACTCTACATCAAGTCCACTGCCACCGCAGTACCTTCTCTACCATCAGCCGCACCGACGCCCGTCCCTGCAACTCCTGCTGCTGCTACACCAGCTGCCGCAACAGCCGCAGTTGCACAGAACTACCAGTACTCGTATAACTATGCAACAGCAGCAGGCTACCGCGGGAGTTATCCGTACAAACCAGGACAGACACCCTCCTACTACCCCGCTTCATATGGCACACAAGGGCAGACCCAAGCTGCCACGCAATACTACACTAACCAGCAATACGCAGCATCAGGACAACAACAATACGCCTACTCGTCCTGGTATCAGTATCAGCCTCCAACCCAAGCTGCTGCTGCCAGTACTAGTACGACAGCTGCTCCGGGGACACCCCAGACGGGCGCAGTTGCGGCTGCAACTGCAACTGCGACCCCATCTGCAACGATCCCAACGAGTTATGCAGGGTTTTTCAGTAATACTGCACAGGCTGGACAGCGTGCAGTGGCGAATACCGTCACTGCGAAACCACCCCAGGCTGCTGCAGGCACAATTTGGGGCACAGGAGCAGCTGGCGCAAGTGGCTACATCCCTCCAACGCTCTCTCCGCATATGCGAACTCCTGCTGCAGGTGGTACCACGCAGCAAGGGGGGTATACTTACCAGCCAAATTATTATGGGGCGTATCAGCCTCAGCCTCAGGTTGCGGCCGCTGCGTCTCCTGCACAATGATGGGTGTTTTGATCATTTGTTTTATGTCTTTAGTTTCAAAATTATATTTCTTTGCGTTTGCTGGGTGTGGTTTGGGTGGGGGATACAATATGAACTATGTTGTAGAACGCTGTGATAATGAATATTGATTAATTGGAGTTTGGTGGTTTGCAGCTATCGAGTGGGTATTGAAACTTGACGTACCAGGACATCATAACACGTTCAGACTTCAAGATTCCAGTCTGACAACAGTCCCAAGCTGTAGCGCTCAGGTGGCACTGGACAGCAGTTAACAGAGGATAAAAAAGTTGGTTTTATCTCATTTGACCAGACGGTACTACCGTACTCCTGCAGCAGAGGCCTGTAAAACACGACTTCGCTGACGAGCAACCCGCCAATGCATCTGGTAGCACACGTCCTTGGTTCGCGCATGATATCTGCGGCTCCCGTTCCGTCGTCTTCACATTGCAGGATGCACCACGTGTTTGAGATATGATTAATATCATGATCGCTTATCAGGGCATTGTCATGGCCCGTTCAAAATTCGCTGAGCAGGAGCCTTTACTAGTTCTCTACAGGATGCTACAGTCGATCAGAAAGAAACGCTGTGCTACAATCACTTTTGCTTGGCCGTGGGTTTCAATCCTGAATATTGAATCCTGATGCGGCCCGCCACAGTGATCAACCTCGTGTGGTTAAATGCAGGATGCAAGCTACTCGCGCATTTTGGCGTTTTACAGGCGGTGCACTCACTATCATGTTCGCACGTGAAAGGACAGCCCTTGCGTCACTGGGATATACTGATGCTGTCAAAGCAGCAACGACGGCGAGGAGTCGAGAACAGGAGAGAAGTGCATTGTCTGTGAGGATGTGATATGGTGTTAGGTAAATTTGAAGAACTTCGATTCGCATATGTAGTGAACTTGAAGACGCCTTGCTGTTATACGCTGAATATCGTACTTTGTGACTGTAGTAGGAAGTACCGCTCAACAGTGCCAGGAAGCCTGAATCTAAAGGGGACGTTAGATTCGGTGACTTGTTGTCACTTGACCTTACCGTTGCCCTTGCGCGAGTTACCTATGACGGTCCTTCACTTTTACCTATTTTTTGTCCACAGTATTGTTGGCTAAACCTTTGCAGAGAAGACGGCGCGAGGTCGCAGAGAGTCAGTATTATTTGATATCAAACGTCCATTTGGCTTTGGCCTACCATAGCAGTGAGCAACCATTTTTTCGGTGTATCGGCACAGGTAGGTGACGGGCACGATTATCCTGGAATCTTGATGGCCAAAAGGACGTACATGGAAGATGAGCTCCTTAACGTTGTGTGCTACTCCTCGGTCCTCTGTGCGAGTCAACCTTTTGAAGGCATCGAAATCTGAAAGTGAATAACGAAACATAATGACAGAACGCGAAGCAGTGAAATGTCCCGCGGAACACCACGTCGAGCCTCATTCCATTCTCAGGAGCCAGCCAGGCCGTTCACAAATTTCGACGGGAGCTGAGTAGTGGTTAGTTATTTTAATCGCTATTGGTATGATGTCCTAAAAATGATCAGCTGGAACTTTAGGCACAACAATCTGACAGCCAAATGACAGGACCCGCCTCCAGGCTGCTCGTAAAGGCCATACTGACTTCGCTAGTATGAGCCGTAGCATTTTGCATAATGGGGATCACATACAGGGACAAAAGCACAGTAAAACAAATCATGCACTAGCTTCGTTGTCTCTGATGGACGCGTCCTTTTCTTGCGAGGCACGATAATTGCAAATACGGCGTATCACACAACGCCTGTACAAACTTCAATTGCCCCATGTAACGTTGCGTCCGATCATTCACATACGCTGACCTGCTGTTGGGGCAACAGGTATTGGCGCTGATTCAATTTCAATCACCCGCAGGGCGACCTCCGGATAACGGAACAATTCTTGGCAGTCTCGGGGCCAGCTTCGTTTATCATCTGAATAACGCCACCTTTTGAACGCCTCGCCTAGAATCGTAAGTGCACTCACGCTGGAGATGTGTTCGGGGGCATACATGGAAATTGGAAACTCCAAAAAGGAGGTTATCTCTGGCTCTTCTGTGGAAAGATGCCTCGGGAAAAGATTAGCTTGCCAGAATCACTCGGCACCATCATCGTGAGCTTGGATAGGCTTGGATTGCGCAATAACTGTGCCGTATCGGCAGCCAAAATATCTTTTCCATCACCGTCGTCCTTTCATTGTACCGCTTGTTTCGGATTATGAGGATGATACCCGTAATGACCGACCAAAGTATGTATGTATGTTGTCATAAAAAGAGAGCATCAAGATATGGATAAAAAAGTGGTGAAAATTTGTCACCGTCCCGCAAGACTCGCATGTTTAGACACTGGAATAAACCGGGGAACCTGTGCGGGAACAGTTGGATGACGAAGCATCTCTGAAAGGGGCGTCGGCAAAGGGTCAACATGTGGTGAATAAGTACGTGAAGAGAAACTATGGGAAAAAAGATCTTCTTTGGATTGCTGGTGGGAGTTGAGACGCACACGTATAGCCTCTGCTGGATCGTCCAGGGGATGCATGATGGAGGCGGAGGTGTATGGGAGGAAGTAGTCTTCCTCGGATCTAGGTGATGTAGATGAAATATTGGCATCTGGTAACGCATACATCAAACGCAGCTGCGAGCGGCGATTGCGCTCGACTTCGTCTTCGTCATCCGAAATGACCTCATCCCCATCCGCATTAAGAAAACGCGCTGAAATTGAGTTTCAGAGAAGTACACCTAATAATTAAACCCACATACCCCATCCCCTGCGACGTCTGACAGAGCCTGGAGACGTCGAAGCCTCACCTGCAGTATTTGCAGTTACTTCTCTAGGCCACGACCTAGCATTCATAAAATGAGGCAGTGGTCTCTCCGACACACTAGGGGGGCCTTGGCCCCGCTCATCTATAAGTAGTGTTCGGTCGGCATGGTCACTAGTCCACCGCCTACTCGTACCACTCGGTGGCTGAGAAGGACGCATGGATGAGTTGGGCACAGCCGCAACATCAAGCACTAGAGTTAAGAGTGGATCATTGTTTGATTGTGGTATAGTGGGTTCCCAGTCCATCTCAGTTTCCAAAGCAGCCGGAACTGCCCCCTGTCCCTGTAAACTGGATCTCTCATTCAGGCTAGGTTGCTCAGACTCCGCTTGCCGAGCAGCTTCCATGCGACGAACGCCGCGCATGACAAGCCGGCTAGTCAAGCTCGCTAGATCTCGCGCAATGACAGAAGTTTGATCTTGGTGGCGTTGTTCGAGTGGGGGGGCAGTGGTGCTCTGGCGGTCTAAGGCAGTGCGTGCTGCAACTTGTCGCCCGATCATAGTGTTAGGATCATCGGGATTTACGATCCCAAGCTCGCTGCGGAAGACAGAACGCTCTTCCAGACTGACTGAAAGATGGGGTCTGTTGTTTGAAGGAAGAATCAAGTCTGGCAGCGGAGGGGAACGGGGTCGAGGGGGGAGTATCCGAGAGGGTGCATCTGCAGGTGTATCCCACCACTGGGACCTATGGCGTGACACATCTAATGGACGCTCTGAAGTGGAGCCTCTCCTGCGTCTTGACATGCTCTCGAAATCTTCCAGGCGCTGCCTGACCGAGGGATTGATAATAGTTCTCAACCGCTGAACGCGCGTGTTGAAGTCCACGTCGGACTCTGGAGCGTCAGACCCTGTAAGGACCAAGGCAGCATGCTGGGGTGCAATACTGGACTCTGGGGTCCTGTCGCGTGCGGGCGAGGGTCCTTCTGTAAATTCCGGTGGCATCCGGTTGAGCAAATTGTCGATGTTGTGTCTGAGTTGTGTGACACGGTCGTATGCGGCATCTAGTGCAACAGATGCTTGCCTCAGACTGTTCTGAGTCTCCTGTCTACGGCTGATACTGACAGAGTTGTCTACTGAGACAGAATGAGCATTGGGTTGGTCAGGACCCGGAGTGAGGTTTGATTGGTTCGGGGCGGGAGACGAAGGAAGTGAGATATCTCGGCGAGGGTTCATCAGCTGCTGTCAGCGTTTAAGGCCCCCGCAAACGCCTAGACACTAGTATAAAATATAGATACAGTTAAAGGAATGAATGATGACTGTGAGCCTTGGAAAGTCAAAGGGACAGACACGGCGGAATTTCCAAGTTGGTGGTGTGACAAGCACGCACAAATTGCAGACAAGTCTGAAACGACTTGGCCAGCGGATATCCACAATATGGAATCAAAATATAAATATTTCACATTGTGATTATAATATGTAGTGTTCCCTATATATTGTCCCCTAGCCTGTATATATGCTATTGTATGGTACTACTACACATGAACTTCCAAGTGAATAGGGATAAGTATCTATTATGTCCACATCCACGCGATGCAAAATTAGGCTCAAACTCTACTGACGATATGAGTCCGGCTAGTATTATCAGTGGTACTGGATTCTTCGTCTGGGGTCTTTCGTATCGAATCGATTGGGTAGTGATGACGCAGGACCTTGGCAAGTAAAGGATCAGCACCAGTATAGCAGAACCCGAGGGTGACGCAGACGACGATTAGCGCCGCGGTGATGCAGCAAAGCGCAGTCCACCCATGTTTCACATGATCATATATCTAGAATTCAATATTCAATCAAAAAACGTGGCTTTTGCATTTGTTGGCATAGATGCTGACCTGTCCTCCGATCACAGGTCCCACTGGGAAAAGTCAAAAATTGATGCGAAAACGAAACTATGGTTTCTCACCTGCTGTACCAATCCCGAACGCAAGATTAAATGCGCCATAGACATGAGCATCTGTGTGATGTCAGGAGATGAAACATCGCATTCCGATGGGAATCACTCACATCCGACACCTGTCATTGTTCGAGAGACAGAAGCAAGTTCAGTCGTCACTGGCGCGACGACACCAGAAACGAAGAAACCTGAGCAAAAAAAAGGTCAACTCGCCACATGTAGCCATGGCACAAACATACTTTGAGCGCCGAGAGCAAAAATGAATAGCGGTAAAGACCGCCGTAGGGTCATGACAATCCACCACGGCAGTGCAAAGAACAGACATATACATGTTATGTAGTCGGAACCTGCTCGATCAACATAATAGCCAGCTAACGGTGACGCTGCAACTCTCGTCAAGATGAGACGACGCATTGTCAGACTACGGACTTACAGATCAAGGCTGGAAGGACTGCTGCCAGGTAGGCAAGACCTACCTTGTCCGAATTAAAATTCCACACAGATTGGAGATGAAGCGGAAGGGATGGCTCTTGCATGCTCTGTACAAGTCTGTGGCAACGGTAAATACTCGCCTTGGTAATATTGGATGATACTAACCCATATACGAACGACATTGTTAGAGCGACCAATGCGCGAGGTGACTGTGATAATTTGATGATCACCGAGTGTAATGATGCTGGCCTCCGCACGAGGGCCGAGTCCATGATTGATTTGCGGGATATGGACAACTTTCGTGCGTTGGGTAGTTTGGACTTGTTCGAAACTATCGGTCCTTCTACTTCATTAGTTTCTATATCAGTGCTTCCATGCACATGAGCTATTGGGATAGAGGAGAGCTGTATATCAGACGTAGAAGCGTCCGGCGTGTCCATCATCACTACGGCCGTGGGTTCCGATGGGTCATAGCCCCATTTCAATGCGACATCCCTTTCGATGAGAAGAAGACGGAGAAGAAGATCGACAACTGCACATAACTCCCCGAAGATGAATGGGGCGCGGAAGCCGAAGCGACTGTACAAGGCACCGCCTGCGGGCGAACCAACCAAAAGACTTCTGGGAGTGAGACAAGACAGACATAGAGTCTAAAGCACTCACCCAACGGACAGACCAGTCATTGCAATACCCAATTGTCCTGACAAAAAGTTCATTGATGGAGGTCAGATTGATATTTTCAAAGTAACTCACTGCCAACGTTTTTCTCCGGCGTAGTATCACACCTAAAATAGGGATTAGTTTGTGTGCGATAATGCCCACAGATAATCTCACAAAAGTGCCAAGCCTACGATCCACACCATGGAGGAACTGATTCCTTGCAACACACGAGCGATAGCCATGACTGCATAATTAGGGGCCTCCATGAACATGACCTGGGAGCCAATGAGCGCAATGAGGCCCAATATCAATGGCATTTGTCTCGTTGAATATCGCTCCGAGTGCATCGCAATGGGGATCGTGGCTGTAGGAATGATAAACCCACTTGAAGTGATATGGAAGGAGCCTTCTTACAAAGGACCAGCCCGCCTGACTAGAGGATATGAGTGAGGGGGTTTATTAAAACGATGATTCAGCTCACATATGCACATAGTAGCCACCCTGTCAGCGACGAAACATTATGGTATGACAAACGCTCGAGTTGGAATGGCAAGACGGGGATGATGACTGAGTAAACCAACAAATCCGTAGTAATGCCTAGAATACGCATCAATACGGATAGCATCCTGGGATAGGCTTACTGACCGAATCCGACGACTGGCGGGGGTAAAATAATCTAAGTCGATGAATTTAGGATTGTAAGGAAAACGTACCTGCAGTGATGAACCAAACTGATGACCGCCAGCGAAGCCCCCATGGCTTTCGATTTGAGGAAAAGGGCATCCAAAGACCCATATTGCAGCTTGTGCAAAGGGATTAAACTAGTTGAAGGAAGATGAGTTGTCAACGGCAAGCGGACTCGGTGGGAGAGGAAGGAGTTCTTTTATTATATGGAAATTTGAATTTGGCGACCAGAGCTTACTCAATCAATATTGAGCCCCACTGCTTACTTACCCGTTGCCCCGGCCGTCACCATATGTGTACCATCGGCAAAATTAATTGGTTATTCTAAGCGTGGAGATTCGAACAGGTGCATCCCCATACGCATCGTCGCAAAGTACACAGGACAGCACCCGCAGCAGTTGCGCATCAGTAGGACGTCGAACGGGTATCCTGGCACATTGCTGCGGTTGATCCAACAGTAGTAGTAGTACTACCAGTAACTGATTGGGGACTCGGAACCAAAGTATACGGAAGCAAATTTTGTCCGTCTTTCAATTGCCGAATCAAGCATGCAACCAATGGGAAAATCGACAAAAGGACTTACCCGTCAGTTACCAGGCCCTTGTGAGCTGTCACACTGTCATGCCTGAACTCCTTGGTAAGTACTTGCCAAGCTCAACGGTAAACATCAATAGCCTGAGCTATGCCCTGATCCCACTCACCCGTTGCCGCATCACAGAAGTAGAGCGCGCAACAACCCTCCTCAGGTCAATTGCCATAGGAAACAGAATCATTCAAGTCGAAACATCCGAGGACAGCCTCGTCTTCCAAGGCTTATCGTCTCACGAGGACTTTGTGTGTCTTTCGCGTGTTCATTCCGATGGGATGACTGAGGCATGCGTCTATTTCTTCTGTTACTGGTACAGGGCAGGGAAATCAGTGGTAGCGTTGTGAAAGACAACGTTCCGATATGGTGTTCTCTTATAATAACTGCCGTCGGACTCATGGGAATTTCGTCCCAGGAAAAGATTTCTATATCGAGCTTGAAGGTGCAGGAAAGATGCCCCTGCTTCACTTCGGGATGACTGGGATGCTACATGTACGTGTTCCGTGCATGCTTCGATCAGGGCTCACCATTTTTTCAAGGTCAGAGGCCAGCCTAGTACCCTTCAGTACAGGACGAAATCCGTGAGAGCCCTGACATATGGCCGCATAAATTCATGAAGCTTGGCACCACAACTGAATTGGCCTTTTCTGATGGCACGTCGTCTGGGGCGCATTCGTCTTGCCATCTGCCCCAGAGAAGAACTAACTATATCTGAAATACAATTTTATCCATGCCAAGGATGACAGGGCATGACGGATGCGTCATCAACAATTAGGGAAAGAGAGTTAGGGATATGAACATGAACACTACAGTACTTCATATTGTTCCTGCTCGTGCAAGGACGACATTTCGCTCGAGCGCGCAAGTGTCGATGAAAACGTAGAATCGATCTGCAGTATTTGTAACCTGAACAACATACTGAGAACTTATGCCGAACTTGGATTTCATCAGGAAATGATGGATTCGACGACCCACTAAAAATAACATTACATATGCTCAGACAATCGAGGAGTGTTTGGGAGAAAGACTACGAGAAAACAACAACATCAAGAAGACATAAGCATAGATGAAATTAAGACGTCACTGGAGGAGAAACGAAAACATAAGTTCAATGGTCAAAGAAACACAACAGCTAAACACTTACTGTAAGTAGCGGGGTCAATGTGGTCGGGAAGCTCAGGTACAGCGACCTCAAACCGTTGTTGGATGGCAGACATAACTTGTTGATCTGCCTCACTGGATTGGAATGTAATCGCTAGGCCCTTCGTTCCGAAACGACCTGCACGACCGACGCGGTGAAGGTAACTATCCGCATCTGGTGGACAGTCGTAGTTGATCACGATGTTGACCCGTTCGACATCAATGCCGCGACCGAAGATGTCGGTTGCGACAAGGATGCGCTTTTCGAAGGCCTTGAACGCAGTGTAACGATTTATGCTATAGCGAGCACTTAGCAGAGGAGTTCGAGATGGCCATTGATGGCTACTTACCGCTCCTCTTGAGCCAAGCCTGAATGGATGCTGATACTAGGGAAATTACAAGAGACTAGGAGCTTGTCCAGCTCGACAGCTCTTGCGACCGATTTGACGAAGATGACCACCTGAAAATCATAAATAAAGTTGTCTTTGAAGCGAGATGATACCGTACCTGATTGAACTCTAGGGTGTCTAGTAGCTCGTTTAACTTCCTGTTCTTCGCGTTCTCATCGAGCTTCACGTAGTGTTGTTGCAAACCGTGTAGCGTCAACTTCGCCTCGTTATCAACAAAGATCTCCAAAGGCTGAGGCGAGCCTATCAGCGGGAGTCTATAAGAATGTGTGCATGACATACATTTGCCATAAATTTCTTGCACGTGGCCCTAATTTCTTTCGCTAGCGTGGCGCTGAACATCATCACCTGCTTGTGGTGAGGTGTTGCACGGAAGATTTCTTGGACGTCTCGGCGCATGTCTGCGAATCAAACAAAAGAACAACGAGGAGATGCGGTTAGACCATTGTCGACATTTCGAGAGGGGAAGGGACTCAAAAATCGTCAGAAGACGATATGACAAGTGTGGGGGATGGGAGGAAGAGATACGATGATATCTTATGTATATATTCTCATCAACCCAACAAAGTTCCCAAGACCCTGCATCTACAGCGCGTTTCAGGGCGCACAAGGCACCTGCGCCCTCGGCGGAGGGAGGGGATGTTGACGAGACAAGTGCCTCTTGTGGCGGCGGCAACCGGCACCAAGATACCGCAGAATCGTAGCCGAAATCGAATCGCAGGATGAGACTAACCAAGCTGTTCTAGCATTTTATCGCACTCATCCAAAATGAAGTGCTTGACGTTCTTTGCGTCCAAAACTTTGTCTCTTGTCAGGGCATTAAGTCGTCCAGGAGTGGCCACGACGATGTGGGGACAGCGCGTCTTGTCGCGAAGAATCTCCGCATCCTTTTGAACGGGGGTGCCGCCGTAGAATGTGCCGACCCGCACGTCTGGCATGTACTTGGCAAAACGTGTGTACTCATTCTTTATCTGGAAAGCGAGCTCGCGGGTATGGCAGAGGACAATGACGGAAACTTCTCCATTGACTGGCTCCAGTTGCTGCAAAGTCGCGAGCACAAAGACTGCCGTCTTCCCATGCCCAGACTTTGCTTGGCAGAGGACGTCCATTCCCAGAACGGCCTGAGGAATGCATTCTTGTTGAACTGTTGAGCGAGTTCCGTGAGTTGAGGATAGCATTGTAACATTCACTGAAGCATACCTTCTGAAGGGTGCTCAAAACCCAAATCGCTGATGGCTCTCAGAAGTTCAGGTTTCAACAAGAAGTCCCTGTGAAAAAAGGACAAGTTGTAAGATGGCCATGGTGTGCAACAACATGGACAAAAAACGAACCTGAAGCCCGTCGAATGTATTCCAGAGAAGTTCTTCTTGCCTTTGTCGGCCTCGCCATCCACTGCTGATGCCGCTTGCCCATTGGCAGGAGCTGTAGGAGCTGTGCCATTGGGGATAACGTCGTGCTCATCCTCGTAGTCGATAAGTTCCTCGTTGTCGTGGGAACTCATTGTTGTGTAGAAAGAGAGTAGGTTGTCAGAGAGGTCGTCGACAGAAAAGGAGAAAAAGCAAGCAAGAAGAGGAGAAGGTTGAGGTTAAAGAACAACACACAAAAATGCGGCGCTGTTCTAAACGCTGCGGCGGCGCTTACTAATTTGCAATCACGTGTGCACGGACCCTTGTGCAACTTGCGAGTGTATCAGTACCACTGTAAGTTGGCGAGCAAGTGCTGGAAGTCATCGGACATGAACAACAGCACTTTGTGTCGCTGCCGCCCATTTATGATTCTTTATCAGGGTTGGCAGGCGCTGCCGCCATCATTGCCATCACACCTGTAGTGGGGTGTTTCTCTACAGCATTAAAACGATGCTGTGTGGAAACATCGGTACCGGTGTCTACTGGGCAAGTCATGTCTGCCTGACAGAAGATCCCATCGCACATGATGGTCTCCCAGACTCTCCCTCGATAAGTAGATATAGTATATGTCGCTTAACCCTCGTTGATCCTATAGGGAGTGACCAGACCCCCGGTCTTGATTCTTGAGGATAAACAAGAAGGTTCCACTCTGATATATGGTCTGGATACGTGTAGACCACATGCCGACGATGCGTTCAAGAGATCAAGCGGCCTCCCGTCTCCCGCGTCCCGACTCCTGAACTTTCGAACTTCGGATTTTCTTTATTTGGTTGTATTTGATTGACAGCATATTGGTGGCTTTGTGGCAATATGACCGATGCCTAAATTTTCAGTATACGACGATATCACACGACACATCTCATATGTCTCGGTTTTAATCGGTACAGCATTGACACAGGCGGGTACTTGCTTATAAGGGGAGGTGGGTGTCATAGATCTGAAGAGACAAAATCAGATGCCCAACTATCCGTTTTGGTGAGTTTCACAGCAGTTCCACCAAAGACTCTATGCTAAAGTACTGGCATATGGCTTGATTTCAAAGGCTCGGAGGTAAGATCAGCTATTACTCGTGGTATCAGGCACTGCTCATCATCATAACCAGGCGTCGCGGCATCCAGTGAGCAACTCTGTACATCCCTAATGACTGAAACACGCCTGACACCTTGCAGTGGCCGCATGCTTTACGCATCCCCTTGACCTGGCCAAAGTGTAAGTGTGGTTCACTGAACCCTCGCGATAGCATACTCATACTCACTCACAGGCGCATGCAGAGTCTTGGTTCTACTGTACCAAGTCCATCTATGCTCAAAATTCTGCACCACTCGATATCCAATCACGGACTTTCCAGTGTTTATACCGGTCTCTCTGCCTCGCTTATGCGTCAAATGACCTACTCGCTCGTACGCCTAGGCAGCTACGAGGAGATGAAACGTTTCATGTCTGAGAATGGTCGTTCCCCATCCGCCGGGAAGCTTCTCCTGGCAGCTGGCGTGGCTGGCGGTTTGGGAGGAATCGCAGGAAATCCAGCAGGTCCGTTCATGACATGCTATGATATTACTGTTGTGCATAATAAATAAATTGCTTGCAGATATCCTACTAGTTCGGATGACCAGTGACTCCATTCGTCCGCCAGAGAAGCGCTACAATTACCGCAACGCTATCACTGGACTCATCTCCTTAGTGAAAGAGGATGGCCAGAAGGGTCTTGCACGTGGCCTCGGGACAAACACGGTGTGTGCATTTGACATCACACCTAGCTCTCACTGATCATGAGCACCGCAAAGACCCGAGCAGTCTTGATGAATGTAAATTAATTTGTTATCTTCCGTCAGAGTAATGCTCACGCGACGTGCTATCGAGACATCACAAGTTGGATCGTGAGTATGGTGTTATTATCTCTTTGCCGTTTCAGTTTATCAGGTCCCGACAGCTATGACTTTTTCAAAACCACTCTCTTGCAATACCCTATACCCCTGGTCAACTATCAATTCCATGATGGTTTCTTCTTGCATGTAGTTGCGAGTCTTGCAGCCGGAACATGCGGCACGAGTTAGTTGCTTGTTATGAAGTTACCAGAATACCACTGATTGTTTTACGATTCAAGCTGTATGCTCTCCTGCTGATGTCATAAGGACAAGGATCATGGGCTCTGTACGTGTTCCTTCAAATATCGAATATAGAGTTTGACAGTCACTTCCAGTCTGGAAAGGCCAGTCCAATAGAGGTTATAGTCCGTTCTTTGCGCGAGGAAGGTCCCGCATTCATGTTCAAAGGCTGGACGCCCGCTTGGATGCGTCTTGGCCCTAACACCGTCCTGATGTTCGTCTTTTTCGAGGTAAGTTAAGAAAACTCCTTTCACAGCCGCACATCGACGTCTTCGTTCCCAACAGCAACTGAAACGCAGCTGGTCCTCCTTGGTTCTCTCATAATCTATATCCAATTTCGCTGCGCATCGTCAGGCACACAATACCTCATCTACAAGTTGTCGGATTGATACTTGGATATCCACATGAATGCTATTAAGACGTTAGATGATATATCCTAGACATTTAACCCTGGATTCATATCACTTTCGCCCTCTTTGTACACTGATGACTATGTCATATACTGATGTGGATTTTGACTTACTTGAACTTACAATAGCTAGCCTGGCAGAATGGTAGAATACTAGGTCACATACTTAGGACAAACTTAGGACCTGCAAATTTTCTTAGATATCGACCAGCAACTACTTATCATACTATGGTACTTGGTGCCGTTGCGCACGCAGCTAAGGGATCTATGTAGCGTTAATTCTTTGCAATACCAATATTCACAGTTAGCGTCTGGAATCTGGATTGGCCCATCCAGAATCTTGGATGTTACTGTAAAGTTTCGAGAAACTCTACTGTCGCCCACGTGACTACATCTCGGGAGAAAGTTCCGAGTCGCAGTGTCACACTCATTGTTCCACTAATTCTGCGGGTCCTCACCGTTCGCTATAGCTAGCTGTGCTCGACTCGGACAGATATTATGGAAGCATTTCAGCTTCTCTCTCGGGGAGGTGCACGATTTGACAAACAAAGATTCAAATCTGACGTCGAAATATTCAATGTAAGAAAACGTATCCATAAGCTATTTTAATGGCTCATGTCTTTGCAGAAGACACCAGCAAAAGATGTCAAAGGAAAGGGGGTCCTGATATCGCACGATGCGCAGTTACCCCCAGAGCTAGACTTTTTCAAATATGCCAAAGCTTCTGCCGGGAAGCGGAAAGCTGGGGACAACGAGAGCCATGTTCATGCCGAAGGCAGGTTAGAAAAGGTGGAACACAAGCGTCGGAAGATAGAGGACGAATCGATGGACTCAGACGATAATCACATTGGTACAGAGGAAGAAGCACCGACTATGCAAAAACACCGCGTGACTGCCAAAGGATCGGATGTACCTAAACCAATTGCGTCCTTCGAGGACCTGCGCGAACGATATCACGTCCCTCCGCGTCTATTATCAAACCTTTCTGAAAACAGTTACAAACATCCTACTGGAATCCAGGCTCACGGGATTCCGATTCTGCTCGAGGTGAGCCCGCCAGCCGTTATTTCTTATGGTTCGGAGGATACTGACGATTCTTACTGCAGCACCGTGACCTCGCTGCCGTCTCGCCGACTGGTACGGGTAAAACTCTAGCATATCTGACGCCCATCATGTCTGCCCTGGGTTCCCCGATATCTAGCATGAAGAACGATGGAGGTCGTGGAGTTCGAGCTGTGATTCTTGCACCGACTCGGGAATTGGCACACCAGATACACAATGAGTGCCGGAAACTCGCCGCTGGGCGTAAATGGCGCGCGGTCCTGTTTAGCAAAGCTACGGCTAGTACCCTGAGCGACAAGAACGTTAGAGACAAAGTAGGTA
The DNA here is from genome assembly GCA_016628565.1 of Suillus placidus. Classification (NCBI taxonomy): domain Eukaryota; kingdom Fungi; phylum Basidiomycota; class Agaricomycetes; order Boletales; family Suillaceae; genus Suillus; species Suillus placidus. Next base: position 482,534 of record JABBWD010000021.1, read on the forward strand.
CGCTACATTCACACGCCGCGCACTCTCTATCCAGACTGATACTGCATAGACATCATCATCAGCACACCCCTTCGGCTAGTGGCTTCCATTCAAGAAGGACACCTGGAGTTGAATAAGTCCGCTATGAGCCGATTGTCTTACTGTGCACGTGGCTAACTCTTATGACTAGCGTGCAACATCTTGTATTAGATGAAGCCGACCGAATGCTTGATCCTGAATTCTTGTCTCAAGTTCAAGAAGTCATCGCGGCATGCACTCATCCGAACATACAAAAAGCGGTTTTCTCCGCGACTTTACCTGCTGGCGCAGAGAAACTTGCCATGGGTATCCTCAGGAACCCTATACGAATTATTGTTGGTCTTAAGTACAGATCGATCACCGAATGCTTGTGTACAGCCGCTAACTTTCTTCTTTAGAGACACACCACTCCCTTTGATCGCACAAACTCTTACATATGTGGCGGATGATGCCTCCAAGCTCCCAAGTCTGCTAACGTATCTTTCTCAACCATACAATCCACCTCTCCTCGTCTTCACATCTACTCAACCAAGAACGACGTCGCTTGCAGAGGAGTTGACAATGAACGGCATCTCAAATGTGGATTGTCTTCATGCCGGAATGACAAAAAAGGAGCGCGATGATGCGGTGAGCAGGATGCGCCGTGGTGAAAGCTGGGTCATGGTGACCACGGAGGTCATGGCTCGTGGCATGGACTTCAAAGGCATCCGGCAGGTGATCAATTACGATTTCCCAACCAGTGTACAGAGTTACGTCCATCGAATAGGCACGCCCCTGTTTTGTGATCAGCTTGTCTTGGAACTTAATCTTCGCAGGTCGGACGGGTCGCGCCGGGCGGGAGGGGAAAGCCGTGACTTATTTCACAGATGAAGATGGACCCTTCTTAAAAGCGTACGTGACAACTCGGCCATCTTGGCCGACATCTAACTGATGACCCCTTACCCAGCATTGCCAACGTGCTGTTGCAGTCAGGTTCTTCGGTCCCAGAATGGATTCTCAAACTTCCGAAACCGTCAAAAATGAAACGAAAACAGATGGGCAAGGTGAAGCGAGCAGATACCGTGAATGCTGCCCGCAAAATAGGTCGCAGTGATGCGATTAAGAAGAGGTTGGTTTATTCAAAGCTTCGGGCACTACTTCCAGCTTATGTCGATGTAAAGGGACATGATCGCAGGCTCAAAGAGGCGGAAGGAGAAAGAGCTCCGTGAGACCGATAAAAACAACGGTGTCGGGGAACAGGATAGATCAGATAAATGATTCTTCTTTCGAAAATTCAAAAGCACGTCGTTTTTACTGTCAGTGTCAGAAGGCTTCGAGTATTGATGAACATATCATGACGGCATTAGCAGCACTAGAATTCTGAAATTCTTTGAGCTACAGGAAGCTTGAAAATGCTATGTATTTCCTTGCAAGGAACTATCCCTGCCAGTGGTCAAGATAACGACTCGTTCGATAGGAACATGTACATAATGATAATCGATGGTGAGCTAACGGAGGCTGACGATGAGCAAATCATTTAATGTGATGATGTGAAAGGTGAAGGGAGGCGAGGGTGATGATAATGTGAAGATGTGACAAGATGTGGATTTCGGAGCCCTGAAGGTTTGCTTCCGAAGCGCATTGTGTCAAGATAAAACGCCGCGCCGCTGGGATGAAGTCTCTCCACGAGGCAATCCCTGGGAATCTTTGTATAGGTGAGTCCGCCAGGCGCTACACAAATCAGGCTACAAAGTGAGTTCAAGGTCACCGTTCTCGGCTGACTTTGGGTCAGGAATTCCCGTGCCGCACGTTTTGCGGCACGTTTTACTGGTAAGTTGTAGACTTCGATATCGCCCTGTATTGAAGCCTATTGATTTTTGGAGCTTATTCGTATCTTGATTCCTCTCCTTTCACAGAACAACGGTCGCAAGGCGGAAATCTAGACGACTCGACGGATATGGAAGGGCTTAAGGGCCTTGTGACCTCAAGGCAGCCTCGAGGTGACGGGGCAAAGTGGTTGTACTAGCTCTCCCCCATACAAGGCTTTTGGCCTTGACGTTCTTAAGCGCTCCATTATGTGGGCGAAATGGGCTCCTTAATCAGCTGTGATCCTCCTCAACGCCTCTCCTTCAGCTTTATCTCTGATACTACACATATCTTCGAAAAGCCTTGTTATCATGCCCAACGTTCGCAACGTCGTTCGTCGATCTCGCCGATTGTCACACCAGTCACCGATTGCGGGTACGACGATCATTTCCTTGTTTGACCTTGTGGGTCCACACGTTTTCGAATGATCGCTGATCTTTTCCGCAGCTGAAGATTATGTTTATGAAGATTCATACTTCGCTCAGTCAGGCTATTCAAGCGCTAGGACCGTTGGCATCCCTTCGGTTCATACCACCCCCCCATCTCCTGTTGGAACTACGATCACTGCCTCCCACATCTCTTCGTCGCTATCCCCTGTCCTATCCCACTTGCTGTCGTTTCCCAATCGTTCATCGCACTCCCGTAAAAAAGAGGAAGGTCACATACCCCGCCCTCCCAACGCCTTCATCGTCTTTCGCTCTTGCCTTTGGAGTAATGAGGATTTCAGAAGCCTAGAATCTGACCATCGCAACGTTTCACGTATAGCCGGCGAGAGATGGCGTAACTTGTCTGACGACGAGAAGGAACCTTTCGTGCAGATGGCGAAAGAGGCTAAAGCACTGCACGCGAAGATGTATCCCAACTACAAATACTCTCCCTCTCATCGCACCGTCGGGGGACCGAAGCGGAAGGGGAGACGCAACAGCGATGAGGAGAGAACCAAGTGCGACATGATCGCTACCCTCTTGCAGAAAGGAGTCGAGGGCTCTGCATTGGCGCATGCGATGGCACACGTCAAATCTGAAGATGAAGACGAGATCGAACCGACTCCCATCATCCCTCCACAAGCCCCAATAGTCACCCCCAGGGCTCTGCCTCCTGTCCAATCGCGTGAACGTCGCAGTAGAAAGCTCGCTGCTCGTCCCCGAGTCACCCGCCCAACCACCACCCAACGTCGCACCGCACGCCCTGACCTCGCCGCCACGAGTGCTTCTCCGTTCCCACTTGCCTCTGCTTCTCGGGAGGCCGCACCTCCTCCGGAGCAATTCAACGGTACCCCTGAACTGCTGTATCCAGCCGATATGTTGGATGAGTTTGTTCCTACTGATGAAATCCCGCCTCTAAGTCTCGATGTTGTATGTGGTATGAAGGTATGCCACTCCCCATACACCGTCAACTTAATGTCACTCATCATTGGACGGGAAGGTTGCAGAACAGGAATCATCCGACATCTTCTACTCAGGCATCAAGCCAGCTGCAGGGCTTTTCTACTTCGGTGCTGAGCTCGATGTCATGCCTTTCAATGACTCCTGCTTCCTCGACTCCAGCCTGCAACTGCCCCCGACTCCTCCCCTTATCGAAAACAACGACTCTCCCCTGTCGAGTGACTATGCCTCTCCTCTTTTGACGCCTCCTCGGTCTCCAATCATCTTCACCAACCCTTGGACCACTTTCCTCACGCCTTGTTCACCAGACAACGAGCTCGATGAATTCTTCGTACCCTCAATGGACTCCGTGTCGTCTTCGTTTCCATCCTTGTACAGCACTTTCAAGGACGACGACATAACTAGATTCACACTCGAGGGAATTGATCCCATTACTAAAGACGTGCAATCCGAGATCAACCTCGATGACTGGATCCACTTCAACTAAAAGTCTCAGACACACTCGCTCTATGCTCATACACTTACATCATCCAAGGAATATACCACTCACGCTCACGACATTGACGATCTCTCTTCCACTTTACCCCCATCTCGCACTTCTGCATACCCAGCAAGCACGGATTTCCAACGCAACTCTTGTCACATACCATGTAAATTCCTCTGTATTCTTAGAAAACCCCGCTGTTACAGCTAGCACATACATGTCATTAGATGTCCAAAATTTGTATATATACCATTTGATTAGTACATATTTGAATCGCTCATCGTTTGACTTTCTTTGAAGATGCCACTTTGTCTGGATTCACTCTCTTATTGCCCATGGTTGCAGCCTTTAGCTCTTCCAGGTCGATGCGCCCTGCACTCTTCTCTTCCTTCAACCAGGCAAGGCAGTCATCTTGTGTACCGTCGGGATGTTCGAGCTGCCATTCAAGCACCCTGTTAATCATTGCTCTCATCCACGGACCAGACTTTTCATCCATAGCGCGGGCGATTGTTTTGCCCTGTGACAGGTCAACCCCAAGTTAGGCGTAGTGAAATCAAAAATTCTCACATCTAGTATCGGCTTAGCATCCACTGTTTTGTCCAACCCAAGCTCTTCAACCCGGCGCGTCAATGCATTGTAACGTTGAACGCACTCTGCTGCTTCTTCACGGCCAGACGCTGAGACAAGCTCGCACACGAGAGAGAACACAAGGGAGCTAGCCCATTGAGAACCTGTGTTTATATTATGGACGCTTTCTTGCCGTAGCAAAAGTCCTAGACGACAGACAGACACCCATCATCAATCAAATAGAGCTGTACGATTTATCAAACATACCTATAGCAACCCTTTCTGAAGGCATTTTTAGCCTGTCCTGTCCCAACGAAACACCATTCAAGAGTTCGGAAGCGGAATACAGAGCAGGTATGCCATCCAGATAATGATTTTGTCTACCCAGCTTTAGCCCATCCTGGATTGCGCACTTGACGAGAGTCTGTTCCTTGCCTTTTGGATCCAGGTATGTGATTCCGTGATACGAATAGAGACTTGCTGCAAGGAACAGACGTGCCTTGCACCCGGGCTCTTGCAGAACGTACGACCGGAGGGTGGGATGCAAAGACATCGAATCTTCGCTGGTGGATGAAAGGAGGCCATGCAAGATGGTAGCGGCGCGCAAAGAAAGGTCCCGTGAGTTCGGAGTAGACGAGGCGATGCTGGTGATTTGTGGTGGGATGTGGTATATACTCTGGTAGAGTTTGAGATCATTGATGATACATATCGAGCGGAGAGGATCTTGCCCTGCACGTTGTGAGGAACCCGTCAAAGATTTCTTTCTCGCGAAATGGTTAACGCGGACCTTTCATCATTTTATCAATTTCCTCCCCGACTCGTTCTCGGCTGATTTTTTGTGCGAGACTATTTTGAATTGTCTCAAGCTGGGCAGCTTGCTGCAAATCAGAATCTATTTCAAAACCGAAGCGGCTTGCGAAGCGAACACATCGTATCACGCGCAGGGGATCGTCCAGGAAGGTTTCACGTGGCGACAATGGTGTCCGAATAATACCATTATGTAAATCATCAAGGCCCTATCCGAGTCGTGTCAGTATCATCAATATCAGCTATATCCGTGGCATGAGTTCACCTTTTCAGTGAAATCCTCAACTGAACGAGTATGAACGTTGTAGAACAGCGCGTTAATAGTGAGGTCCCTCCGTAGAGCATCCTCTAGCGGTGTACCAAATTTCTGTATGTGATCTAGTCAAGTTCTGCGTGTTCTTCGAAGAGACCTTGAACACACAACTTCAGTTGGTATGCGACTGTCTTCTGCATACTCCTCGCTTCTTAGATTCACGAAATCGAGGTCTATGCCAAGGAGAGTTGTCCGTGCAGTTTCCAAGTGTTTGGATTGATCAGGATTGCTCTCAATTTTCGCGATTTTGTGTACATGGAGATTTTTCTGCTCAGACAGAAATGCTACGAAACCTTCAGCGAAGGTTACACCCATCATATCAGCGAGACAGATGTCAATATCATTGCTGTCCATGCCCAGTAACTGTAACGCATGAATAAAACAACATGAGAGCTTGCCCGAACTATGACAGAGGTCCAAATTGACCTTGTCCCTGACCCATCCCCCGTTGATCCTGCACATTGTTGTGATATTTTTGTTCTCCTGAAGATGGCGGGTAAATTCGTCGAGTAAAGTGCACAGATGATCCTCAGCGTCGGTCAGTTGGATAACTTTCCTGACAGCAGGCGCAATACGAGTTGCCATGTTTCTGCAGTGAATATGGCCCAATAAACGTCGCGAACGTTGATATCTGGTGAAAGAAGCAAGTTCTAGGATATTACAAGTGACTCGATGAAGCATGCAAGCGGGCCGCACGCCGATTGGCCGTTTTGGAACATGCACATACGCAGTTGAAGCGGAGATGAAACACCTTCTGGGCGGCGCTGGCATCCGGTGCCGGCGCCCCACCATCCGTTCATTTCGAGCCTGTGCAGCACGACGACCTACTCCTCCCCCTACGACCTATTCCTCGCACATAACTTTTTTGTTAATTTTCACAAATGGGTCGTGTATTGCTCAAGGTCCGTTTGCTATACTTTTGAAAATCTGTCTTGTTACTGACTCGTCCGGTCAGGTTATTATCTTAGGCGACAGTGGGTGCGTGCTACAAAGTATTTAGCCTCGACCTACGGACTTGAAACTTATAACTCTGTTCTCATTTGTGTAGTGTCGGCAAGACGTCACTCATGAACCAATATGTGAACAAGCGGTTCAGCAACCAGTACAAAGCCACCATTGGAGCCGACTTGTAAGTGCCCTTTCACGTTCGTGGCTCCGTTCACGGGTCTCACCCGTTCTCAGCCTTACAAAGGAAGTTATGGTGGATGACCGTCTGGTCACAATGCAGGTACGTACCATAGTAGGGCAAGTGCGTCATCCCCACTGATGAGGATGCTCAGCTCTGGGACACCGCCGGACAGGAGCGCTTCCAATCTCTAGGTGTGGCTTACTACCGCGGTGCAGACTGCTGTGTGCTTGTGTATGACGTGAACAGCGCCAAGTCATTCGAGACGCTCGACAGCTGGCGTGATGAGTTCCTTATCCAGGCGAGCCCGCACGACCCGGAGAACTTTCCTTTTGTCGTGTTGGGGAATAAGATCGATGTGGAGGAGAACAAACGACAGGTCCGTCGAAGGCAGCATCGTAACATATGTTTCCTTCGCTCACATGCGTTGTAGGTAACACAGAAGCGGGCTATGACGTGGTGTCAATCAAAGGGCAATATCCCTTACTTCGAGACTTCTGCCAAAGAGGCTATCAATGTGGAGCAGGCGTTCCAGACCGTCTCGAAGAATGCGCTGCAACAAGAAGCAGAAGAACAACTGTACGTTTATTCGTTCAAGTCTGGCTATCTTGCTCACGACAAGTGATAGATATGTTGATTACCCGGACCCAATCCAGATTGACCGGGAGAGCACACAAAACTATGGGTGCAACTGTTAATGGATAATCTATGGACTGGGATTTTCTTATGTTGGTCGTGCTCTCTACGGCATCTTTGCCGTCTGTTACCCCTTGCAATTACGTCAAGTAATATTTTACATTGTTCTCTATCGCGTACTCATCACGAACGCTGTTGATCTCATCTATTCATGACGCAGGCTACGGCGGATCGTGATAGGCATAAGTGAGATAAAACATAAGTGAAGATGCGGCATTGAAGGTTGGTACAAGTACAAGATACATTCCTTCCGCGATTCCTTCCTTCCTTCCAATAACTCATAGCTTGAACTCCGACCTTTGGTACTTGACCTTGGCTGAGGCAGCGTTGTCGACATACCAGTACACCTGGCCTGGGTGCGATGGTCTGACGCGAGAAGCAGGCAAGCCTGCTTCTGGGTTATCAATTATAGTGCTGAGAACATCAGCTTTTCCCTCGCCCGCCGCGACGAACACGACGCGTAGAGCATGGTTAAGAACCGGGAATGTCAAAGTGGTGCGTTTTGGCGGAGGCTTCGGCGAGTCCTCGATGTACGCAACCCACCTGTCCTCTTCCGTTAACAGAGGATGTTCCGGGAAGAGGGAGCAGGTGTGTCCGTCTGGACCAATGCCGAGGAGGATGAGGTCAAAGACGGGAAAACGGGCAGAGTCTTTTTGGGCAAACTCGCTGATAAGCGCTTTCTCGTACGCGTCTGCGAGCTCTTCGAGGTCGTCCAAGAGGGATACATCGATGGGGTGAATATTTTGTTTTGGTATGGGGACTTTGCTGAATAGCTCTTTCCGGCAAAGATTGTAGTTGGAGTCTTCGTGATCCAGCGGAACGCAACGCTCATCAGCGAAAAAAACCTGCCTGTTGTATTCGTGAGATGGATGTTTATTGCGATCTTTGAATCGATCCTTACCATTTTTCCCATTTCACAGCTGGGTTGTCAATAAGCTTATTCAACTGTTTTGGCAGGGAGCCGCCTGAGATAGCAACAGTGAATCTGCCCTTCTTATCGACAGCTTCTTTCTGTGCTTTAACGATGAAGGCAGCGAGCTTCTCGCTCAGCTCATTCGGGGAATCAAACGAATAGAGAATTGGAGGGCTTGGAGGTTGGTGGATGGAGGACATGATTAGGGGGACAAACGTTGGGAATATGCATTTTGATTTCTTGCTTGATGATATATACCGTACCGTGTGACGTCAATAAATACAGACAAATACGCTATGTCTTTGATCACGGTTTCTGATCGAGTCGGAAACTCAGGGAAATCGCATAGAATAATCATGACATCCTATGGAGTCATCGTCGACGTAGTTCGACTTATCCCTGGTGCCCAGTCCTCTCCGTCCTCTCCGTCATCATCTAACCTTTCTGCTAAATTCACGTCGGCATTCACAGCACTCCCTTCGACTCCCATCTCTGGGAAAATGGACAAGAATAACGCGTCCATGATAAAGACTGCGAGGTGTACATTACACGCAGCTTCGCAGAGGGGGCTGATTATGTCCTCAACAGTGCGTTCTGGCGATGATCCAAGAATGACGGGAGCCAGAAACGCTGGTACCTGTTCGCGCAATCGCCGAAGTAACTGCTGGTGAATAATAATTTGTTCTTCCGGAGTTGGATCGATTGGAGGCGGGCCTGGGTATCCATTTGGGAACAAGGTACGCTTGGACAGTCGTAGTACAAATAATATAGAGGACGTGCACAGAATCCGAGTATACAGTAAGTGGGTCAAGAGTCTTGAGGAACAAGAATTAGAAAGCGTATCGTTAGAGATAGTAACTGCTTTACCGGTCCATGAACGGAGTCGTAGCTGCACAGATCATGCATAACGTATGCATTACTGCGCTTGTAGCAAAGCGTTCGTGCATTGTAAACAGCTCGGATATCATTGCGAGAGGCTCTTGAGCATAATGACTGAATGAACGCTGAGGGTTGGGTGGGGGAATATCTGTATGCAGGGAGAGAGTAGACGACGCAGCTGAAGCATATGATGACAAAGGTGGCGATATTGATCTTGCACTCCTCGTGGACGGTGTAGGAGCTGGACGAGCTTTCCTCCATGGTTCACTTGCTCGCTGTTGATTAACTGTCGGGTACGCGGAATGATTAACGAGTTTGATGGTATTGAGGGTCTGCTTGTATGTCTGAACAAGGGCTAGGCCCATCCCAGAGATGGACTGCACAGCAGAGAGAAAGAACACAAGGAGGGAATGAAATGAAAAATGAGTATGATGAGGATGTGAAGGTGGCGATACGTTTGGAGGCTACAATGCCATTCGTTCAGAGTTTGATACAGCAAACATATAAAATGACAAACCTTGTCTGACTCTGCATCATGTGATGGACCGAGCAAGTCCAAAATTGTTCTCTGAATAAACCAAGGCTGGGTGACTCGTGGAATAACATCCTTCACTAGTACCTTGAGGATGATTTCACGCACGATGTATCGCTCAGCCTCTGGAGTATAATCCTGAGGAGATAGACATGATTTAAGTACATGGTCGAATGCCTGGCGAAAGTATTCTTCGTCAATTTTACCCTCGGGAGAAATTGCCACGTGAGGCTGCAGCTGGTGAAAGAGATGCGGAAGTGGTATAGCACCACCCATTGCATACGAGGTAGAAACTTTGGACGCGGCATGACGGTAATCGCGATAGTGTTGCGTTATTAGAGCGGGGGCAACTGAAAACATGAAAAATGAGAAGTCAGCGGATAGCAGGCGTGTTTCGAGTGTCTGAAGGACGGTCGTGAGGGCAATCGTGATTTCAGGAAGTAATTCCTTGTCATAGCGAGTAATCTTGGTCCACCACGTATTGACGAAGGCGCGCAAAGCAAGCGCAAGAAAATCATAGGCCTCAGCGTTAAGTTCGGGTGAGCATGTTGGTGAAGCAAACAACGGCGGCAAGTCTGAGCCTGGTGGCAAGTGCGGAAAAAGTAGACGCTTTGCAAGTGTTGCCGGCCGCTGCTGCTGCTGCTGCTGCTTTGTGGTATTGGACGTGATACTATTAGAACCCGTTGAGCGAGGGCGGAGGTTGCACGCCATTAAGTACACGCCGATCTGAGTGCGCAACCGAAATTCTTGCTGGTCATCCATCGCAATTACGTAACTGTCGTCACACGTGCAATGAATTTCCCGTGAGGGGTGCCGGTGCACGTTCACCAAGTATCTCTTTCACCGTCACCACCATTAAACAGGTAGACGGTTCAGTCCACTCTCTGCTGTCCGTCTGACCTAGCATCGATCCGTGCGTTATAGATCAATGTCCTTCCACGGTTCCATGAAGCTAACATACAGAGCAGTGCCGTCTACCCATCCGCTGTCATTCGTTTACAATCCGACGCTCTTTTCTGCCTTTTAATATGGAACAGAAATCTCTATATAATTCAACACGTAGCTCCTTCGCCACACAAATCTTTAGCGGCACCGATGTCAACCACACAACTACCGTCATCATCGTGGTTCTTTGTGTCTTTGCGGGCATGTTGATCTTGTTCGGTCTTTTTCGCTTGCTACGCCATCGATTGGCTCGACATTCTACTCCCTTACCACCTGTACAGCCTATTGCTTATTATCGTAAGCAGCGGCTGACAGAGTTCGCTGAACGACACACCATGTCGTCAACATACTCCCTGTCCTCACGCCTTTCTCCGTCAATTGGATTATCGCCCGCTGCGAGCGATTCTTCCTTTCTCACTGCAAAGTACGACCAGACTTTCCCTTCGCATTCAAGTCTGTATCTTGCGGATAAAAGCGATGACCAAGGCGTGCCGCCGCCTCCAGCGAATGACGAAGAAGTTCTACCAACGCCAAATCCCGCATTTAATCATGCCAAGCGTTTTAGTAGCAGCTCTTCTGGTTCTGTTTCATCCACTCCCCCCTCAGCTTCTCTTGCACCACGTTCACCATCCCAGACTACGCTTACCCGCTCGTATTCTCGTCGGACTGATCCTGCGTCAGCAATGTCTAGTACCTCCATCCTAAGCAGGAGTTCTGGAAGGAGCACTATCGTAGGTGCCCCGCATGGACCCTTAAGCCAGGTCAGACTCATACTACCTGCCCCTCTTGCCCCTTCGCTGCATCCATATCTTTCTGGACCAGAAGCAGGTAGGTTAGCCGTGGATGCTGAGACGTCTATGCGCACAACCATGGTCGATATGTGGGCGCCCCCGCTTCACAGGTCGGTGAGCTCTGATCATATCCGTAAGTTACCACCGTTTCTGTTCTCCGTGAATTTTCAAGCTTATTGTGCGGTAAGGACCAAATTCACCCGCAATTTCTGCTACGTATTGGCACGGCGCTTCACCCTCTAAACCTCGCCAGAGGACCTCCTCCTGCCATACACCGTCTTCGTCATTTTATACTTCTGCGATTGGTTCCCCTCCTGTTCCCTTAATTCCCACCCAGTACAGGCAACTGAATGGTGCACATTACGCCACACAACATCAGCAAGACGATCCTACGAGAGGCCCTCTCATGCTTCCACAATCCTCTTCCGGAAGGTCGTATACCACACAGCCCGAGGCCTGAGAAGAGAGTTCTCGACCCTATCTCGACCAATTAATAGATGACGGGCTGATGTAGTATTTTGACTCTGTGATGACCCTTGATGAGTTGATCGAGCCATCTATATCATTATCATTCTTGATGTGTACGTGTTTCCGCAAGCCAACGAGTCCTTGCACTGCCAGATCCCTTTTCTCACACCAGGAACTTTTCAGGACTACGGGAACTTTTCATCTGTCCGTTGTCAAATTGAGTGCCTTGATGGTTGGCCGAACCTGAAGGCACTGAGCCCGTGCCTTCTCCCGCATTTTGATCAGAATCAATATGCAGAGTTATGATAGACCGCAGCGACTCGAGTTACTACACGAGATTATGCACGGTTTGGTGTTGTCCGCTCTTGCCGGACGAAATCTATCCGTGATTCATTTGGCTCACAACTGGCAATAGTCCATTCATAGCAACAACTCGTTCTGCGTTATGTGCAGGCTGTATTGATATATTAGACCTATCATGTACTGACGAGGTGGTGGGCTCTACAGTACCAAGTACTGCAGCTAACTTGAAGCGCTAGAGGACGACCAAGCGCATGATCAGTGGCAGTGCGGCGTTCATCCGTTTAGTGTTTTTCCTCCGTTCCAACTTCCCACCTCATCACATCTACGCGTTCGTTTCACGATGCGGCGGTTCGTTGCACTTTTCTGCGAGTGCGCTGAAGATGACATTTACATGGCGATGCGCAAAATCTTATCACTTTCTTGTTGACGAGGAAATCTTGCCAGGGCCAAGTCAGGGTCATCTGACAACGCATTCAGGCTCGATTCACGTCATGTTCCTTGGCATACACAGGAGTTCATCGCAGGTAGCCACAATGAGCTGGGCCTTAACTCAGGTCGCCACTTTGTAAACATATATAATACCCCAAGATGCCTTGACAGTGCCCGTTCCTTTTTACAGCAATCTGGTGAGAGGCTTTCTATATAACACTGGCACTACTAAAGGCCGTGGTAGCTGGTTTCTAGTACACCAAAGACATTCATACGCTTCGCATCTACCTTGCGTAGCTGATCAAGAATGCGTTTGCACATAAGATCTCTGGCTTGCCAGCGTAAGTGTAATGAGTTGCTGATGGCACTCTGGTTTCTCACCCTTCCCTCTGCCTACTAGTGTCTCTCCTACTATTGGTGCATTCTGTCGAAAAAGTAGCTGGACTCGACTGGACACAGTGTTTGACCGACATCAAGGCGAATGCAAATGCCACCCAGAATTTAGTTGGTCTCCTCAATAGCTACGGAGATCCCGTGTCGAATGTTGCTGATGCGACAGCGATAAGCTACTCTCTGTGTACCTCCTTCTGCGGGAAGGGGCGGGATTTTCAAGTGTCTGTATTTGCACGAGATTTCAGTTCATGGCTACTGCCATACCTTGCACTGATTTCACAGCTCCCCTTTGGGGCACAGTACAGACTTGATAATCTCATGTCTGCTATGTTAACCGTCGGGTCACCGGTACTAGCTGGTTACTCTCTGTTCATCACCCTCCTCAATTCTCGATGGATCAACCGCCAATTTAGTCAATCGGTGGACTATCCAAATTCACGATCAATAGTCTCTATTATCAGTAGCCTTCAGCAATCTCCACTAAGGCTTCATTCCGATCGCGCACGCTTCGCATCTCTCGTCGTGCTTCCGGAAAACGACTCGTGGTGGCAATATTTCTCTGAATTGGTGGACTACACTCATACGTGGTCAATTGCGTCCGCGACCTCCATCGCCTGGGTCGTCGTTGCCTATATCCTGTCTATTGCCGACTCACCATCAGATTCTTTTGTAAATGCTCAAACCGGCGCCGAATCCACTAGTTCAATGTGGTTGTGGTTGATTCCAATAGTCATGGGATGGCTGCAACTCTCCCCGAAATGCGATTTCAATCGCTTGCAAGCAGCTTATGATCGTGCCGACCGACACGCGCGCGCAGGAATAGCGGATAGACCCATTGCGACACCACCTGCGTCCGCCCAAAGAGCTTTAACAATAACTGCTGAGGAAGGGGACGTCATGTCTCCAGACGAGCTCCTCACCCCTCCGGTGTTTAATTACTCGCGTTCGCTGCAATGGGCCTATACAGCAGAGAATATCTTCCTGATGTACAAAGCGGCCTCAGAGAAGGCTCGAAACCGTATTCCTGTTAACGTCGAGAGTGAGTGGGTCGAGTCCGACGATTTTAAATCTATCCACCCCTGCAATCGACGTGGGTCCCCTCAGGAAATTGTCGCGTACTGCGTGCAACCCGGCCATGCTCAGCGCAGCCACTGGGCGCCTGGCGTGTTCACAAGAATGGTTATCGCGTCGTGTGCTTCGCTTGCATTACAGTGGGGAACAGCCGGAGGAGCCTTTATGGTTGAATGGTTTACTCCAACAATAGTGCGTTTCTTCTGGTATATATGATACGTCGGCTAACTTCAGGCAGGGTGTTGGGTGTCGATCTCTGAGTTACCTCATTTATGGAGTCGTATCGACTGTCATTTGGATGATGCTCCTGACCTCTAGTATTCTCGCCCACTATTCCGCTGCCGCAGCTTATTCCAATCGAAAATCACTATCTGCACGTGTTCCTCTGGCATTCTCGCACTGCCTGCGAAGGATGGGCAAACTGTTGGCCATTGCAAACTCCCTCTGGGTGGTCTCGATATGTATTCTCCAGTATTCTGACTTCTATGATACATGCTTCTGCAATTCCAGTATGATCAGTAGGGGAAATGCTGCTGCATACATTACTATCATCGAAACCACAGCCCAGGCTGCATTGGCCCAGGCGGCCTGGATCGGTGCCCTCTTCCTAGCTTGTACATCGGCGTTCGCTTTTGTTGCTCTCGTGAGTCTTTTATTGGATACTCTTTCGACATAAACGATTGTTGCAAGTAAACATATTATGTAGTTATTTTGACTACTACCCAGAAGATATCCAAGCCACTTTGCCACTCGATATTCAGACTGTATTAATATTATAATTTTTTTAGACTTGGAAACATTGCTGGCAGCGCGCCACCACATTTATGTTAAATTTTGTCATGCGACTTGCAGCAACCGGCTCATAGTAGTTACTTAGTGACATATCGAAAATTCAAGGAGTCCCGACAAGTCGGATAAAAATTTCACAATATTGTGACAGCAAAACAGAAAATGGAAAGAGCCCGCGGAGTCGGATCAGCGGCGCTACGAATATACTTAACTTATAGTATTGAGCAACGGTTAACGTTCAGGTTATTTGTCGCGCACGTTGCTTTGTCACACGTACTAACGCCTTTCCTCACCGTCGTTCACGACGCTAGCCCACTTTGCCCACTGCCAGTTTCTATATAGTGATAGCCGATATCGAGTAAATTTTGCGATCCGACACACCATCTGGTCAGGTGGCGTCCTGACTCCAATTGAAAAGGAGCCTTACTATTTTCACTGGTTAGGACTTGTTAGGACTCTTAATTCTCCTGATCACGATCATGGATGAGCTCGTGCATCATTGTCTCCGAGAGCTTTCATTCGACGGCGATCTTGGTACGTCAGCACTATCAACCTGCCCTCGGCGTTTTTGGAGTACTGATCATGAAGAGGATCGTTCGAATCCCCATCATGACAACTCTTGAATATGCATTTTCTCGATTTTCGAACAGCATCTGATTTTTGTTATTTCCCGTCGTTCCTGCAGGTTGTAACGTTTCCCGCTTGCGAGATTTCATCGTAGGATTCCATAGTCACGACGCTACCCACCCGCAGGTCGTCGACGATGCTTTTTGCGCGTTTGTCTGGTCCATAGTCGTCCAGCAGTCCACTGTCCGCGTTGGTACAGTTCCTGCGGGCGTATCATCTGAAGTGCACGTCGCTCCTCAGACGAGCGCAAAGCGTAAAGCGGCAGCTAAGGGCGAGGTACTTGTCGAAGAAGCCCCACCGTCACTCACTCTCGTTGAGAATGCACGCGATAGGTCATTGGAGAACCTAAAGGCAGAATATGGCGAAGATCTCAGGATTGCTGTTGATCCAGAGACATCTTTTGCTGCAATCACAGGATCTCATATCAGAGTATGTAGCAATCGTCATTTAATTTAATCTGAGCTCATCTTTTCGCAGCCTTCGAAACTCAGTCCAATGGTTTACAGTGCTTTGCAACTCATCACAAGAGGTCGCGAAGAAGGTATTACAACTGTCGAGCTCGGACGTAAGACAAAGTACGACCAGAAAACGTGCTTTTATGTCATCAAACAACTGCTGGAGCTTGGCTTAATGTATGTTTCAATCTTTCTCTCTACGAAACATGCAATGATGTAAGGATAGTATCAAAGCACGGCGAGGAGGTGTTGGTAATCACTCCTGCATTCACAGATATTTTGTGGAGCGCAGCGCATTCTGGCAACAGATTCAGCAAGAGGAAGCCAAAGATGACGAGCCTATTGTTATTGGAGAGAGTCATCCGGAAGATACAACTCCTGTTGATGATGGGACTCCCTCTGCTTCGCCGTTAGAACTCGACTTCGAGCCTGTGGATTCCAGACATTTGTCTAGTCTTCCATTAATCAAAAACCGAATCGTCAAGTTGCTGAAGGCGTCGCAGAACAATATTCACGCATCGAATAACTTAATTATCACAATTGTAGGTCATGTTCAGTTATGGTGCGGAGTTTTTGATGAATCCCTGCAGGGCTTTACGAATCCAACCAAGACAGACCGCCGCTTCTTTCAAACCCGTCTGCGAGAGTTGATTGCACAAGGATTGATAGAACGTGTGTTGGTTCCGAGCTCCAAAGTCAAGGACAGGCTTGTCAAGTGCATACGACTTGTTGCTCCAGATAATCAACTCCCTGAGGGTGGTGTCATTCTCGCCCCTCAGGAAGGCGAGGAGGATGACAAGGAAATCATGTTTGATGATGCTTCCGGTGTGACACATCATTCATCTGTAGACT
The DNA here is from genome assembly GCA_016628565.1 of Suillus placidus. NCBI lineage: Eukaryota > Fungi > Basidiomycota > Agaricomycetes > Boletales > Suillaceae > Suillus > Suillus placidus. The sequence goes on from JABBWD010000021.1 coordinate 499,222, forward strand.
GTTCTAATTAGTCTCTCAGCTGGTCACACTGAGGTTAGGGCAAACCGCACAATCCAAAAACAAGTGTCAGATGTGCTTGAAGAAGCAGGGCCTTCCGGCAAAACTCTCAACGTAAGTTTTCACGCAGTGCGCCAAGGCAGCAATTTGAGTCTGTTCACAGGAAATCTGCAGCGCTCTTGGCAATTTTGATAAACGCACTATTGAGCTCCTGTTAACGCGAGCAGCCAAGAGTCGACCTCCCGCTCACCTCAGCGATCTCGGGACAGCGGACTTCATGGAGTCGTTTGGGCGGGAAAGACGACATCGATATTATACTCTCGCGGCATACGCAACAGTCATGGCCAGCGAGAAGCTTGAAGATACGACAACGTCATATGTTGATATCAATCTCTCAAAAGCCGGTGATTTTGCCATGTTCCACGAGGCGATGTTTTATGATGACGATGAAACTCTCCACTGCTACGAAGACACGTTCAAAGACAAGGAGGGCGCCAAAGTGAAGGGAGCTAAGAAGCGTAAAAGGCCAGAAATCGAAGATCCAGGAGATGACGAAGCAGTTGAGGATACGCCAGAACCTGTCCAAAAAGCCAAAAGGGGTCGCCCACAGAAAAAGCCACGTGGTGAGGAGGATGGTGACATATCTATCCCTCCGAAAAAGCGTGGTCGGCCTCGCAAAAACCCGATTGTTGAGGAGGGTGATGGGACCTCGACGGTACTCAAGGTTCCCAAAAGGCGAGGCTGTCCACCCAAACAGCAGCCCGATACTGAACAGGCCGTTTGCCATGCCGAAGTTCCAAGGAGTGAATCGATGGAGAGCATTAATGACGTTGCCGCACAAGTACCGTCAGCACCTCCACCAGAAACCAGTGGAGACCCTCCAGAGAGCCCAGGTATGATCAGCGTAGCTAGTTATCGACAAGGAATTACTTCGGCCACATCTCATGTTCCTCCTGAGCCCTCGACTTCAAGCCCGAAGGAAGGAAGTCGTCCGTTTCAGGGATCATCTGACTTGTCCTCATTGGCGGTACGTAAGGATCCTGGCGGCAAGCAACACCGTATTCGTCAAGCTGTGGCAGACGCTAATGTGCAAGCCGCGGTACCGCGTCCGTTTGATGGCGTCGCGCTTACGACCGACATTGGCGACCTGATGGAATCTCACAATGGGCTTGTGGACGTCCATGCAGAGGGACCAAAATCCCGATCTCCTTCCTCTAGCCGGAAACGTGGTGGAATTGTAGTAGAAGGACTGGGTGAAGGTTCTAACGATCTACTCGATGAATCAGAGGTCGTTCGCATCCCACAGCAAGTAGTGGATGGTGCAAGAGCCGATGGATTATTCGTTATGGATAACCGCCCTCCCGCACAAGAACCTATGATCATTGATCCTGCGTTGCTGGGGACGTCCTCTGTAAGTGAACCTCATGTTTGATTTTGCATCACTCGATTTATGTGACAGTTGGTGGAGGCGGGCGTAATGCCCACTGTGATAGTAGAGAAACGAAAGGGATCCCCACCACCAGTAACATCTTCCCAACCCAAGCGCACGCGAATATCTACGCCTAGTGATAAGCTCAAAACAAATCGGAACATATCTCATTTACGCCGCGAGAACGAATTTTTTCGGGTAATCCAAGACTTTGGGGGGATTGCCAATCTGCACACAAAACATTTTTTTGATGCTCATATCGCTCTGCTGAATGATATGGCTCAGCGTGGAGAAACTGCAAGTGCGCCCTCAGGAACTCGTATCGACAGGAGAACCGCAGACGCCACCATAAAGAACATGGAAAGCCGTGGGCGCGTTAAAGTCCTCAAAACCACTATATTTTCTGTCACCGGAAGCACTCGACCTGCCTCTCTCGTTCATCTCCCAGACATACCTCAAGAGAAAATCAACGCGTTTTTACATCATCTGAGCCACGCTGCCCCGGCTCCTAACGTTCCGCCTGTTAAGACATTCGAGGAGCCTGTGGATTTTGGGGCTTCGAGCAGCGTTTCGCAATGCACCACTCTACCGCTTCATCTACTGCAAATAGAGAAATCCAGGAATGATGATGATGAACATCAGGTTCTTGACGTTGCCAAGGCGGAAGAACTCTTCTCATACGACTCTGAAACGATCCGCGACGTGCTACTTACGGAGAGAACCACGGTAGCGCAGTTGTATGGTTTCAGAGTTGGGAAAGCGGCTCGGTTGCGGGACTTTCACGTCTTTACCCTTGGATTACTCGAACATCACTCTTCGCCCAGTATTGCGTCTCGCGAGCATTCCATGATCGACGTCTCCTTGTACCAGCTCGACGTTCCCATTGCCATTTATTGCTCATTCATTGCCGTTCTCAGTTACGATGAAGAGCTATCAAAGCTCATAGCCTCCGTGGAGGGCAGAGAAACACTAGTCAGAGACCTGCCGAACCGTATATCAGCAAAGCTGCAAGTGGGAAAATCGCGTTCCAAATCCCGCGTTTTAGAGCTGTTAGATGCCCTTCGGCTTCTTGGCCTTGTGACTCCTTACGAACCATCCACGGATGAAGATGCGGATTTCACATGTACACTCTCTGATGATCGGACAGTTGCACTCAAGGCAGCCTCTTTTGACGGGTGGCGGGTATCTGCACCATCTGCCGCGCCCCAATATTGGCGCTTCAATGAAACAGCACCATTACATCTCTGGGCTCTTTCGGAATCTTCCCCGTCTTACTGGAAGCATGTCTCTGTGAAATCTCGCTGCAATGGTGTAGCTTTTTGGGACGAGCTGCATAAAGTCAGTAGAGATGTTGCTTACGCACGAAGCACCGTTTGCCCAACGCATGGCACTTTAGGACCTCCAGCAAACATACCTCTTTTACGGTTCCTTCGCCGGAGAGTATCTTGGGACTTGGAATATCGCCTAACCTGGCACCAGAAGCGTTATCTAGATCAATCTGTGGACAGCGCCACGGCCCGCAGTCCACTTGACGAAGAGGACAGTGACTCACAGCTGCTGCAGATTTGCCATGTTCTTAGCGCTCCACGTGCACCTGTTGTCGCCTACCTCAAAGAAGCCATTGAAAAGGTTTTGCGTGAAATGAAGAAAGCACAGGCGAGGCAGAAACGAGACAAGGCAGTGCATTGTGCGATGCAAAACATCGAAGCCAAAACTATGCTTCAAAAGAAGGCTGAAGAAGCGAAGTTTCAGAGGGAAAGCGACTGGGAAGCTCTGCTTCAGCGCGTGCATCCCGAGCCTCTTAAGGGTACAATTGGCATCCGGATTCGAGCTGTTCGCAATCGTTTTATACAATCCAGCTCAATCAGAGATACGGATCGATGGCAAAGTGAAATTGAAAACGCCGTCCGGGAGGCTCGACTGGCCTCCAACAAGGTCATCGCAAGGCCAAAGGCGCTTGCGGTTCCGCGCCTTACAGTTTTACCTCCTGTTGCAGCCAATCCTCCTGAGAAATCGGTGCATTTTCTCATAACTCAGCAAGGACCACCTATTCTCGCGCAACAAATCAGCAAATCGAAAGGAAAGACCAAGACCAAGGAAGGCTAGTTTGTTCTTCTGTCTTTCTGTGTATTCAGATGTAACTGCCCTTCGTAGACCAATCAGAGAATAAGACGCCACACCATAGGCGCTCTAGATTCCACTGGACTCGAGAATACGATGAGCTCGCCCGTGATACATCTGCTATAATTCGTGCTCGATGTCGCGGTGGGGTCAAGATCGATCTTTCAGCCTTCGACCAGGTGTTTCCTGCTGTGCCACGTAATTCTGTCCGCCTCCGCCTCTCACATCTCCGAGAGAATACTGGTGAAGAAGTGTATATGAAGCGCCTCGAGGACCGATGGTATGACCTTTGGGTTCAGCATAGAGGTACCGAGCACCTTCCCGACGAAGATCCTCAAAGCCCGTCGAACTTTGACATCGTAAATCACATAGAGTTTCTTCGGAAGCATGTTGATAAGAACGCCTTGTAGGTTTACTTTCAACTGTTTAATTCATGGAGATGCTGACCGCAATCAGGAGAGTTGGTTATGTTGAGCATACAACTCAGACGAAGCTACCAGCATCAGTAGATGACATCTTACGTCATTTCGACGTGCTTTGCAACACAGCTATTTCTCCTGCTTGGGAATTTATGTGGCAAGCTACCGTCGAAGAAGGTCGAGAGAAACAGTTTCTTCGACAGTCTTTCACTCATGGAGCAGACGAAGTTCCATATGTCACAAACACAAGTGACGATGTAGTTCAAGTCGCGGAAGCTGCGCTCAAGGTGGCAGTTGTTTGTTTGACCTGTCTACTCGCTTCTTACTATCCTTGCACCCTTCTGCAGATGGTTTTTGGCATGTCTACCGAGCATTACAACGCTGATTTGGCAGCGGAATTGCTCCACAGTGCAGGTGATCAGTCTGTATCTCTCGCAACCTCCAACCTTTTGCGGCGTGGGGTCCTGTCAAGGGTGGTTCGTGATCCAAAAAAGATGAAGCCGGGACGTACATTGAAAATATCAGACGTGTGAGCAAAGTCATTGATTGACAATTCTACTGATTGACGCAGTTGTAGCAACCTAAACGCCATCGGAGGCTCGATACATGGAGATTTATTCCAGGACGCTGTCGCTCTGGATGAGGTATTTGCAGAGCAAGTTGACAGCCTAGAATGGCCCTTGTTAGCTTCTGATGGTGACACCGCAGCACTACTTCAGTTGGTGTCAGAGGAGCAGGTACGTTGATAACTAGGTCGCATGGTAGAAGTGTTGCACCGACAAGAACACACAGGTCAATTTCATCATAGATACGGCACAGTTGCGAAATGCTCGAACAAGGCTTGATTGGAACAGCAAAAAAGCAGGTCTGTGCGGTGCCTCAGTTGCAGTTCCTTCCGTCTCACAGAGAATAGATGACGATGATATCGAGACTAGCATCCAAGTCCGTTTGAATGCACTCGACGGAGACGATAACGAGGGCAATGGAAGTGCGATGCTGCCTTCATATGAGTCGCGCTTGGATCCTACGAACACACCACTGAACGAGAGCATGCAACATGGAAAAACGATGACCGGAGCTGACGCTGCTTGCGCTGAGAATGCACAATCAAGAATCGTAGATTGCATGCTATGCACCGAGTCAACGTTTTCCGAGTTTGTCGCTGGTCTGGATGGCGAACAACGAAAACTGGCTCGAAATATTTTTGATCGAGCTAATGTGTCATCAGAATCAGGTTCATCAAAATCGCACTACCTAGTACGTTTTCTATTAGGGCGTCGTCCACCAACTTGCTGACCCTCTTGTACTTTGAGGCTTTGGGTGCTGGTGATGTGGTTATGGACCTGTTACAGCGAATGTCCCAAACATCCCCACCCCTCATTCTGTGGGCTGGATACTCTGCGCCAGTCATCGTTTCCTGCCTTCATGCTCGTCCTTGGACAGTGGAGATCATTAGGGAACCAAAAACTCTTGCCTTACCTCGACGTTGGCTAGATATCCGTGGTGGTACAATACGAGAGACCTGGAACGCTGCTTTGCACGCTGTGGTTGGCATCATTGTTTTTCATCCAGGAATTTCTCAGGTGTGTTTTGATGGTTTTATTCTTGTGCTTGATCTCAATCAATAGACCGAGCTGCGGTGGAGGCTTAGGGCAGTATGTGACCGACAGGAACTCGTAGACGTCGTGTGCTTCCTGTATCGTGAAGCAGCCATTTACGCACGAGTCGGTACAGCATATCCGACTGGCACTGTCTGGCCGGCAACATTAGAAGATGGGGAGGAACAGCAGGTCTTCTGGTTCATTGGCAAAAACAAGTATTGGTATCAAGTCTAAATCCACAATCATGTTCATCGGATGCCGCGATAATTATAATGCCATGCTCGTGTCAAAGTGTTGTGATATATAGTTCAAGACATTCTACGGTTTTTTGACTGCTCTCGCTAGTATACATATGTAAGGCCATCCACGCACCAGTCTCGTAGGCTTGAAGTGTGTATTCTCTGTTCTACTCGATATGCCTATACCTTAGCTATCACACAAAGTCCGACCATGACCTTCAGAGAAGTGAGTCAAGTTCGGTTCTCATCATAGTGCTCGGGGTACAATCTATGCTCATCCTTTTCTTTTACATAGTACGCAATCACTACCTCAACCAAGCGTATTAATTCCTCTCCCTGTCGAATAATCTCCCTCAGTCTTTTGGTCCAAGACTGAGGTGAGCTCTCTTATTCACAGTGGCACACGAAAATTGTGGGGAGGACAAGTTGACATGCGCAGCCGGCGCTAGGCATTTTTCAGGACTCTGACGGAGGCACTCCAAGAGATACCTTTGATATTCCAGAATGTTGAGAGGTGGATCTGATGAAACGAATACCCGTCTCGCCCTCCGACTTTCCACTGTAAAAGTGATCCCTGAGTGAAACGACCGTTATCGCATTGCGGCTGATTAAGAGTGTATTAATGAAAAATTTACAAGGGAAGAATATGTACACATACCATGAAAAACCCGAAAAAAGTGATACGCAATTTGACGCGCGAGATCAGCCCTTGTGATGGGCACTTCATTCGTCCCGACGTCGATAGGGTACTCCTGGGCCACTGTATCGTACTCGGCCGGGTCACTAACACTGAGCTCAGGCTTCGCAATCGATCGAGAATGTGAACACTCGTGGCGATGACGAGCTTGAAGATTCCGACCTGAGTACGGTCGACCGTCGGGAACATAATTTCTTGGGCGCCTATCAAACGCAGTCCACCACCGGGCTGAAAACACTCCTCCAAAGGAATGCTCAGACTATTCCTTTCTGTATTCACCTGGAACATAACAGTCGAAGAGCCGTCTCTGTTATACTGCGGAATGTTCATCGGGACAAACATTATGAGGGGTACTACCAGAAGACTGGATGGAAGTATGCTAGACCTCGTTAATCAAAACTCACCGATGCTGAAGAGATAGGCATATCAAACGATGGATGACCCGGTAAAACGTTTATTACCGCTATTCTGCTGCAGGTAGGACATATTGGTGGATCTGGATTGATCGTCGAGCTGGGAGTGAGTTACCAACATCCAAGCTACCTATAACATTACAATCCACAGGTCAAAGAGCTATTAGACAACCATTTGCCCATTGTCCCAAACGCCACGAGTCTCAACTGAATCTATGCAGCTTCGAGCAAGGATGTTTAGACCAGTCGTGTAAATCACGGAAAGGGGGGGACGAGGGTTCATTGTATTTCTGGTGCACTTTATGTTCCTCGGAGACGGATGAAGCAATGTCATTGGACAGTGGACCACCACTGGCATGTGAGCATTCTGGCAGAGCTCGATGACTGCACAAAGCCAGTCCCGTCAACTGATACACAAAGGACGCCACGAAGTGTTCTTGGCCTTGTACGCGGACTCAGGCTGTTCAAATACTCAAGAGCACTGTCTCACTCCGGAACACGGGAGTTAGTTGTCGAGGGAACTTGTAGATACAAGCACCCAGTTCCCAGTACAATACTGGCAGCTAAAGGCTCGCCTAGCCGTGTGATGTACTTTCGAGCCTTAGTAAAGACGTGACTTAAAGACATTAGTCTCCTGGGTGAGACAGAACTAGAGGACAGACACTTACCTCACGGATAAGATCAGGCTGCTCAAACTTTTAACATATGAGTAGTGTTGAACGAGTTCAAATCCGCCATGAGTCTGACAGACTCTGACTTGAACTTTGGGCCGTCGAGGGAGAAGTTGCGGAGATTGAAACTGTCCTCAACGTGATGGGCCCATCTCCGAGGTCACGGTTGACTACTAGACTCGGTCACTATCTCTGTAGGTCCACCTGGATAAACTCAACGAATCCTCATCTGACAATCCAAGTTGACGACGTGGTGCTGAGAACATTGATCGTTTCGACGACTCCAACACCCATGGAAACCGACCGACTTTTGTCCTCTGACAGTTGGCAATTGCATGATACTAATAAGTACTAGTAGGTCCGGTATAAACTTCAATGCCCAGATAACGTTTCCTTGCCAAAACACTCTTGTACTCGCTTCCGGGCGGGACCCTTCGCGCTTCGACTTAAAAAAGGTGTGGGTTGTACCTACTACCTAGTACCCTTTTTGTTGAGAAGATTGTCCACGAGCACTTCTCTGGACCCACACTGTATCAAAGAGACGCGTGTTTTTTGTATTTTCACGAGTATGTGCCAGTGTGGTGACCGCGTCGAGGACAAGGATTGCACAAGGTATAAGACTTGGGGTTGGGAGCAGACTCTGGTAGCATTGCATTCCTCCAGCTAATTCTCGATACACACGTCAATGTCAAACTCACAGCCGCTGCGGAAACCTTCTCTCCTCTGCCGGATAGGGGCTCGTGTCGATGATCCCCCGCATCATGTGGGGTCGAGTCAAAGGAATCATCATTCATACTATTCCAAACAAAGAGAAGAGACTCGTCTCAAACCTTTGGGAAATAATAGTGAGGGGAAAGAAGCATCCGGGTCAACAACAGGTCACGCTGGTCGTCACCCCCAAGCCAAGCAGGTAAGTGACTAGGACTGTGATTTTAGGAAAAAAACTGATTTCATTGAATCTTCGGTGTAGCATGTGCCGGACTCTTCCTTCGTCGATCGTGTACCTGCTATTCGCCCACCGACAGCTTTTTCACCTGGCACAGTCACCCAAGAGTGGAACAACCATGCATATAGCATCTTAGCGACTGTGTCCATCTCCGGATCTCCCGCTGGGTCCGATATAAAGTCCATGTCCGTTGACGATGGGTCGCTGGACTCGAGACGGTTTCGGAAAAGGAGCTCCAGAATGTCTGTTGATCCTTCCCCATTGACAGGCACCTATCGCAAGGCTTCGTCTCAGATGTCGGTTGATCCATCCTCTCCGAATGTTGATCAAAGCGCTCAGCATAGGGCTTCATCCCGCATGTCGGTTGACGTTCCTTCTGCCCGTCGGAGCCGAGGGCCATCAGATCAGATGCTGATTGACGAGATCCAGCACCACTATTCTACACGGAACCTCCCACAGCAGTTATACTTTGGTCCCTCACTTACTACTCGCCCGACTGTCTCGCCGACCATGACATGTTCTCGCAATACTTCGGTACATTTCCCACGAGAACGTGCGCTCGCGTCAAGCGCTTTGCCTCCCACATCCTTTTCATTACAACATACCTCTCTATCGCATGATAGAGGTTCCCCTCGCGGAGAAGCGAATTCGGCGTTGATGCCTTCGTCGCGATCATTATCCCTGCAACATGGGCGCGACAAGGAAAATCAAGTCCTCTCCCCAATAACATCCCCTCCCCGCCCATGCACATCACAACCGCCTCCTAGCCCGATCCACAGCTCCCTTGCACACCCTCCGGGTCGCTCAGAATTCTCACCAGCTGCACCTTCCGGAACATTCTCCCCAAAACATGGGACTCCAGCTTCAGGGTTGGGGAATAGATCGCCCCCCACGAGTCCGGATGTTGTTCATTGTCAATCCCCTACAAGTAGGAGTCGTGTTCGCGTGCGAAGATCATCCTCAGGAGACGATGCCAGTTACAAGCGTCATTGCGTCCGACAAGATAGCCAACCTATTGCTCTTCTCTCCATTGATTCTCGTTCAGCATGCGGCACGTCTCCGCAATCACCTCAGTCGCTTTCCCCTATCGATGAGGTTTGGCTCCCTCCTATGGACAAGCAGCTGGAAATGGCCCACAAGTCACAGCTGAAAAGCAGGTTCAGGAAATTCAAAGCTATCATCGGTGGAGCTGTCAACGAGATCAAGGAGGCAATTGTGCCTTATCATAAGGACCATCGAAAGCGCAAAGTCGTACGCACGAATACCAACTCAGAGCCTTTTTCAGGAGTTCCGGACTACCTGAGATCTTTAGAGCGTTACAACCCACCAAAAACTACACACGCATCTCGGTCTCAGCCACGGACGTCATTTGACATTGGGAAGGATATTGACCATATCGCTCAAACGTGGACGAAGCTCGCGCTGTGCGATTCTCCAACGGTATTGCGAGGGGACGAGCTCCTTCAGGGCGAAGTACCCTATCTTTCTTTATCTCCCCCAAGAATCAACGAGCCTCGCACGAGCGAAAGCAGATCACCACCCGTTCGTAGAGCTGCAGGTCTTGGCGCAGTCACACAGTTCCAGAGTGATGATGAAGTCGAGATATACATGGGAGATGCTGTGAACTTGGCTGCTCCCACGTTTCGCCGACGCAGGACTGCCGATGCCTTCGATGCCAACGGAGTGGTCATACCTCGACTCCCTAACAATTACCGCCCCCATCACAGGTGAAGAGAGTTGACGAAGATATAATACGCGAATCTATACGAACCTACACAGTGCGCACAATGCGGATGCCACGAGGAGACATTCATACGTTACGAACCACAATACTTAGTCTCAAGTTTTGACAAACTTCACTACATAACGCACTTATACGCTACACGTAGACCACGAATTCATGATTGACTGATTGACAGGCAAAATCGAGCGACGATCAGAGTGTAACTTAGGGATTTAGACGTTGAAGCTCCAGGATGATTTTTCGAGCCGCCAGCAGGATTAAAATATACCGGCACCGAGTACAATACAAAGACCATTCCAAGGATCGCAAAATCTGTACGATCAAAACATGCCCATGCCATCTTCATCACCATCGCCCCATCCACTGGCAATGACTTCTTCTTCTTGTGGACGGGGGGAGGGACGGCGTCCTGGAGACGGCGAAGTACTCCGCGTATCGTCTGGATGAACACCTTTGGTGGCGGCGGGTTGCGATGAGGGCGCGGTGACGCCTTGTGGTTTTGCTTGCGATTGCTGGGCACTGTGCCATGAAATCTTCACTGGGCCTACTGCAGCGACGATTGATCCTTTGGCAAAACCCTGGCCAGACAGTGAGGACACATTAAATACGATAGGTAATTTCTTGACCAACCTGCTCGGCAGCTGCTCTCGTCTTGAAACTGACGAGAACTTCATTATCGCCAATGGTCTCTGTTGAGTCGAGCTGACCAGTGGTCTATAATTGTCAATGAACCAATGAGCCACGCATTAGAAATGAAGAATCTCTACGTACTTCATACCAATCCCGCAATGCTTGCAGGCTGTCTTCGCGAACACCCTTCACCAACAGCTTCCTTGGGCGGTTGTCCAGTTTCATGCTCGCCCTAGGAGGACCACCTCGCGGTGCTCCGCGGTAGAAGGCGCCACGTGCCCCGCGACCGCGACCTCTGTATCCACGATACGGTGCACCATACGAGACTTCAGAAGTAGTCTCCGGTATTCCAAGACTTGCTGCCTCCTCCCTCAATTTTGCGAGTTTAGCCTTGAGTTCCTCCGTAGACTCCCCAACGGCATGCAACTCAAGCTCCTTATCCAACCGTTCTCTCTCCTTTTTCTCGTGATCGTTTTGAGTAGTCAAGACAGGTGCAGGCGAATGAATCTTGGCGAGGGTAGCCGACGGTGGCGACGGCACTGATGAAATCGTCATCTCTTCTCCCAATTTCCGTAATCTTGCTAGAATTCCTTTCTTCTCCTCAGGAGAAGAGGTCTCTAATGAGGTCATTAAAGACTTCTGCTCCACTATCTGTTGCTCTAGCAGTTTCTGCTTCGCTGCGAGCTCCGACACGGCGGGAGACCGAATGGGTGGTTTACGGGCGGGAGTCGTGGCGGGCGGCGCGGGAGGCTGGGATGGTGCAGAAGGCATTGGGGTCTCACGCGCAGCCAGGTTGGCCAGTAGTGGTGCGGAGGCCGCTAACATTCGCGATCCTGTTTGCCCATGTCCTTCCATGGGTCGATGCCAAAAGACCTTCACAAACCGATTCCCGAACACGGCATCTTCTGACTTCCATGCAGCATGAGCCTCGGTGTGTTCAGCGAAACTCACGAGCGCCTTGGCGCTGCGAGCATCGATCGCAACGTTGGTGACTGTCCCAAAGCGCTTGAACCAACCATTGACAGCGTCGAGGCTAAGCTTGTCCTCTGGAATCTTTTCCACCACAAGTGTTTTATCTTGCCGTCGTTCTGGACGGAAGCTCTGCGCGTCACCACCAAATACGCCTCGCCCACGAGGTGCACCCCTCACACCCCCTCCGAACCCACCACGCGTGTTGTACGTCGATGGCCCTGGTGCGCTTGGAAAACTCATCTCCACGTCCATGTGTTGTACTGGTTGCTGCTGCGAAAGTGTGGAACTCTGAGGAATGCAGTCTCCTGCTGGTATGGCTGACAGTGCAGATTCTGGAGGCGGCTGAGGAGTTAGGTCCTGTATGACCGGAAGCTCGCCAGACCTGTCCACCACGTGAGAAACTTGAGCGCCGTCCTCTTGCTGAGCCCTGGAGAGTAGAGGAGCACGTTGCGTTCCACGACCCAAGCCGATGCCGGCGCCATTCGGATGCATATCCATGCGTGCCTCATGAGGATCATAGAGGGCACCTTGAGCCATGCCGAAAGGTAATCCACCAAACAGTGGCAAGAATGGTACAGCACTGTTCACAGAAAACATTTGCGATGGGACGAAAGCATCTTCGCCGTGACTATACTTGCATAATGCACCGCGAGCACAATATCCATTATCTGTAGGGACACGTGAGCAGTTTCTTTAAATCGTTATGAAGGAGCAAGCGCACTATGATAATCACGACATATTCCTTTTCTTTGGTCTGGGGGCTGATAATTTTGTGGTCGTCGGGTGTTCACATTTTGATTGCTCCCATTCATGCCACTACCCACTGTACCATTCATCATCATCCCTTGGCCTCCAGCCCTATTTTGGCCACTACTCCATGTACCTGTGGAGCGAGAGTCACGACCGTTGGGATACCGGGAAAATTGGCCCTCTGCAGTTAACCGAGCACCTTTCGTGGGTGGGCGCCCGTCACGTTCATCGTGTTCCAGCGATCGTTTCTGCCCTCTTTCCGTCGGCGAATGATTAGATAGGAGACCATCCAGAGGTATAGGAATCCCAGTATCTGCGGACTGTGAATGTGAGGGCAACGAGAAAGAACTTGTTGGGTCGCTGGCTGTGTACGGGAGATACGTCTTGGTTCTGAGAACAGTGAATAATGTATCTATAAATGAGGGTCCCTCTGGGTACCGAATTAAGAACGTGACGCATGGATTGCACTGAAATAATGGGCACCTTTCTCTAAAAACTCTTCCAGCTGGGAGCTGAGTTCCTTTCTCATCTCATTTTCCGGGACATTGTGCTTCAGCAAAGCGAGAATGTATTCAGCAAGTGCCCCAGGCTCCGCATCACATCTGAATATGCCAATGATTGTCAGATAAATGAAAACCGAGTATCCGGTGATACATACATTGGCTCCAGAGTTCGGACCAACCAGGGCTTTAGGTGAAGTACAGTGGTCGGGTCGTAAAGCATTTTTACCAGAGAAAAAGGGAGAAAAGAAAAGTTAGACGACCAGCCTATGTGTATCTTGCGTTATCGAGGACGCTAAAAAAATTACGGATGAAAGAAGTACAATGGACGACCAGACCGATGCAAGTAAATGCTCAGGTGGATGCTTTGCTTGAAGCAACTGTCAAGGACGATTAGTTTGCCCTTGACTTATGACTAAGCTGTAAGGCCCATCTTCTTAGTCAGCCCCTCTACTAGTTGATGGCGGGTATAGTAAGTAAGTGATGTGCCGCAGTTATACTTGCCACCAGCGTCCGCAGATCATGGATTGCTGCTGGTCGATAGCTGAATTCGATAGCCACATTTCATCAAGACACTTAACAAGTCACGTCGAATCAGTATATGGCGTGCAATCATTGCTTCTCAGTCTGAGCGTCCGAATATCATAACATACAATGGGCTTGGATGAACGAATATGCATTGACAGCAAAAAGACGGATACTGTTGTCACGCAATCCTGTGAGATATACCCATGATGATGTCCAAATTATGCACGCAGTCAAAACCCGGACAGCTGGAATATCTGTGAACGTGAGTTGAGCTCTAGCCTTAATCTATATAAATTAGCGTACCTCGTATGTCATCTCTGCGGGAGCTCCCCGTTCTAGAGGCCACCCGCAGTACTCATTCAGGTTATCTGTCGGCAGCAGAAGGAGATTCGCTCAGCACAGATGATACGGGCTGCAGGCATGTTTGGCAGATTCCTGCGACTGAGAGTACAAATGACCCCGATAACACGTCCTGTTCATGATTTGAACCGTCTGAGGCCAATGAAATTGATGAGGGATTGCTTGTGGGAGACAGTGTAAATGTCGAGGCCTCCTGTGGAGCATGTACATTCACAATAACCCGCTTGCTGTTCCGTCATTGTCGTCAATAGCAAATCCACCGGACTGCAGAGAGAGGAAGATGGCTTGGAGCTAGTTCCCCCGACTGTTACAGCATGCATGACCAAGAACAATCCTGCGTCACAAGCTATACCCGCCAGTACCCGCCTGGTTGACCGCTAGCCCCATGGATCTATATCCGAGGTGCGCATCATGTCTGATCAGGTCAGTCAACATGGCACCACGAGCACGATGATTCGTGCGTAATGCGTCGCCAATCAGGTCATCGAAACTGGTGGAGCGTGAAGGCTGAAGATCTGAGAGCCGTAGTTCGGTGCGTTGATGTGCTTCCACTGCCAGCGGTTTGGATTCGATGAAGGTTTGCCAACCTGGCCGATGCTCTCGAATGCGTTGGTGCAGTCAACATGTAGCTCCGCCAATTGAATATTCTTCTAACGGTCGGTTGCTGATAAGACGTACCTAGACAAAGAAAGTCAGAGGCTGGTGCACAAGTTATGTCATAGTAACCTTCAGCGTTGCAGCTAATTGTCTTATGATCGCCACGAGGGAGAACTCTAGATTCTAGTAAAAAGCACAAATAGATCTCCTGTTCGTAGATGAATGGCAGCCCCACTACTGCGCCACCACGTAGTTCCAGTCGCTCTTGATAACCCCCGTCTGGATACCCACCAGCTCTGTCCAAAGAGGCTTCGAGACGGGACCCATACCGTCCTTACCAGTAGGAATCATGACATCACCTCCGTTGTACCCAATTCTATCCACGGGGGTGACAACACAAGCCGTGCCGGTACCAAATAATTCGATAAGTCGGCCCTCCTTTGAGGATTGGATAATCTCGCCCATGTTAATTGGACGTTCCGAGACCTTCATGACATCAGGAAGACCTTCAAGACGCTTGACTCCCGAGACGTGGTTACGCGCAAGGGCTAACACAGAGTCACGTGTAACGCCTGGAAGAATCATTCCGTCAAGAGGGGGGGTAATGAGTTCGGTTACTGCGAAGGCAATGAATTTGACATGCGATTGAGACACCGCTGAGGTGAATGCTTACTACCGTCCTTGTCCTTAATAACGGCGAACAAGTTCATGGTGCCCACCTCTGTGAGCCAGTGCTCAGGACCATGTAACCACAAGTTCTGCGCGTAGCCCTGTTTCGATGCACTTTTTTGTGCCACAACACCTGGAGCGTAGTTCGCGGCAAGTTTATACGCACCAGTACCTTTAGGCATAGCGATTACAATATCTAATGGGTGAGCCAAGAGCTTGACGTACCTCCGGGCGCGGCGCGAATGTACTCTGTTGTGCCATGTAAAGGTACAGGCTTGAACCCGCGAGGGTAGTATGGTCCCACAGGGCTAGTGATCACGAAGAGTAGCGCTTCAGTGGGAGGCGCAACACCTAACGTGCCATTAGTGCCGACTGCAGTGTCGCTTAGTATTTGTGTCTGCAACGAGAGTTACACTACCCACTTAATGTAGGTCGGATGTAAAGACTATGTCCGGGCTCCTTAGGTACCCATTGACGGTCAAGGGAGATCAACTCCTTGATGCATTCAAGAAGCGCATTTCCTTCGAATGTCTGTTGGAGACAGGTATGATCATCTGTTCATAATAAAAGGATAGAGCGTACGGGAAGCGCTAGGCGCTGTGCGCTGGTGTTCATACGTTTCATATTCATGTCAGGTCGGAACATCGTCACAGTGCCATCCTCGTGTCTGTAGGCCTTCATGCCCTCGAATAGTGATTGGGCATAATGAATCACAGTAGCGCTAGGGGATAGATTGATGGTACCGACTAGAACATAAGAGGAAACATATCGATAAAAGTTACGACGAAAGCGGTAAGACTCACAAGGTTCAATGCTGGGGGCTTCCCAACCAGTAGCTTCAGTCCAGCGGATCCTCAGCATGTGATCTGACTGGAATCACAATGAGGCACAACACACGAAGAGCCTGAGAAAATGACTCACTAATGTCTTCCCGAAGATAAGGCTCTTAGAGGGAGGGAGTACCTTTGGGCTCATTGTTTTAGTGACAGTGAGCCGAGAGGGCTTCGTAGATTGTTAAAATGAGAAAAAAAAACTTCAACAACATTGTCCATACCTCGATATCGAGCGGAACAGCAGCTTTCCCCATCGTAGAGTCTCGATTGATATTTTGGGACATGTACCGGCTCCCAATGGCAGTAGGCCGCCATGATGAGCGAGTTGCAGACCGCGTAAGCCTAGTGAAACGGAATGGTAACCGCACAAACGACATTGCTGAACCCGTGGGTATGAATAATGCAGCGGAAAGGTATGCTGAAGCCTGAGATGGATCTAACGTGAACGAGGTCGCTTTTATAGAACACGGCGTTTGTTAGACCGAGCAAGCGTGGCACGTGGCTTAAACGCGTTCGGAACAAACATAACTCTCAAGTAGGTGCACAGCGAAAAAACGACTAATTAATATTGTAAATATCTTCCTTCTATTCTTTGGCTCTGTCGCGAGCATAGATTGTGTCAGTGTACATGGTAAGTATTTTACTAATCTAGCTGTTTCCTCTGTCCACTCAGGCTAACCCTGGCGGACGACGCGTTATCACATGTTCGGATGATGACTCACTGCGACTTCGGGACTTGGAGAGCGGGATACAGATCGGCGATTACTGGCGAGATGGGATTGACGAAGTAGGAGTGTCCGAAATAGCGCTGTCTCCAAACGGCAGCACTGTGGCAAGCGGAAATGGTGATGGGACGGTGAGGTTGTGGGACGTCAAGACGGGAAAGGTCATTGTTAAATGGACTGGGTACGCCGAGATGGTGTTGTCTGTGTGCTGGAGTCCAAATGGTGAGCGAGTCGTGAGCGGATGCTGGGATGGAATAGCAAGCATAGGATATCAAGAGCGGCGAAACAGTCCTGGGTCCAATCAAGACCGGGCACTGCACGTGTGGGTGGTGATTTACTCACCCGACTCAACCAAGTTTGTGACGGGCGGAGACATAGACGGAGTAAAGATCTGGGATGCAAAGACGGGCGAACTGCTCACAACAATCACACACGATTCTTCAGTGTGGAGCTTGGCATGGACGTCAGATGGAAAGAAACTCATTTGTCGCTGGGATGTTCGTTCCCGAAGTCGTCAGGAATGGTAAGCTAACTCTGCCTCCAAGTCAGCAAGGCCCTCATCGACAACTGCTGCCGTCGTGGGTAGGGCGCGAACGCGATCAGCATTAGCCAATGAGGCCAGCACATTGCGCTGCGTAGCGTTGGTGTAATTCTGCTGCGCAACGGCGCTCCGATGGGACAGGCGTTCGAGAAGACCGGCGTGTGTGACGAGGTCCGCAACTGTGCTGTAAGAGATGGCAGAGACCTCTAATTGTCCCGAAAAGTGCTGCCTGAGGTGTACGTTGCACTGTTAGCGCTCAAAAGATATGATTAATATTGCATTCAAAAGCATGGAATAAATGATCTAATGTCATGATATATATGGCGACTCAGTCGTCGCTAAAAAGCTTGTCAATACTTTTTCTAAGGGCATATAACGACGCAGACTTACTCTGACGGTTCCCTCCGTAAGAACAAATCTATGGCTGCTGAAAATGCAGCAAATGCCAATCCACCACCAAGAGCTGCTTTAGGCCCCGAGTTTCGCGCAAGAACACCTCCAGCAACGAAGCCTGCAGCAACTGGGTTTACCATATCATTCTTCGCTCGGTACTGATCAAGGCATGAGGTCTAGGTCATAAAGAAACAATCAAATGAAACTTACACCCTCAATGACACATTCGATTCCGGCGAACAACGCCCCAACTTTTCCAAAGCCCTTTCCGCTTTTCCACATCCCTCTGCCCATTTCCTTGAATATTTCACGGGCCTTCTGAGTGTTATTCATGCCGGCTTGGGTGGATTGCCGTAGCAAAGGATCCTCGTACGCAAACGAGGAGGACATAAGAGAAAAGAATGCGCCAATGCCAAGACCTGCAGAATTATCCTGACAATGAATTTTGGGTTATAACCTCGGCGCCCTCGAACGTGGCGCACTTACCGCCGACACCAGCAATGACCGTCTTTGCTGCACAAGACTCCATGCCCATGGTCATCCATCCTTGGTACTTTTTGGCTTCCAGTAACTGAGCGCGGTCCTCCTCTGTCATTCCTGGAGGGAGGGGTTCCATCCCTGCAGGAAACATTGGAGCAACCAATGGTAAGCTCATGGTTGCTTGTAAATAAACTTCTGCTCTTGTCGAAGGACCATTCCATATTTTGATGTTGTTTGTCGGAAATTCCTAATTTGGATTTCATCAAGTTTTTTTAAAAAAAATCAAATTTATTGTCTTTAGGGTCGTAGATACTAAGTATTGGTCACCGTCACTCAGCGCTCAGCTGAAGACCATACCTAGTCTCGACTGCAGAACCGACATAGGATATTCTGGATGATATCTTTCAATCAGATGATGTCCTCATCATCATCTACGACAAAGCTGCCGATGGCATACTCGTCTAGCAAATCGTCCTCAGGTATGGGAGAACTTGACACACCAGCGCGGCGCTTTGCGCTCTCACCTCGGGCGTATACTTCCCTTCTCACCGGTCTGGTGGCAAACGCGGGACCTCCCGGCGGGGCTTGTGTGAGCAAACCCCGTCGGTAAGCGAGTGACTGATCGTAAGAAGGAGAAACCTGAGTGTTTGCGATGTCCTTGATGAATTGGCGATCGGAATCACTTTCAACATCATCTTCCGAGTACGACGATCCCTCACTTGCTTCGTCACCAGAGTGGGCCGCTTCTCCATCCAGCCACGGGTTATGTCGCATAGATATAAACGGCTTTTTCTTGCTACGCTTTGAGGCTGGACTTGATCTCCAAGAAGTATCCTTTCGTTTCAAACGCCGTTGGGAAAGAGTTGACATATCCAACGCCGGTGAGTCAAGCTCTGCGGCTGCTGCACGCGGCTTGAAAAAACGTCCAGCGGGTCGCACAGCGAATGAGGCATCGGGAATGTCGTGATCAGAAGAGTGTGCGGGCGACTGAACGATACCTCGGCATGGTAGAGGAGGTGGTGGCATTAGAAGTGCCCCAGGCGAGAGACGCCTTCCGTTTACAATGCTTTCATCGTCAAATAGGCAATCCGCGCGAGGACTGCTCTCCTCCGGTGGTGCCATGGGCGGGGAAGACAGAATTTGGATGTCAGGCTCATCATCTGATCCTAGTAGCCACGCCATGCTTTGTGTACTACCCGTCGCACCGTCTAAAGATGAGAGCCGTGATGGCGAGCGATCTGGGGATCCTTCTCGACTTCTCCCATTCCGTTTGTAGCACTTATGGGTCGGAGAGTTTCTGGGACCACACGACATAGATGAAGATTCTGCGGCTTGATCAGGGTCAGTTTGGGGTGGCGGCGGGGAGGATGATAACTCTATCACATCATCCGCATCGCAAATCATCGGCGACGAAGATAACATGCTTGGCGCTGAAGGATTCTGCGCCTCTGAGGAGCTTAAAAGTAGCGCATCGTCTTCGGTAAGACGATAGGAAAGTCTTTGGACTGCAGATGGTTTTACAGAACTATTCGAACGATTTCGAGCCAAAACAAAAGCCTCATCAGGTGAAGACGAGTGATATCTGGGCAAAGCTAGCCGCTTTCTCTCGGGGGAAGGGGTTTTATGAGCGATGACCTCGCGAGCAGCTAGTGAGATGCCCTGCTCGATTTCAACGTCATCATCATCGTCATCGCCTTTTCGGGAGGATTGGCTGGTGGTCAATGGCTCTTTTTCTTTCTCCTTCTTCTTCCTGCGTGAAGTTGCCGGCTGTCGTTTCTTTGATGGATCCATCGTACGTGCCTTGCGCAACTTGTCCTTCTTTGTATTGACACCAGCAGGGGTCGATGCAGTACGGCGCATATCCATGAGATTAGCCTCCAATTCCATATCTGTCGAGTCATCATCTGCAGCTGTGGGATCAAAGCCTTTCATCTTTGCCTTCTTCCTCTTCTTCGCGTCTACGCCCTTGATGAGCAGGTCTTTGACACTGACAAAGCCCGTGCTTGCGCCCTGAGGTATATTCCTAGCAAAATCATCATTCCGCTTGCGTTTCTTGCCCTTCGGAGACGAATCCTCGTCGTTGACAACTGCACTCTTCTTTCGCGAAGCATGTTCTTGGCGTACGTACTCCTCAATCTCCATTTTCTTCTCGAGTACTTGGGGCTTCGCATGCTCAGGGAGGAGTCGTGGGATGTCGCCATAAAGTTCAAGCTGATCACCGCGGACGATACATCTCTGCAACTCGCCGTAAGTGTCCTTTGCTTTGTCCCAATTTAATTCCTCGCGGATCTCGGAGAGGAGGACGTGGACATAGCCGTCCCGTTTACGGCCCGTGCGTCCGACGCGTTGAAGCTGCACATGACGACAGAAGAGTGGTTATACACACGTAAAAGGGATGGATAAACGGTACACACCATGCGAATTGGCGTCTTTTGTGCGTCATAACATACAATCATG
This sequence comes from Suillus placidus, assembly GCA_016628565.1. NCBI lineage: Eukaryota > Fungi > Basidiomycota > Agaricomycetes > Boletales > Suillaceae > Suillus > Suillus placidus. Next base: position 519,934 of record JABBWD010000021.1, read on the forward strand.
TCAACTTCCCCAATGTCGAGACCCTCTTCGCCAATAGAAGTAGAGACAAGCACATTGAATTCACCAGCCTTGAACTTCTTGATGACCTATTTTGATAATTCAATAAGCGAACAGCCAGGGGCGGAGCTCTAGACCCACCTCAAGCTGCTCCTTCTGCGCAAACCCCTTCCGGCCTTGTTTATCTGTGCCCTGCCCAATGAACCTCGTCACCTTCAGGAGGGGTTTCTCCTCATTAAGGATATGTACAATCTCGTCCACACACTCCCGGTATGTCACAAACACCATAGCTCTCGTCTCCTCTCCCTCACCCATCCGTGCCCCAAAGTGCTGCAACAGCAGCATCTTAAGTGTCTCCATCTTCGGGTGCATGCCGTATCCGCCCGGACGGACTTTCTGTACCTCGAGCTCACTAAGAAGAGCCATAAAATTCTTGTCCTTGCGTAAGCCACCCGTTGCGGAACCCTTCTTCTTCCCTGAATCATCCTCCTTTTCAGCTGAAATTTCCAGCAGGCAATTGTGACACATGCCAGTGCTGGCTTCCATCTAGCCGCGCACACGGCTTGTTAGGTTAGGCAGATATACGCCGCAAGGAGTACTCACTAGATACCCCATAGCACGCGCTAATGCGCCGAGCTTGGACAGCGAGGAAAATGCCCATTTGTGAGGACTGTTCCGTTGGGCCCCAATGCGTTGCATGGTAGCTTGGGCACGATAAGGGTGCATCTTGACTGGATCCACCACTTCTATAACCCCTCTGCTAGAGAGTGGTTTAAGGATGGTCTATCGATACGCCCTCGTCAAATAAGAGTCACCAAAAGGAAGGATAACTGACCATCATCACTTCCTTCAGGAGTTCCTGAGCTTTCAGAACATCGTCAGTCATCCTGATGATGTGCTGTTTAATTTCCTAGATACCAGATGTCGATGTCCTCGTGTCAGCCGTGTAACTCGAAACTCATGTTTGACCCTGACCTTCTTGTGCATATACTCGCGGAGATCAATACTATTTTCATCACGAATCTCAATGCGACTAATGTGCAATGAATCAACGATGCTCTGGATAGCTTCAGGTGTACTTCCGGGCGTTGCTGTTAATGCCAGCACGCGATGATGGGGATTCTTGGCCATCAAGAAACGAATGACCTGTGCATAGGCATAGTCTCCTGTTCCCTTATGCGCCTCGTCTGCGCGTTTCCCTTAGCAAACCAAATGAACGTAAATAACTACAAGTAACGGACCAATGACCATAAGGACGATATCCCGTGCATCGCAGTTTTCCGTACTCAGATCATTGATGAGAGTCTGTGGTGTCATGTAAAATATCCGTTTCTCCTCCCACTACAAAAATCCGAGTCAGCTTGAACATCGACCGCGTAAAACTAATACAGACCATCCTATACCTATAGGCTCGAGGGTTGTTTCCGGTGAGCTCGACTGCGTCACAGCCAGGAATGCCGCATGTGTGGTGGCACGCGTCGATTTGTTGCGCGACGAGAGGTTTCGTTGGGGCAACGAACACGACTTTTCCCTTCGGAAACCAACGATAAACTGGAAGAAATTAGATTTTGTGTGACAAGAAGAGCCGCGAGGGATTCACAATTAAGCATCACGACGCCCGCAATGAAAGTTTTTCCCAATCCGGTGGGTAATGCAACGAGGGTGTTGTCAAATAAGCAGTGCCTAACGATGTTGAACTGGTAGTCACGCTTTGGCTGGTTTAGGGGATAAATCCAATGTTTAGCTTCGAGCATGTCGACCTTGAGTTTCATAGGAGGTGGCTGTAGGAACATTAGTAAATAGGACGTGTACCGTGGCAAAATACGCACAGGTCTAAGGAAATAACGAAGGATTTGTGTGGTGTAAGAATCATACGACAATGTTCAAGGAACACGCTTACCCGACTAAAGACGCGTATCAGTACTGTTCCATAAGTTGTAACGAACCAAAAGACCCTAGACATACCTGACACGAATGGAGCAGGGAACTGCTCAAACTCGACGTGCTCCTCATCATCGTCTCCATCATCTCTTCCCTTGCCCTTGACAGTCTTTGGCTTTTTCCAGCCTGACTTTGCAAACACAGTATGGTCCCACTGCTTCGTCTGAGGCGCCTGTTGACCAAAAGGTTTGCGGGGACTCAACTTTGTCCGCTGAAGCGAAGAGCGTTTAGTAGGACTTTGCCTACTAGAGGACGCAGTCGGTTGAGCAACATCTCCAAACAGGGTTCGTTGCACAATATTCTTGGAAGATGGAGGTCGTGCATGATTGCTTGGGCCTGCCACTGGTTGTGCATTTCCCTTATACACCGCATCAATGAACGTGTCTAAGCGCTGAAGCTCCGCGTCATCGATTTCAAGAGGAAGATCGAAAAACGAATCCTCTTCGTCCAAAGGTTCTGGTGCCTTGGCCGCAGGCGGGGGTGGCTTAGGAGGGTTTCGACGTGGAGAACGATGAGCGGCCTCGATGATGTCCAGTTCATTCAGGATAGCTGAGTCAAGTTCATCGTCAAATCCATAATCGGACGAGCTCATTGCGAGGATGGGAGGAAGAGTAAGAAACGAACGACCAGAACGCGAAATGAACGGTGACAGTTGATTCCAAGAATTACGCGACGGTCACATGATCCAACGAAACAAGTTCTCGTGCAGTAGAAACCTTTGTAGTAAGCACCTTTGTGATGGCATTTGCGAACACATTGTGGTAAGTACATAGTATTCTACGTGCGTATGGACGAATCGAAAAATTTAGAAGACAGTCTGTGGTGATGAATTGACAAGATTCGTTCCTCGTTCTTGACGCGTCCTCGTCGCCTAGTGACTCAGCTAGATGCAAGCCAGTCTTAAAAGATGCACTCTCATAGAGAGAAAATGGTACTGCATTCAGCCCTCCGACGAGAAAACATGTCATGATGTGCCGCCTAGTAGTATTCCATCAACCAATGCTTCGATGACTGATGGATGAATGATCCGGCCAATCTCTGGCGGACCCAATCTCGTACTGTACAAACTTATGACACGCGGGCGGCCCACCGTGCAACATGCCATACTTTCCTTAGAACATAGATATCGAGATATTATTCTGCGAACGATTCTCCCGAACGTGTAACCAATTTACCCAGACCTATGTTTCATACGATGAAGCAGGTAGTTAATTATCATCGTGGCTATATTCTAAGCATACAATCCATCAATCCTACCGCGTGGATGTGGGCCAACTTGACACGGCTCCTAAAAGAAGGTTGATGTAGCAGTTATAAAAAGCGAGCCGCAGGGTCCGCAGTTGCGTGAAACTGAGGAATTGCCTGATTGCTGTCAAAGACTTGCCTGATTGCTCCTGAACTCCAAAGAAGAAAATGAGGATGTATTCAAGGACCTGGGGTGCTTTACGCTGTGACAGTGCAAGAAAAAGCTGTTCAGCCTCTACCCATTGCAAGGCACATTGACATTGCATCTCGAACTCTTTAAGTGAGGAAAATTCTGAATATTGCGATAATGTATGCAGCTGATTCTAAATGGAAAGAAAAAGCTGCAACATCGAGGGAAGGTGCGAAATTGAGAATATGCCGGTCCAATGGAAAATGAGGAGCACTGCATAGATCACGAAAAGCCACTGTGAGAAGTGTAGGGGGTTGGAGAGGTGCCCCCATGCCGTCCAGTCGAGTGATGGACAACATGAAGTTACAAGCCGAGCGACCTCGCTATTCAGCCCAGCAGCGGTTCTATCCCATGATCGTACGTGTCGCCCCAAAGCAAATCATTTGCATTTGCAGGCTTATAGAAGGTTTTGCATGTCCCGGCAAGCGCTGCAGGAGTTGTGAAAGAAAGATTTCTCATCAGGACAGACAATTGGTCATTCAGATGTGCAAATACTTCCAGAAAGACTTAAGCTTCAGAGACAAGTAGATAGAAGTGCCAAGCGTCGCAATAGGGTAGCAATTGCAAGATTCAAGTTGCGCCACTGCCACAAATAATTTGAAGATGAACCTCACATGATACATCACGTGATTGTTATTCATTATGATCGTGTTTCCGCGCTCATGTGGCTCACGAGTATTAGTATCCGTCAGAATGGTGTAGTTTGAGTGCCCTCAACACTAGCCCCTTCGTCCTTCCGAGCGATCTTCAACGTCATGTACACCTACTTTGATGTCGGCTGAACACACAAGTTTTCATGTGAAACGTACGCAAGTCGAATAACATGAGGCCTGAGGTCTTTTATCAACGCTACAATAATTTATTCGAGAGTCTTGTTGAGGCAGCGGAAAATTTGTACGGAAGTAAGCATATCGATCAACTCCGCAACGAACTGCATATCGTGCGATCAACCACTGCACTGTAGCAACGTGAAAGAAATACAACTCACTGTTGCGACATGCTCAGTCCCGCCAAGCTCATCGAGAGAGAGTTAATGGCAGTACAAGGTCGAGCCGAAACTCTATTGGTACAAGGCGCAAAGGTGAATCGTGGAGTTGAATACAGGATGCAAAGCGAACGACTCATACTCACACCCGTACTACAAGTAAGACCCGCGCAGCATGCGTCGTCTGACGCGCTGCTCGAGCCACAAAGCCCATTCGAAGTCGCACATGCGCTGGCAGACATAGATGTTGTCAAAGCCGCAACGATCGCAATGAGGAATGAGAAATGCATGAGTTGTGTAGGATACGTCAAGAGGAACAGTAGCTCTGATTTTGCTAATGGCGGTAATAGGAAGAAATGGCTTGCTTTTACATCCTAGAAATAGTGTTCAGTTGGAAAGTACTCGGCACTTGTATCAGAATGGTTGCGCTTTGCCAGCGGACTTCAGGGAGGTTTCAGGGAGAAAGTATAGGCAGAGCCTAAGGTTGGCCGATAAACAATCCAGAGCCTGTGAAACTGTAAACGTAGAGGCTATGAACTTTGACTTGACGCGACTGCTAGTAGGCGATGCCCAGAATAGTGTCAAACTTACTAGTCACGGCCAACGTGGTAATCACAATTGGATGCACATAGGCACAGAAGCATGAGTGGAATCCGAGACCTAGCACATTTCGTGGTATCCGGTCACCTAGTACCGACCGATAGAGAGTTCACCGTACGTGTCAAGAAACGTAGGCTCTCCATGGAACCAGCAAGCATCTGCTTCTGACCTACATATAGCCTAGATGCCCTAGACCCGTCATTTGTGGAGTGATATCAATATTTGCCCGAACCACGACCTGAACTTGAATACAACCGAATCCGACCGCACAGCATCAGCAATAAAGACTCTCGAAGGAGCGGTACTTACTTGATGGCTGTCTGTATGTGCTAGCAATCCCCGCCAGTCACACCTTAAATTAGGCCCTATAGAAGGGGGAGAAACTTGAAGGCCAGGAACATCCTTTCCAAGAGACGAGCTGATCCAAAGAGAGGCACTCATTCTGACAAGTAAACCATATTGGTTATACGCTGTGCTATAACTCTTTTTCCAATGTTGTCAAGGCAGCTGTAGTGTGGTGGACCTTAGGGTGTTGCTGCATGCACTTTTGCAGAATAAAAGTAGTATCAAGTCCTCCGAAGAGTCGTAGCCGATGATCGGGGTTTCAAATCACAATATTCCTCCACAAACCATCATCCTAACATACAAGCCACTGGCCGCCTTCCTGTATTTGTCACTTTCGACCATGCGAGCTCTCGCATGAATGATGAGAATACCTTGAGAGTTACCACATGCACTATTACTATGCACGTGTTAGATCAAGGTTGCAATGGGCCAGGCGAAAATGCCGCGGTGGTCTCGGAAGTGGCATCACAAAGCCTCGTCCTCTGGCGCCCGTGAACAGATAATAATTACTACAGTCAGGACTCTAACACTGTGGACCTAACCGGAGCCATGGCTCGACTGCGTGTGTCATGAATACTCATCCGCCCGGACGCCAGCAACTTGCCCTCTACCTCAAATGATCTCGGAGACAATATTAGATCTTATAAATCACTCCCAGAGTTACCAGTACCCTTGGTGACCTTGGATTTGGCCAGGCGAGTCTCAGGGACTTGCGCGCCGCCCGTTACGATATGACCGCTGAAGTTCTCTGTTTTGTTTCCTTCGATTGCTTGTTCGTTTTGTTTCGTTGGGATCTGATCATAAATAAATCGTTAAATGCATATTTTTAAGTACAACTTGCACAGAATTCGAAGCATCACTATGTCATATTTAAAACAAACATTGGAGTCTCGTGTACACAAGACTCATAAAGCCATCCTGCCCGCAGTCTGTAAGGTGAGACATCAGGCGTGTACAGATCACCAAATCCACGAACTCACTGCGATAGGAAGCAACATCTGCAACCATAAACAACGCAGCAGACACAAAGATAGGACTGCAAGATACAAAAGCCACCATCAGCGCTACGATCACGACGTACTCATTGCCGTGGCTGCTGATGTACTACCACCGATTGGTGCCGTGGAAATCTTGATGAGAGGAGCATGAAGCCGCCGATCCGGTTCAGCGCAGAACAGAACGTGTCGCCTGTTCCACGGTGAGGCGCTGGGATCTGCAGGATTTTGGGATACATTCCGGGATATCAGGCAGCTCCTCCAGCATGTCACTCGCATACGCATATAACACTCCATACATCTAAAGACGAAGCATCAGTACAGATACTTGACTCATTAAATCACCCGAACCGCATTCCTGTATGAATTTGGTCAGCATGTCCATTTTATGAGGTCAGAGTTGAGTGCGTACTGTGTAAGACTGGAAGCACAGGAATATCCGAGCACCGCGGGTTTCGTTCTGCTCATTGTGAACAAGAAGAGGAAGAGTCCAGTCATTATGATCGACACGGCCAACGCAAGTTTCCGCCCCGCTATGAGCCACCGACCAATACCACGAGTATAATCGACCACCGCACAGGCGATAAAAGACCCGGGGATCCCAAGGGTAATATGATCGTAAAGTTGCGATATGTCTCGCTCACGCTTGACGAACCGGATGCTGCACCTTGACAAAAGGGGAGGTAGGCATTGAAGAGTGGGTATGCAATGCCAATTAAACTAAACGTCCGCAAGTCAACGAGCGCACTCCCTTCTTTGATGTACATACCCCCAGATCATAATGGTAAGAGCTGCCAAGCGCCTGCTGGAAAAGAGCGGACGAACGTGCGAGCTGCAGCAGACTCAGCTCAGCAGCCGATAGTATAATATCACGGCAGACGACATATCAGAAAAGGCATTCCGAACGCTAGTGGACAAGTTCAGTGCCGGCTGTGATGTTGTATCTCCAGACACTGCTTGCAGATCTTTAAGTTTGAGCGTAATAGATCTACCGTTGCGCTTTGCAATGTGTTCCAACACCTGCAGAAGCGTTCGGCTGAGCCCGAACGACTGATATCACATTAAAACCTTGATGGCTTCTTCGTCACGACCTTGCACCACTAAAAATCGCAAGCGATTGGCAAGACATACAGGGTATATCTAGAGACAGCTGGGAGCATCAATCTTGTACTACAAAGTCACTAAAGCGCCACTCACAATGTGTATCGCCATCCCATGTTGGCAGATTTCGGGCACTGGCCACTTGGTATCGACGGGTCACAGGAGAAACCCCAACTAATTAAAGACGCTATCAATTGTCCCATCGCCCACCAGACCGACAGAAGAGTCAAAGTCCACTAGAGTCAGAAGTTACATGCCTAAATTATCGCGGTCGCTGACGCATCTGGTGCGGCTGTGGGACATGTTCCAAATACGGGCGCCCCAGGTGCATAATGATAAATCGAGGACTTCTCTTGCTCACAATATCAAATACCATCAACAGGCAAACTGTAAATACCAACACCGATGTCGAGTGATTAGATATACAAATGTGCTCACTTGTCACCGACTCCAAAGCTCCTGCTGCCAGTCCAAATGCCAGTGAGGAACAGCGTGATCTTTCAGTTACCTACTCATCAGCAGGTTGGACCGTGCTACAGAGCGCTCTATAACACTCTGTAATGAATTACGTATACGTTTCCCTGATGCTTATCAGAACAGTATCCCACATGTCTTTCAGTGTACAACTTACTTACATCAATATTGAAAGATAGTCTTCTTCGGATAAGGTCGGCCATTGATGCCCCATATCGTGGCGCCAACGATCAACCCGCTAGGACGGCGTACTCGATCCGGACCGGATTAAGCTCCTGGGCAAGACCAATCGACAAACCGTAATCCAGAGATCTAGCTCCCGATCAGACGCGACCCGTGCTAAATACGCAAATTCCTATCTGCAACCCATCCTAATTGTTGATGTCGTCGAGGATAAGGCAGCTGAGTATGTTCCGCATGATCAATGCTGCCCGGCGCTCATCAGCAGCATCATTCCGCCAAAAAAAAACTGTCGATATCGATGTCCTTGGCGTTTCAGAATTGATGAACGTGTCATCACGATGAGTACCTCGTGCAGAAAATCGAGATCACTTGAAGCTATTTCACGAAAATGTGGCGCGTCGTATGGAGTGATAAAAGTTCATGTGGGACTTTTTTTGCCGCCATACGACGTGCCGCATAAACTGGGTTTGTCGTGTCCTTCTTCGTGGTACTGATCTAGGCGTGAGATCTTAGTAAAGGACTTGTCTTTGGTGTACCCTTTGAAAGACGAGTTTCAGCGCATGTTCGTGAAGAACTGAAAAGGGCTTTTAAAAGTGCGGCACGTTGTATGGAGCGACAAAATGATCGTGCCGGTTTTTGTCAGCGCCATACGACGGGCCCCACTGTCTATCTATGCAAGTAATATTAAAACAGTGCGCGACTCACTTGGGCCAAGCCTGGATTGGCTGTCATGCATCATCATTCCAGAATCCGCATTGAATTTTCATGATGAGGACCATCATCTTCCGCGTGGGATGGTCACAAGTTGATCAAAGCTGAGTCTGGAGACGCAGCGAGTAGATGAAATTTAGAAAGATCAAAGCTGCGCCCACTGTTAGTTCTAAATGCTGACTAATGAGCAACGGAATGAGCCGAGAGGGCTCAGTCGGTTCCGGGCCTGAGTGGTAGTTCGAGTCACGTGACTCCGCATCAATCCCGGTGCACGCTCCCTGTCACTTGAACGACCTTTTTCTCCCACTGTGATGTTGTCAGGTCGGTGTGAGGAGGGTGTTGAGTGTGCTATGGTGCAGGAGGAGGAGTGGGAGGTGCTAAAGGTGGGTTTCAAGTTAAAGTACGGGAACCAGAGCTAATTACTGAAGGAGCAGTCGATCTACCCAGACGTATGTATAAGCAACGATGCTGGGCCCTTTGGACGTATGATCAAGCTAGAGATTCCGGTGGAACTGTCACCCGCGCGGAGTGTGACTATCGTTCCTTCTGCACCACCTCAGAGTCACTCTCACGCTACGAGCCCGCTTACTGCGCTCCCGCCTATCTTGCTTGGGTTGATTCTTCCGCCGAAGTATCCGTTACGTGCATCACCTCGTATTACGTCGTTGACGTGCACGCATGGATGGTATCCCAGCAGTGACCTGCACACGCGGCTCGCTGGGATGTGGACGCATGATTCGCAAGGGGTTCTCTATGCGTGGGTAGCATTTATCAGCGGAGGAGAGTTCCTGGAATCTGGGGACATCACGATTATCAACGCCTCGCCTTTGACGCTGGTTCCGCTGCTTGAAACATACAATACCCACGCGCAAGATGCAGTATTTGCTGAAACGAGCTTTCCCTGCGCGATCTGTCTCTGTGCACACAAGGGAAGGCATTGCGTGCGACTTGGGTGCACTCATGTATTCTGCCGTTCGTGCCTATCGGATTTCTGGGGTTCGTGTATAAGGGAGGGCGATATCGGACGTGTGGGGTGTCCTGATCCTGTGTGCGTGAAAGGGGGAGACGAGGCTGGGGAGGGGGAGATAGTAAGGGTGGTTGAAGAGGAAGAGGTGAAGAGGTGGAAGTGGCTTAGAGCCAAGAGGGCGTTGGAGCGAGACCCTGGGATGGTGCATTGCCCTGTAGCGATTTGCCAGACGGCTGTGGCGAGTGTGGAAGATGATGGGGAGAGGGGATGGGGGCGGTTGCGTACGTGTCCGAGGTGCGAGTTTGCGTTTTGCGCGTTTTGCAGACGAACGTGGCATGGGCCGATCAGCGAGTGCTCGTTGCAGGTGACGGAGTCGTTTGTGATGGAGTATATGAGCTTGGGAGAGGGGGATGTGAGACGGAGTGAGATTGAGAGAAGGTGGGGTAAAAGGAATGTGGAGAGACTTGTTTTCAAGTATGAGGAGGAGCGTCTGAACCGTGAGTGGATTGAACGGAGTACTATTGGATGTCCTGGATGCGGTGTTCAAGTGGAGAAGAGCGCGGGGTGCAATCATGTGAGATTGGTTCTTCTGTGAATCCCCCTTTAATATTTAAATTACCCCGCACGCAGATGACTTGCATAAAGTGTAAACAGCATTTCTGTTACTTGTGCGGTGACAAGTTGTCGCCGTCTGAGCCATACAAGCATTTCAATACGCTAGGAATGATTTGTTTCGAAAAGTTGTTTGATGTAGTCTAGTAAAATTGAAACCCAGCTTGCATTTTCATCGTCGTCGTCAACGTCGTCAAAGCACTCGTCGTCGTCGTCGTCCTCGTCTTACTTTCACTTATTTCGCTTCTTTATTCTCGCGTGATACCAGTTTAAATCACAATTATACTCCAAGTCAACTTGGTAATCCTCCTCCTATTTCAACATACCCCTCTTACTCTCCTCTCTCTCTCTCTCAAACAATGGACACTTACTCAACTTCCTTCACTCATCCACGTCGCATACGCCATATTCACTCTGACTTCCCAATCCCCCTCCCACCAGACCCTGCAGCTCCCGAAGATGTAGACAAACTCGTATTACTCGCAACGTCCATTCACAACCTACACATCTCTTATCTACCAGCCGACCACGGTCACCGCGGTTGGAACTTCTATGTATCCGGCCCGTACCAACAAGTCATGGCTGCCCGCGGCATGATTCTCAAGGACTGTCCCGTTCAGGTCTCTCTTTTATTTCTCTCTTCATTCATCCTCGTCTCATCCCACCGCACAGCATCGCACAGCAATCAAAGTCGCTCGCGCAGACATCCTAGACGCTCCTTCCTCAAAACCTTCCCTCAAACTCGACGTCCGTCGCAAACTCGACGACATCGCAGCAGCTACTCTCGCTCACATCGCCGTAGTAAATTCCCCTCTTACCCTATCCAGTCGCACTCCCCCAGATGGCGTAAACAGCGCAGGCTGGAGCGGTCTCGAAACAGAGCGCGTCTGTGAACTCGTCATCACAGGTCAGGGCGATGCTACCGAATTAGCAAGGGTCCACTTATTGGTCATGCTAGACGAACTCGTCCGTCATTCTTCTTCACTTCACTTTTCTTACTCCTGACACATCATTCCACTCAGAGCGGCCTTCACTCCGAAATGTGCGAGATCGACCAGAAACTCCATGCCATCGTCGCAGGTCGCAAGAGACACGTTCTTCAAAGCATCCAGGAAGAGACCGCAACAAACGTTTACTTCCCCTCCCCTTTGCAGGCTTTGGTGGGCCCTGATATCATTCCAAATACCACACCCACACCTGCAGTCCGTCAGGCTCAGAACATCATATGGATCACAGGCGAGTTCTTTGGCGTACAAAGGGCTAGGGACATGCTCTACCAGTTGTCCGTAAATAAGGTCCGTCTGTCTCAATCCATCGTCCCTCTCTCTAAACATTTTACAGAGAAAATCCGTCATCTCGCGTGACACCGTCATCGTCCCTCGCAAACTCGACTGGATGGTCCTCGACCGAGCAGAAGACCTCAAGTCCATCATGAGCGACAATGCCACATTCGTCCAATTCCCGCCTATAGGCAGCTCCGCCAGCCTCATCACCGTTTTCGGAGACCACCGTGTGAATGTGCAGCGTACAATTCGTTCTATAATGCAACTCGTGCGTCCTCTTCTCTTCTTATTTCATATCAGACTACATCCGGAACTCTAGGCCTGCCAATACTATGTCGCCTCCTTCTGGCTCTTACCCATCCAGTTCAACGTCCTCCTCCCACCTACAACCCTCAACTCTTCCCAAGTCACCACCCTTCTAAAGCAAATTTCTCTCACGACTGGCGCGGAAGTCGTGTTCAAAAGCATGTGCTTCGAGATGCATGGCCTAGAGTATGAGGTACGCGCTGCGGTGAATATGATTCTAGAATTGGACATCGTCAAGGTGCGCCTTATTCCCTCAGTCATGCATGCACTCACACCATCCAGGCATTCCACCACGAGATCCGCTTCCAAGTCGAGCTAGCCAACGAACACCGAGAATTCATCTCAGGCAAGAAGAACGGCAAGATCAACAAAATCATGCAGACGACCAACGTCAAGATCAAATTCGAGACATTCAACGATCATAACTTCCTCATCGATGTTTCTGGCAACGACGCATCCGTGCTCACTGGTCTCACTCTCTTGCAAGAAGAGCTTCCGGCCGAGATATCCTTCCATGTACCCGAGGCATATCACAAGCGCATCATCGGCATTGGCGGGCGGAACATACAGCGGATAATGAAAAAGTATGGGGTGTATGTCAAGTTCAGCAACGCAGAAGAGTTTGCGGCTTTGGGTGGGTACAATGACAATGAGGACAATGTCGTGGCGAGGACGCCCTCAAAGAATGCGATTAATTTGGAGAACCTGAAGCAGTCCGTGATGGAGATCGTGAATCCAAAGGTGCGTCCGGCTTTACCCATCACCCGTTTGTCCCCTCTTTCCCTTTATTTGTCTTCCATTCCTATACATGGCATCTGGAAGGTGGGTGCTGACGAGGCGCAGGACAAAGACTATGTGAACGAGACGCTGTCGATTCCCCGGCGATACCACCGCGCGCTGCTTGGCGAAAAGGCCATATTCATACACGACATCGAGACGAAGACCAACTCGCGCGTACGATTCCCTGACAAGGAGACGGCTTCGGATGTCGTGACAATTTTTGGCCCCGAGAGTCAGGTGCAGATTGCCGCTGCGATGTTGCTCGTGCGTGTTCTTTGCTATGTGGAGTTTGGTTCTGACGTCGAAACAGGAACACGTCCCCTTTGAAGCAGACATGGCGGTCCCGCCCAGCGCCGAACTCCCCAAAGTTTGCGCATCCGCCGACTTTATAACCTTTGTCGAGCGCATCAAGCGCGAGTTCCAAGTGATCATCACCCCGAACGTCAAAGCACCTAGCCCCACCAACGGCGCCTCTGCGTCGTGCTCCAGTGCGATCGCAGACATGGGCGAGTACTCGTTCAAGTTCCATTGCCAGAGGAGCAATTCGGATTTCTTACTCGCCGCGAGGGAGATGTTGGAGCAGTTCTTGCTGAACCATAATATCCATGTGTACCCGTCGCCCACGGCACATACGCATAAACGGGGCGATTCGTTCGCGGAGGCCTTCCCACACTTTGATAGCAAGGTGTTGTCGACTGCGAGGAGGCATGGTGAGTGTCTTTGGCCGTTGTTTTTTATATTTAGGTGCCGACGATTTTTTTACGTAGAATCGGTCGAACTTACTCGTTCGGAGATACTGGGCGACCGGAGGTTGAGGATGGCAAATTCATCGCCGGACGTAAAAGCATTGTTTAATGCTCCTGCGTACATATACGATTTAGAGGAGCATGAGGACTCTCAATCAGCATACGGTCCGCCAGGAACGGGCCTCGACTATTGGACACCGCTACCCCCGATCGTAAGACCCCTATCTCCGATCACCAAACCCTTGTTGACACAGACCCAGGGCACGGGAATGGCTACGCGACAACGAAATACCGAAGACGCTCTCAAGCGCGGGTCTGACTCGCTGCTCGAGTCAAAAATTAAGGAACAGATCAGCAAGCCCCGATCGTTGCAGAACCGGGCGCAGTCGCTCGACCTCACGTATTCGCTCTCGCGCATCACGGAGGCGAGCAATAGGCTGCCGCAGCCTGAGTCGCCTACGACGTCGACGGGTGGAGGCACGGGCGGGGATTCGAGTCCGACGAGCGCTACTGCTCCGTCGTTCCCGAGCGTGTATGGTCCGCGGTCGTCAGCTGTCATTGGCTCGTCATCGCAGCGCGCGGCGATGAGGAGCGACGCTGATGTCGTTGATGAGGTTTCGAGGGTGATGTCGAACCTCGGGTTGTGACTGCTGCATCTGTGTCGTTTTTTTTCTTTTCTTTTTTGTTTCTTCTGCTCTCGCACGCGATCGCAAAATTAGTCTCGCTCTGCCTAGGCACTATCCAGCACAGGATCTATTCAAAATGTACCAGGAGGTTCCCTCCCCACATCTCGCACTCATCATGACTGATATCACGCAACCGAACCCCATATTTCTTTCTCTCCTACAATCAACGCTAGTGCTCGATCTAGTTATTTATCGGTTCCGTTGCTCTGTGTCCCATACGTGGTTGTTGCTCGCTCACTCCCTATTCTTTTGTACATTACATCGAATGATATTTCTACAGTAGTGGGCTGGTCATATTGTTATCCTTCCACTAATAGAACTATTTAATTTGGTCCTTGGGGGGATTAGAGCACGATCCATGGTACTTCGTACAAGACGAAATCAAAGAATTCTTGTTCCATCAAAGACTGGTACTCTCCTGCGAACTCGTCGGCTGTGCTTTGTTTCTGGGCGCGGCCCGAGGAGCGGGGGCTGAGGTAGCTGAGGTGGTTCGTGAGTGCTGAGAGGGTCTTCTTGGTGTACTTTGGCTCGGTCTGAGGGACTAGTAAGAGGAAGCGAAGCGGTGGAGAGCAGAACGCGACGCACCCTGATCGCGAGACCAACATAATTCGCGGGTAGACCGTACCGAAGCACGCTCTCGACAAATAGCCGAAGGATCTTCAGGTGCACGAGGATCTGGAAGGACTCTGAGAAATTAGTCCGAGATAGTCTTAGCAGCTCGGTCTGTGGAGGTGAGAACAAGGGGTTTCTGCGTGTGGTGGTGGGCCTTACCCAGAGTTCTTTCTCTGTCATGTCTGCCATCTCCAGCTCTTCTCCTTCTTTGGCTATTTGTTCTTCTGAGTAGATAAAGTCGCGGATGATGAACCTGGTGGGGTGTTATTGCATGCGTGGGTACGGTGGGGCGGACGTACTTGTTTTCACGACATTTCTGGATGAACTGGTCGTGTACGCGTTTGAAGATGACTACGCCGAAGAGGGTGTATTCGCTGTCGGATGCTATGGTCCTTTCGTGGGGTATGTGAGCCTTTACATGGAGGTGTGGATGGTACGTACGATGACGAACGGGGGACGACCATGTTAGTTAGTCGCTCGTACTTCAAGTTCCATTCCTTTACGAGGATTCTGGGGTGAATGGCATATTGAATTGCTCGAGTCGACAAGCGTTCGTGTAGGAGCACCTACTTTGGTACGGCAACTAGGCATGTTTCCAGGAATTCGGAGTCGTGGATGACGTCTTCTTTGGATACTAGGCCAACGAGAGATCGTACGGAGAGGTTTCCGCTGCGTTGAAGAGTGATCAGCGCTGCTTGGACGACTGTGCGTTCAGTGCTTACGTTTTCTTGCGCTGCATCTGAACGAGGGAGCCCTTTACGATATTGTAGTTGTTTAGTTTGGCCTTCATCACATTGTCTATAGACGCCATTTCCTTGGGCGCAAATGAGTACCTCCCCTGCAGGAGCGATGCGCGGCAAATACCTTGTTCAGCACATCGACCATTTCCCGCAGACTCCGTTGTACGCCATACCGACTGTCGTTCCATTTCCAACCCCCAAGTACGTAGTCATCGACGCTGCCCTCATTTACAAGTACATGTTGGGCAAGCTTGCTCGGGTCGTTGTTCAGCAGGTTGCGGAGGGTGTCTACAATCTTTGCAACTGTCGCCGTAAAGAACGCGTCCTGTTTTGGCAGCTCCTCTGACAAGGCGATCAAGGAGTCTAATGTCCCTGTCTACACGACGATTCATAAGATGCCTGGTCCCTGCCCGATGAGTACGAAATGAAGACCTTGAATGAGGGAATGCCAAGCTCTGTTACTCTCGTATGTTGAGGAAGCTTGCTTGTGATTTCTGGTAGGAGAGCCTCGGAATCACCATCCTGCGGTACTGCGATCAACCAAGTGCTTTGGTCGGATGGCATTGTCGTACTTTGGTGGACGCACGACGTTCAGCACCGAATGCTGTATGTACCGCCCAATATGGACTTAGATGGCGAAATCAAAGTAGAAATTCAAAATATTATTCTTTAAAATTCAACTGCCATGTTGTTAGCCTTGTTGAGTCGGAATGGCGTGAATGCAGCTGGGAAACGCTTTCCGATAACTTCCTTGACGGTGAAGAGGGCTTTTTCAAGATCGATGTCGACGCCATTGTTGTTATCACCGTCCCAGCTGCAGCAGCTGCTTCCTTCTCCCGCTGATACCAAACAGGTATCAATCCTGGACTCTAGCTGGTTCATGCCCAATTCCCCGCGGAGAGCCAACGGAGAGTTTCAAGAGAAGCGCGTCCCTGGTGCGCAGTTTTTAGACCTTGATGAGGTGGCCTCTCCCCATGAACTTGGCCTCAAACATATGATTCCGAGTGAACGTCACTTTGCCGACGCCTGCGGTATGATCAATTGACTTACTTACTGCAACTCCATTTCCTAATCCATAACAGAGGCACTCGGAATTGAGCCAACTTCTCATGTAATTTTGTACGGTTTCACAATTTTCCCATCAGAGCGTACTCTTGACGATTTATATCATTGCGCAGATACGATACGCATGGAGTATTTTCATCACCACGTGCACTCTTCATGTTTAGAGCGTTTGGCCACGAGAAATCGAGTATTCTCGACGGAGGGCTGCCACGTTGGGAGGCAGAGGGTTTTCCAATTGAGGCTAAGCCGCCGGCTGGTGCAAGGAAGTCCGTCTATCCCACTCCTGTCTTCGATAAGGGAATGATACGGTGTGAGTGACTTCATGTTCGCTATCCTCCAATGTCGTCTAAGCTTGCGGCCTCCAACAGCCTACGATCAAATGGTGTCAAACTCATTTACGGATCTTCACTCGGACCCAGCCGTTGAACTCGTTATCGACGCTCGTTCCCGTGGTAGGTGAGCAAACTAATAGCGAACTTTACGGACAAAGCTTACGGCTCCTTACGCTTGCAGATTCCTAGGCACAGACCCAGAACCGCGGCCAGGCTTATCATCTGGTCACATTCCTCATTCGTTCTCCCTGCCATTCACTGCATTCCTGCAGACTCGTACCATCCCTAATTCCTCCGTACAGTACACCACCTTCCTACCCCTTCCCGATTTACGGAGTGCATTAGTGAGCCACGTAGGCGATCACGCGGAAGCCGTCATACAAGGCAAGCGACCAATCACCACATCTTGTGGAAGCGGTATGACTGCGGGAGTCCTCTGGTTGGGATTGAAGTTATTGGGTGTACCAAATGTGGCATTGTATGATGAGGTGAGCCATGATCTGCGCGAGGTTTTTGCGGGTTATTAATGTTTGCCAGTCTTGGACCGGATATGCGAGTCGGGCATCTAGCAAGATCGAGAAGGCGGCAAACTAAATGTCTTCCTATTTTAATCGATGCCACAAATATCGAAGACCTTGAAATGTGTTCGCATTGAAATCAAGTATTTGTCATTATGCTGGTGCGTCATATACATGAACTACTAATGTAGTGCTCCATAACTATTTGATATCCCCATGTTTCCCTGCTATTAGTGTGGACCTAAGGTATACAATGATCTGCCAAACCCTCCGTGGCTAAAAATACATCACTCAACGATTACCCATGCTGTCCGTGGATTAACAATAAGTTTTTCTCAAAATTCCGGATGACGATCTATAACGGTCATTAATCCCTTGATACCTTTGGCTGCTTCAATTTCAATAGGTCTCTGTGCATCAGGCCAGCATGATCGAGCCACCGTGGCTGAATAATGAATCTATGGGGGGATCGATCTTGGTACTAATTGACACGGAACGGGACACTCACTGTGACTTTGAATTGGTCGCAGCGTTGGGATCTAGGATGCAGAATCTTGCAGTCCCATCTAATGACGCAGGTCAGCAGCGAATGGGACAAAGATACAGGATGTGCTGACTTTTCTTCGAGGAGAACATTACCGCCCATCTCCTTTGCTGTCGAATACAAACCCCTGCGAGCTAGATTGACAAGTCTTCCAGCGTCGACACCCCCTTGGCAGGTAAACTGGTCCTTGTGTTCTACCCTAGGACCAACAATTGTTGGTTTCAAATCTGCTAAATATGCGTGTGTACGAGCCGGCCCAGACGAGCTCTCGACGCGTTCTGTCTCCAGTGCGTGACTTTTGTGGGCGTAATGTATCTGTATACCAAGATGATTATGACAGAAGTCGGTGAATAGGCGGTTGCAGACTTGGACCATGATAGTTGGTGGAGAAAAGATGTCCTTGAAGGTCATCAGCAGGAGAGGTAGGAGAGCAGTTATTAAAATCTTGATATTTACGGCGCCATTCCGTGACGCTGTTGGATTATATACGTGCCAGTTGCCGGACTGAATTATGGCCAGTTTGGGCCTCTTCACTTTCCGAGGTGTCACAATGACGGCAAGAACCCTACCACGAGGGGCCACCAAAATTAAGAGTTTACATTTGCAAATTGCTTGAGGTAATACACGATGAATCGTTGATACCCCTTAGTCCGTTGGGATCGTCACATCTTGCGAAGGCTTTCATTTCTGGATGTGGTTCGTCATGTTCCTTATGACCGACAGGCGTGTAGAGCAAGGATGTACGAATTGGGATGTCAAGGATGTGGTAGGACAGCATGAGGCAGAAATAAATACACGATGGGATGGGATATGATGGCCTGGACTCTCGGCGACAGATACAATTGTGGTCAACAAATTACGAAAAAAGATGCTGCGACTCCAAGACGGCCATGAACGGTGGAGGGCGGAACGGTGGCGCTTTGCCTGACACATATGCCGGTCGCCCTGCATATTGCACCTCTATACGATGCGACTTTCCCTTGCGATAAAGAATTAACGTCCAGCTGCCAAGGAGTGTGCAATCAGGCGACTTCCCATGTATACATTCAATTCACTTACCTTTCAAACAGTAAAATATTGTAACTGTTCTTCACAATCTCTTGGAACAACTGTTGTCTGGCGAAAAGCACCGCTTTGCAATAATCGGAGCCTTGGGGTGAACACTTCCCGAGGTCAAAGATGTATGTCCCACACGTGGCTGTATCTCTGACACGCAGGATATCAAGTTCTAGGATAAGGAGTGGTTTGATGGGAAATGATTCACAGGCCCAGGACCAGACCAACGCACCATTGTCATCATCGATCATTGGCACAGGATCGATACACTCGCAACCTACAACCTCCCAAGATTGCTCGTGCTTTCGACGAAACCACTTCATGGCTGCGGCGAAGAAGGTCAAGGTAACTCCGATACCTCTAAGTTACAGACGCGCTAACATGAGGAAAATGCTGTTCGGTTCGATACAGTGATATAAGTAAGACTTTACTCGGCACTGCCACTCGGTAGGCAGGGGTACCAGTGACTGCGCGATGTCCACTTAACTTAGCATGAACAAGTCTAGCTGATTTCGTCAAGATAAGATCGAATAAAGCCGAGACAAGGCTCGTATAGGCATGCATCATCATTTGACTTACGAGATAGGAACCGCTTCACTGCACCTAACGGCCCGTTTCTAGGGAGCATTCGAATATGCCCTGCTCTATGACAATCTATGACAAGTTGTGAGTGACACTATCGGATGTCCGTGCATGAACTGTTATTCGAATTTGAATCCGTAGCCGAGGACGGGTCCTTCTGAATATCCGAGCATGCCGAAGGGCTGCGCAAGCCAAAGGATGACTTCTCGGGCAGTGCTCGGGCATGTGATTCTCATACATGAAACAAGAATTACTAGGAATTACTTTGAGATAGCTTCGATATGAAAAACTTTCGCATTCTGCCGGGAATGAGCGAGGCACGACAAGGTGATCATGATATACTCCCTTAAAAGGAGAGCTGGCACTAGTTTCAGAAGAACGCTCGGCTGGGTGAGAGAAGAGCACAGAATGCACCTGTGCAGATAAGATCGAACCGCGGAGCTTGTTCGGTTAAAAGGCCTTATAAAGTCTGAGAATCTCAATATAAATCTCGTACCAAACTATAGCAATGAGCGCGCCGACGTTGTTTATGTCTGTTAGGTTCAGAAGGTGCAACAGCTGCAAATGACCGAGACTTTTTAAGTACCGCGGTGAGCAGGGTACTACGGTACTTACTTGACTCGGAATTTCGCCAACAGGGCCTCGTGCATTAAAAATTACTTCAGACAGACGATTGCTTGGCTATATCTGCCTTATTTATTCCGTTGTACTGACTCGTACATAAGGCACGCCGACAGAGGAAGGTGATCAGGGCGCGGCAATTTCGTGCTGTTTGACGTTTTCCTCCATAAAAATTATCAGGGCGGACACGCTGCACCGGAAAACGCGGCGACGGGCAAGATACCCTCGTTCTACATCATGCATTTTTGCTGAGGTATTCTCACGCGCTGGGAGGTGCTCAATCACCACGTTTGTCCAACCTACGCACTTCCCTGTAAGCGGGCCCCAATTTTTGCGCGGCAAATTAGAGGGAATGGTGCAGTCATTCGGTAAAATAGGCCGGCGGCAGTTCCTGGACGTACAATATTCTTGGTGGTTAGTGCCCATATGTGTGATGTCGACCCATGATCCCGATAGTACTAATCGATGGCACCTCCCAGATCTATCGCTTGCCTTGGAAACTCTGCATATACAAGATATGTGCTTATGATCTACAACAGCTTTATGGTGGTAAGCTCTCTGCCGCGGCTCCCGGGAACGGGAAATGGCTACACTACTTGGCTAAGTTGGCTTTGCTCACGGCTCTGCCGCAGCAGGTTTAACGATCTACACTCTTTCGCGTGTAGAAAATGCGGCGGGATGCCACCCTGATTAAACGTGGTATATCAGTAATCCGCCATGCTTCGATTCGCCAATCATCCAGGCCATCGTGTTGGGCACTGTTGGCACAATCCGCAATACCCGAGGCACAACAAAGTGGCCCTATTCCGAGTCTTGCCGAGACCCATCTGGATTTTTTTCAGTCAGTGAATAAGCAACCCACGGATACACCACCTGCAACAACCCATCTGCAGATTTATGCTCCAATCAGTGTCTACTTGCAGCAGTTGGTGCGGTCCTGATGTTTCTGCCTGACTAACTTGATCGTTGTAGATTTCCCACATCGACTCGGAGTGTATCCGGTTGATTCACCGCGACATTAATAACTTTTTTGGCATTGAACAAAGAGGCTCTAGCTTTACATCATCGACTTCAGCGTCGCACCCGTGCCATAGTCAGTGTCACCACATGCCACGTGAAGACAGGGCATATTTTTTGTCGCTCACCTTGGTGTCGAGCAAAGTCGGCGGGATAACATGCGGGTGGTCGCTTAGGTCCTTGAGCTCGTATGTTGATGCGTGCCGCAGAGTCTGTTCTCGTATGCTTCAGTGCCTGGCAATTTTCATGTGGTTCGTAATTCGAGTCGTCTTCGGATCGCGCACTGAATCGCTGAACCCCTCTGAATCGTGCACTGAATCGTCTCTGAATCGCGTACTTCGACTACCACTAATAGTGCGTAGTAAGTAAGTAATAGTTAAATGAAACGGATATTACAGAATTAACGCAAATATGTATACGAGAATCAAGCGAACGCACGCTCCTCGTGACAAACTGCCTTCTGAAATGCCGCCCCTCATCGTATCATCATCCCGATCCCAATTCCCAAACACAAACTGCCCACCATTGCTATCCTGACCTGGCTGTCTGCTAGCTTATCGACAAACGTAGAAACGCTCCTGCTGAGCAATCTCGTCGCAGGATCAAGGAGGCACAAAGAGAATGAAAGTAGTGATGATAAGTGCAATGGATCAAAGCACTGCTGCTCAGGAACCGTCGCGGGGTCTTCGCGCTCGCAAGAGATAGCAACATCCTGGGACAATCGAGATTCCCATTCTGCTTCCCATTTCGCCTTGTTCCAAAAGGCTTCGTTGGAGGATAAGGAGACAGTTTCCCGATGGGAGGCATTGATTTCCTCTACGGCGCATTCAACTTCACGCCAGCGAAGGAAGCGCTCTGCTGCTTCATATCTTAGTGAAGAAAGCGTCTCCGGCGAGCGGAAAAGGCCATTCTGAAGAGCAGCTGCTGAACGTGGCCTGAATGAAGACATGTGAGGGCGCGAAGGGAAATGAGTATGATCTGGACCATGACGCATGAGTATGACAGGTATATGTGGAGTAAGTAAGTCGATGGGGCCATCCTCCAAAGTAGATGGGCCTGTAAATGCAAAGTCAGAAGCAGCCACTATGCATGGAACCAATATTTACCAGAGTTGGATAGGATAATGAGCGCGGTGTGCAATGGTGACCACGGTGATGCAATTAAGTTAGCCAGAGCAGCAGATGGCTGGCATCGGGGATCAATTAATTCAGATACTGAGTGAAATGGTGACTGGATAACTGGCAATATGGAAGATTTCGTTGACTGGGGGGAGAGGTTAACTTGAATCAAGTCGCCATGCATATTATGACGTACATTGTTATCGAACTCGTGTCGTGCGAGGGATATGATCTCGACATTCTTCGCAGGCTCAAATTTCTCAAGTCCGTGGGCATCTCGATGCTCGATCCAGTCTGTGGATGCTCTTAGAATTGAACCATGTTCGAAATCCTCCCATCCACTGATATCCACAATATCCTCGTTGTCGTCCAAGAGTATATTGGATACCAGCTCACGGTCATCAGCACCATTCCCTACGACTAGTAACCTTAAATCTCCAAGGGTTTTTCCAAAAGGAGTGGGACGACGCAACGGAGCTGGTAGGGTAAGAGACGGTATGATAAGCCCCTGTGTACTAGAATCCCGTGCATAGTGATTAGACTGAGGCTGTGAACGCGGTGGACTGGCAGCTGCGGAAGAGAAGAAGAATGAAGAACCGACAGAAGGTAATGAGGACACCGACTCAGATGGGCTGTTTGGGGAAGTCGCCAGGGCGCTTGACCTTGGTGACGACGGCTGGGATAGTGTTGGGATATTCTCCAATACTTCTGGGGGAGCGTGCAAAGTTCGTATTGTCGATGTGCTAATTGATGGGCTGGATTCCATGGCTAGAGACTGTAGAAGCAATGTAAACGATCGACCCAAGCACTGCTGCAGTGTTGCCGCACGCCACTCCAGGAGTACACGTGTTTGGTCTATCTATGATTACTAGATCGCAGTTCATTTTTATTGTCTACGACAAAAATGGGATTTATACAAGATGAAACTAGTGTAACAGAAAAAGAACTAGAGTGAAAACAACATAGAGACCAACCCTCGATCAGACATGGTAAAGCTTCACCAATGACTCCTCATCAATTGAAAATGCCTCTGGGTCCTGGAACTGCGACACCTTCCAAACTCCATGTCCTGCACTCTCTCTTAAGACAACATGCTTGCCCTTGTGAATTCCGCGCAAAACGAGGGCATGATCTTCTACTTCCTCTGGCTGGACAGGCTGAAGGTAGACTGTCGGTACATGAACTGGTGGATCCCCTGGCGAATCCAGAGGGTGGAACAGTGCTGTGATCTCAGACAAGGAAGCGAAGGCTGAGGAGACATAACCCTTCTTGAACTCCAAATCGCCGTCGAGCCATCCTGCATCTGCCGAGCCTCGAATCTCTGCCACTACCTTTTTGTTCGCGATCAAAGGGTCACGTAGCACCAAACCTATCTCTTGTGTAAATAGAAGCCATTCAATTCTTTTGATTGTACGTACCGAAGTCCGAGTCATGGTCATCTTCGTTACCCGAAACACCTGGTGTAGGTGCAGACATTGAACCAGGGTCATTCATAATGCCTGCCGGTGTAGGTGCGCCTGTATATGCAGCAGGGGTTGGTGCAGATAAGAACCCAGGAGTTGCCGCAGCAGCTGGCGTTGGTGCATTCTGATTTCTCATGAGTCCCTGATCAGATTAAAGCGCAAGAGGAACTCACCCAAGACGACCAGCTCGAGTCCGCTGGACGTGCAGGCGATGCGCTACCACCCCAGCCGCCTGATCCCCACGATGGCTCACTATAGGGATTCGGTGTCCGCGAGGACGCATTCCACGCGGGAGTTTTACCACCATCACCACCAGCGTATGGATTTGGCGTCCGTGACGAGGCGTTCCATGCAGGGGTTTTGCTGCCATCAGAAACGTATGGGTTTGGCGTTCGTGACGAGGCGTTCCATGCAGGTGTCTTGCCATCTCCACTGGCAAATGGGTTCGGAGTCCGACCGCCACCCCAACCAGGGGTACGACTGGCAGTATACGGATTCGGAGTCCGACTGGGGACTCCGGCTGGAGGACCCATGTTTCGTTGTTGGCCTTGTTGATGGTAGGGCGCACTAAGTGGCTGAAGTTTGCCATCTGGACTGTCATTAGAAGTAAGCAGGAGAAACATCAACACAGATAGCAAATGTCTTACAGTCTCCGATACAGCTTTTGCTTGTCAATGGTAATAACTTTATTGCCAGTATTTAGCTCAACGCGCGCCTGGGTACCATTGATGTCTTTGATGATACCGTTGTACCCCTTGTGATTGCCTTTGACAACCGTTATGACTGCACCAATGTCACGATCTCGTGGTCCACGCCCCATTGCACCAGAGCCAACCATGCCACCTTGAGCCCCGCCAGCAGCGGTGGGATTCATCTTGCCTAAGTCCATCCCTGGTTTGACGAGGTTGCCCTTTGGAGCGAGCGATGATAGGGAGCGACACCGGGTTACGAACACACCGCCATTTTCAAGGATGTCCCTGTTATGCAGGAAGGCGAAGAACGACTGGTGAATGTGCAACACTCGGCCTTTACGAGCCTGTAAAAGCGTTAAAACTGCGGGATTACTGAAGGCTACAAGAAAGAACTGACCTCTCCTTCAATCTCCTTGACATTGTCTTGTACACGGAGCTCGTGACCTTCAGAGTCCGTAGCAATGGCACGGTCAGAGTTCCGCCGCATCGAGATTTGGTGAGGTTGCACCAATCGTACTTGACCATTCTGGTCAAGAACACGGAAGGAGTCTCGCTCGGTTTTGAAAATGACACCGACAGTCTGCAAGCTGTACACCAATAATCAGATCAATACATGCAGAGATGCCGGGTAATCGGCTTACTCGAGCTGGACCAAGTCGTGCAATTCATAATTGCCAACAACGTTGGTTCCAGAACCGACTTCGGCAGCCTCACGCAGATCTTTGGAGAACACGGAAACCTGCGAGGATATTAATGTCAATCAAATAACAGTTAACGAAGCTCCGCTTACCTCCTGCATTGACATATCTGATAGGAAAGTCACCACGTTGTCTGTTACCGAGATGACAAGACCCGTCTCGTCTGCGTTCTGACCAGTCATAACCTTGACATGGTCACCTGGTTTGAAGCGTTTCCGCACGCTGCGCGCAGGAACATCCACCTTTTGACCATCGATATCAACGCCAATAGCTGTGACGGTCACGACATCTTGATTGATCGAATCGACGACACCATAGACACCAGACTGCTCGCCCTCAAATACCTCGACATGATCACCAGGCTGCAGCACAGCAATGGCAGCTTTCCGCGACGCCTCCGCAATGATAGATAGATCCACCGGATTTTCGTTGTCGGCACCATCCTGCCCTCGGCTGAACTTCGTAATCTCGTCCAGTGTCGGGTTGACGTTGTCTAGCTGCAGAGCATTGAGCTTGAAATCCTTTTCGATGAACCCGTCTTTGTATGTGTCATTCTGGAAGACGTAAACTTGGTTCCGCTTTGAGACCTGCTTGCGACCGTGAACCTTAACGACCTCCTCGTAGTTGAAGAACCGCTGTGGCGGTCGCATCGTCGTCAACCCAGTGCCAGCTTTTTTGCGCTTCCGACCATCAACGTTGGCATCGTCCCGTGGGTTCAGGTCGATACGCGGAATAAATTTGAGTCCAACGTCCTCGCCGTTCTCTGTGATGTCCATGACCTGCGCAAGATCACCTTGGTACTTGCCACGCTTGATGCGCACCCAGCTTCCGGGTGTCACGGTAAGGTCTTGCTTCTTGATTTGCAATAAGCTAGCCATTTCCTCGATGGGGACCAGTACAATGCCACGGCTCGGGTACACGCCAACAAGACCCTTGCAAGCCTGGTTGACCTGCTGGGCACTCCGTGCTTCGACGTATACCATACCGGGAAGCGAATCGCGTTGGAATGCAGATAGGATCGAGAGGGGCTGAGCGGTGTACTCGAGATCGATTGCTTTCCTCATGAGACTGAAGACGATGTCCCGTTCGCGACCAGGCTGCCATATAATTCAAGCTTCAATGATCCAGAAGAATCCTTAAGAAGCTCACCTTGACGCGAACTTGCCATAAGCTTGCGTCATGCACAGATGGCATCAACAGACGCTGCGGTACTTCATTCATGTCTCCCGTGTACCGCACTGCTGCCCGACCATAACGCTCGTGAAGATTCTGGGCAATTTTGGCCAAATCTTGATCATTCAGCTCCCTTTCTCGCCTATCCAGCCGCGCATTGACAGCTGCGCGTCTATTCACATCGTCTTCATCACCCTCTGGCCCAATATCCGCAATAAACTCATCTAGGATGATGGGTTGTTTGTGAGTATTGGAGATAAACAAACTAGAAAGATGATTCATACCTCCGCCTGCCTCATCTTCCTCCTCCTCTTCCTCCTCCTCGGTATCGACTTCGGCCTCGACATCAAGGAAACGATTCACAGCATTGCGTCTGTGCCGGTGCTGCAATAGATTAATACACACAGCGGTGCAGGTCAACAATGGCACAGACCTTTGCGCGCTTTCGTCCACGGTCCCTTCCAGGTTCCTCGCCTTCCTCATCCTCATCTTCCTCATCATCTTCCTCCTCTTCGTCCTCGCCATCTAATGCGTCATAAATAGATCCTCGAGACTTCCCACTCGCCCTTGGCTGTGACTGCTGCTCGTTGTCCTCCTCTTCGTTTTCATGTTGAATGGGATCCTGTATGTCGTAGTCATCGTCTAGACCGGACATGATATTGTGGTAAGAAGCAAGAGGGAAGTTGCTGATCCAGGTTTGCTGGTCCAAAGTTCCGCTCAAAACACATCTTTCAGTGGATGTAGCTTAGTCATCCGATTTAAATTACATAAGCACAAGTGACCCAAACAGGTCCCAAACACAAGAACGTTACGAATGGTCATAATTGAAGTAAGTGGGCCAAGTTCATTTGACGGATACAGTACTGAAGCACACTGCTATTGTGAGAAAATGCCGTTTTCTACCCTTTCACAGAGCGGAGAGCAGCAGCATCGCCATGCTAAGCACTCCTGCGGCAATAATTCCTGATCCAACTTCTACCCCTTTAGTACCGGCACTGCTAGAAGTCGTAGCAGATACGTTCGTGCAACCGGACGAGGCGTTGGCCGGTGGAACCGTCATGTTGGCAGATAAAGTCAAGTCTGCACACTATCACAATGTTCGTTTCAATAATCACAGTCATAAAAAGAAAACAGAAAGAGACTTCCTACCTGGTAGAGATTACCGTCGCCGCCATTAAAGACAACCTGAATTGTAACGTTCGCGCCGTCTTTAATTCCGGAGGCATTTACTGCTGCAGCAGCGAGATCAATAGAGAAACAGTACAGCCCCTCCCCGTTTTGACGGAAAAATGGAACTACAGTCTGATAACCAGAGCTACTGTTAAAATCGCTAAAGTTATTCGGGTCTTGATATGTCGAGACAATCACCCCCGCTGTATTTGTAAATCATCAGCTTCTGCGAAGATAGAGCAGCTTCCTTTGACTTACCCGTCCACGACGGATGTTCGCTGTTCATGTTGATGATCCCGTTACTAAGGGGGAATAGCGTACGGTTATTCACGGCGTCGGTGTAACCGTCTACGTAAAATCAGACGAGGCCATGTATGCACATAAATGCCTGGACTATTTTGCACTCACCGCAGAACGTTGGTTCAGAGTCTTGGACGAAAGGGCCTCGTGGAATAGGATATTGCATCTGGAAGTGGGCTTGTACAACTGTGGACAGGACGACAGCGACAGCAATGGATGGGAGAATCATTCTGACGACGATCGAATAAACTAGACTCGCGAGAAAAATTCAAGGCCTGCTTCCAGTCTACTCAGTCTGCTCCTTCGTATTTAAGGCTGAGTGTTGAGGCACGAAAAAAGTTTTTCACACTTCTTTGCTCTTGTTTGCTGATTAGGACCCTCCCAGTCCATCGAGTCGAGCCAAACCGATAGCCTGACATGACCCACGGCAGCCTGTGGCAGCCCATGACATGATGCGGCTGATTCGGATTCAAGTTATTTGTAGAGACGCCATGCCACTGGAAGTCCGACTGCTTGATGCGCGATGATCTCATGATCACATAGAGTCGCGAGTTGTCCTGGAAGTGACGGATGGGGTTCCCACTGTAACAGTATGGATTGCATAGTTGACTGTCAGATTACAGATATATGGAGAAGTGTGCAAGATTGACATATGATACGCAACCATGAAGCTACCCGAAGCTACCCACACGAAAGCGACTGATAGCAAGAACCCAATAAGAAAACCATCAAAGGCAGAATGTTGCTCAGGTGGTCTTCAACACATTTAAACACGACCTCCATTCAAGCGACCAATGCGCCCAAACAGAACTTCGCCTATGGCAAGTCCCAGAACAATGGATATAATATACGAGGCATTGAACGTCCTATGTTTGCTAAGTTGAACTGCTTAGGATGGCATGCGTTGTGGGACTTACATGACAGCTAACATCAAGGTGTACGAAAAGAGTGATTGAACAGCCTGAAATATTCCTCGCGTGATATCATGCATGGGGATGAAGGGAGGCACAAGTCTTGGTTGGCTGCTGACTGTCACTGGGGTAATTGGAAGAGAGGATAATCCTTCCTCGATCGCATCTATCTTATCAGAGAGGTCTTTGGGTTTATTATCAACGTGTGTATCATTTGGATTACGCTGCTTTTGCAAGATTAGCGCAAGCGCCCTAACCAAAGCAAATCAGCATTGATCATACCGTGTGTTTAAGCATGGCTAACCTTGACCCCCATTGAACCTCCATTTGACGCCGGAGCGCCGCAATCCAACGTTCAAGAATACAGAATGCGACTAGCGCAATACAAGCGCCGGCGATTGCACCTTTCGACTCAGGTATCCAAGTCTTGAAAATCAAGTAGTCTCCACCACTGAAGTGCAACCAGGGCGTCATCATCATAGTCATCGTAGTAGTAGAGTTCATATCCATGGTGAATTCAAGAACTCAATGTGACCGTAGCCAGAAGGTAGGAAGCGAAGAGGTAAATCGCAAGAGTACTGAAAAGTGGGACAAGTCTTCGGGTATTGCCGAGATTTGTTTATATCAGGCAGGCCCCCTAATGTGGCTAGTAACAACCCAACATCGGTCACAAGATTGCGTTGTTTCAATGTGTCACGAATGCGGGAAGCTAAGCGCTGAGTGATGAATTATCTTGTGAAGTTTGTGTGAAGTTATTGAAATTCGACGTGTCTTGCGAGGTACCGTAGCTGAATCGGCCATTCAAAGAATACTCACTGAGACGGAGAGGCCATATCGAAACTGCGACAGATCACCATTTGCATCAGTGGTTGGACGGACATGTAATATCAATCGATGACAGTGCCCCGTCAACAGGTGGATCAGATTTGGAGAACCACGCTCACACGTCACCGCCCATTTATATTACCGCGTGGAATGGAACGTACTCGGGGAAAGAGGTGAGCTGGCGCGAACTGGCCTGCATATGGTTCGTCCGATCGGTACGATGTCGGCCGTACAGCCATGCTCGTCGGGATATGCAGGGGACATAAGGGCAAACCCGATTAGCGTTGTCCATGTGCCCATGACAACAAAGGGCTACCAATGATGAGCACTGAACGCTGGGAGTGGAAACATATTCTCACAGTATTTGAAGAACCTGGGTAAGAGTGAGCAAGACCAAGAACCTCGAGAGGGATATCGACAGAGATTGCAACATGAATGTAGATCGTTTCGCGGGCAATTTGAACCACAGAGACGTGGGGACGAGGAATGCAGTTGAAGTATATGATAAGAGACATCGAGCCCGCAAGACGACCGATAGAACGAATTGTAAGGCAATGGCACGTCACAGTACAAGCTTGTTGAGGATGACACTCCCACTTGTGCTGCGACGTGTCAAGGAAAAAACCTGGTGGTTACTTTGAGTACCGTCGGTAGCTCGCTCCTAAGAAACTACATGCATCCAAAACCGCTAGAGGATAAGGATTTGTAGCATGGAGGTAGAATTCTGAAGCTCACGGCGCACAGATAGGGATGAGCGATGAAGGCAAGATGGAAGATGAAGGGATGAAGGATAAAGTACTGGCGGGGAAGGGAACGGGAAGACTGCGGCATTTCTGCGACGACCAATAGCAAAAAGAGCGGGTTCATCACGTGATTAGCTTATTCGAATCAGCTATTAGTTAATCACGCAATGGCTTACGGAGGTTGGTATGATATAACTTTATGTCTTAACCAGCTTATTACTTGCACCATATAGGAATCTAGGATGCTGCGAACTGCACTTTTCAACACCACCCGCTGTGCAGCACGCCCTACGCTACTCGCACGTCAAGCCGCGAGACCAACCTATCAGGTCTTCGCACGGTATGAGTCGAGCAAAGCTAATGACGCTCTGAAAGCTGCTCGCAAGGCCAAGGACAAGCTCCAGAAGGATTGGCAAGGGCCCGTGCTCACATACGAGCAAGTAAAACCCAAGTCCCTCAGTCCCAGTGCAGTACGTCGCGCTCTCGTTGTACCTGTGTCTAGCCTTTTTTCTACCCTGTCTTCATAGGACGCCTACCTGATTGACGTGCGCGAGCCCGATGAGGTTATGCAGGGCTCTATTCCGTCCTCTGTGAATCTGCCACTCTCGGTACTTGCCAACTCGTTCCACCTTACGCCCCAAGCCTTTAAGGCGCAGCATGGTTTCGAGAAGCCAGGAAAGCAACAAGAAGTCGTGTTCTACTGCCGTAGTGGAATGAGGAGTGCTAGTGCATGTGATATCGCACGGAGGAATGGATACGAGAAGTAAGTGATCGCAAATTGGCCATCTCTACTGTGCTTTGATACAAACGTATACTCATGCTTCTCTAGCATTCTTAATTATGAAGGGTCGTGGCTAGAGTGGACGTCACGAGAAGGAGGAGGCAAGGGCTCTACTGCTTGATGTACTTCCCCGCATTTTAATAATGCAACATGCATAATACAGCCCTCGAGAATATTTTTTCTTGCATAGCGGATGAAATGAGTTTTAAATGACCTTCCAATTTTCAACCCTGCGTGGATTTTGAGAGCGTGGTCGACGTTTCAAGGAAGTTCGAACACTTCATTTTTTATTGCTCGTGGTTGTCTCGTGATCCGACCTTCTTGATCGAAGTCGTTCTCACGGTTACTCTGCTTCATGTTTCCCCGCAACCTGCTTCGACGTATTCCAAAAAGCACGAACTTGCATTGGCAGGATGTATCTGCGAATAGAATGTCCTCGTTAATAAGACATATCCCATTGACAATGCGGGCTCCGCTAGCGATGCACTTTTACGTGTGCAGACGGACATTGAGCACACCTGCCCCCATGGTCAATGTCAGGTCTGCTCCTACTGCCTCCGTTTCTCCATCCTACTCAAGATGGCCAATCATCTTCCTATACTGCATGCAGTGATCTATCTATAGAGCGGTATCACGCACTTTCTGACGCGACCATGACAACTTTACTCGAACGGCTCGAGGATTTGCTGGACACAGTAGGAAATGACGCGTATGAAGTAGACTATCATGTAAGTACTCGAAAATACCAGAAGTTTGTCTCCGTAGTTGTGCCCTTGACTCACTATCTTGCTTCTTCCGCAGAGCGGCGTCCTAACGCTCAACTTAGGCACCCATGGGACATACGTGATCAATAAGCAGCCGCCGAACAAGCAAATATGGCTGTCTTCCCCACTCAGGTGGGTCGAATTCGTCCTCCTGATCGATGATGTTCACACTGACGCACTTCTTTTTGCTTCGCATGCCTGATTTCGCTGATGAACGCCCACTCATGAAACGCGAATTTATCAGTGGTCCCAAGCGCTATGATTACGTACCGGAATCAGACGACTGGCGATATGCGCGAGATGGAATAGGACTTGGCGAGCTGCTGGATAAGGAGATAATGGATATGCTCCGAATGAAAGTCTCCCTGCATCTAGAGGGTGTGTCTGCGCAGATACAGGAGTAGACTTGTTACGGATGGTTTCATAGATTGTCATTACGATCTCTTAATTGCCTACGGCCCTACGGGTAGGACTTCCTCCATCTACGCAGATACAAAGCAAGATCTGTTACTGTCACTCACGGATGCTTCCATAGATTGTCGGTGTGATTCCGTTGATACTTCATTACCTACAGATAGCGAGTAGGGATTGCTCCATCTTTTGAAAGCAATTGCGATGTCGGATATCCTGTATTTGCGATGCACGATAGTACAGTATGTGATAGTGGTGTAAAAACAATGTGCCAAGGAATGCTCATAGATGAAAGGATGCGATCATGCCAAATAAAGTAGGATGTGAAGACGAGCGTGTAACAGCAATGAAGAAGACATCCGAGATGACGGACTGGACGATGATGGGATCAAAGGTGCCGATCACGACGGGTGTCTATGTCCACAGCACCTGATCTGAGGGCTCGATCTCATAGTAAGTTCCGGTATTGGTCACAGTGGCCTCGCTCCGTGACAGGAGCACTGGAATCAGGGCCATCTTGAAGTTCCCGTCTCCGCGAGAGGAATACTGATCCCAGCAATCTGTTAGGTTTAGTTAGCAACGCCACATGAAAAGAAGAGAAGGCATGAGTCGTACTTATTGGTATCCTCATAGCGTTCTCGCACAGATTTGACTTCGTGAAAATCCAATGGGGTGTGCGCAGCCGATTCAGTAGGAGCTTGGGCCGCATGTGGGAGATGGGAATAGAACTCAGGCAAAGGGCATTCTGGCAGTGTTGGTATAAATGATTTGCCATTGGAGGAAATAGAAGGAGGATGGCGATGTCCGTGAGTGGAATGCCAAAGATTATGTGGATGGGTAGCCATAGGCGGTGGAGGGGCTGAGAAGCCTGCAGCGTGCGGAGGCAAATATAGATGTGACGATGGTTGTGAGTTTGGTTGGGTAAACATAAGCCTGTGCTGGTGTAGAGCATGCATCTCGTGTAGCATAGTATTGGCCCGCTTGTAGTCTGTATAGTCCGGTGATGCCGCAAAGTGACCAGTGTCCGCGTCATCCTCCCCATCTATCCAATCTTCTTCGCCATCGCTATCATCTGCGTGTGGCACTGACGAAACAGGTGGTTTAGCCCAGCCTCTCTGTGCACCGTCTAGCACTGGAGGGTGTATTCTGCGTCTTTTAGCACGCGACTGATGTGAAAACATGTCTGGAGGAGTTTCACGGTGTGGTATGGGTCTGATAGGTCGATCGGGAAACGGCGTTAACGATGGGATTTCGCCCAGCGATGGCGGAGGCGTTGGAGGGCGCTGTCGTTTGAGCATATTGTATTCTGGCTACAGGTCAGGACGTGGTTGGTTGAAGGACAAGCTTGAGATGACTAGTGTTCTTAAAGCCTCAAGACGGGGTTTCCATTTCAGGCTGTTTGTGGGAGTAAGTAATTTAGGTTGTGGCTGCAATCTTTGCTGGCTCCATTTTCCACAGTTCAACATCGACAGTCATCGACACAATGGCTGACATGGACGTATTTTCCGCGATGGGCATTGTTGGATTCGGCAAAGCTGCCAAAAAGCGCGAGCTTGACCCCAACAGGTTCGACAAAACGAAACGTGAGGAGCTAGTGGTCAGTTTCATCGTTTTTCGGTTGCCATTGTCCTCTAATACATTTTATCCGCTCAGCAGCCCAAAGTGGAGGCAAAGCCCTTGATCTCTGCTTCAGGGCCTTTCCAAGTGTCTATTCGGGCACCTTCTCAATCTGACGAAGACTCGGACGACCCCGGGCCTTCCCTTCCGCAACCAGGCTTTTTCAAACAGGATGTTGATGGCGTAGGCGACGAAGACAACGAAGAAGATGATGCTGGCTCTACTGACGACGAGCCTGAATACGACCCCAGCGCTCCTTCGCTATCGGCTCCCGATTTCCCGATCACACACGAGGCAACGCTCAAAGAGCACACCAAGGTGATTTCCGCGCTTACGGTGGATCCGAGTGGTGCACGTGTTTTGAGCGGTTCGCATGACTATGATTGTAAGTTGTGGGATTTTGGTGGAATGACGACGCAAACGAGGTCCTTCAAGACGTGGGAGCCTGCAGGCAGTTACTATGTATGTGCGTCGGTTTTACGACGGGAAGGATGTATTTGACATTCGAAGACAGGTTAACGACCTCAAGTACTCTAACGATGGGCAGCAGTTCCTCGTAATTTCAGGGACAATTCAAGCCAAGCTGTTTGATCGGGAGGGTGAGGAGAAGTAAGTTTAATCTATCCTGTTGCAGAACAGAATAGCTTGAATGACCTCAGAGCAACGTTCGTCAAGGGTGATATGTATATCAGAGACATGAAGCACACTGCGTACGCCCCGTTCCATATCACTCGTGAGCATACTTGCTTACGCCACATATTGTGTAGTGGGCACGTCGGGGAACTTTCAAGTTGCATGTGGCATCCGAAGGATAAGCAGTATTTTATCACTAGTTCGGCAGACTCGACTATCAGGCAAGCTCTCACGCCATTATCAGCGAACAACTTCTGACATTACGGAATAGAATATGGGATGTCGAGAACAAACGAAAACAGAAATCTGTTATTGTTGTCAAATCAAAAGAACGTGGTGCACGGACCAAAGTGACGACGTGCGCTTACTCTACCGACGGAACGCTGATTGGAGGCGGTATGTCCATTTAGACCCGTTTTGATCGCGAGTAATCATTGATGGTTCTCAGCTTGCCTCGATGGTGCACTGCATATGTGGCAGGCGTCATCAAATTTTGTGAGGCCAAACATGACGATTGAGGGCGCACACATGAAAGGCACAGATGTTGGATCTCTGGTTTTTTCCGTTGATGGAAGAACAGTGCTGACGAGAGGAGGGGACGACACCGTTAAGCGTACGTACGAATGCAGCCTTGCTGACATGCTTAGCTGACATAGGCACAGTGTGGGATTTACGGGCCTTTAAACGACCGCTCGCGTCACATTCGGGGGCTACGACATTGTATCCTGGCACGAATGCTGTATTCAGCCCCGACGAAAAGTATATCCTAACAGGCACAGGAGCGTCCGCAAAGGGAGGACGAGGCAAACTAATATTACTCAGCCGAGAGAGTCTCAGTGTGGTGAAGGAGGTCGACATGGACACGACACCAGTCAAAGTGGTCTGGCATTCAAAGATAAATCAAATTATTACAGGTCTTGCCAACGGCACCATTGCAGTGCTGTATTCGCCGGAGACGTCGTTAAACGGTGCGAAACTGTTACTGTCAAAGGGAGCCCCGAAGCGACGGACGATTGAGGATTTGTCGGACGCGCTGGCTGCACCAACGATCTTGACGCCGCATGCATTGCCAATGTTCAAAGATGGGGAGGGATTAGTGAAGGGAATGAAGAGGAAGCGGGAAAAGGATCGGATGGACCCGAGGAAGAGCAGGAGGCCAGAATTGCCGGTGACAGGACCAGGACGGGGAGGACGGGTTGGTGCGAGTGCGACGCAGCACGTTGTGCAGAACTTGGTGCGGGATACGACACGCGACGAAGATGTGAGTGGTTGCGTTCTTGGTTTTTTTTTACGTCGCTTCGCAGCATGATGTTCTCCCGCATTCTTGTGCGCTGCGTGTCATAATCACGTGCTCCCTATCTTCTTTTGTTTGATGGTTTCCAAGGTGGCTGACTATTTCTTTCTTTCTTTCATACTTCTTTAACGACCGTAGCCACGGGAGGCATTGCTCAAGTATGCGAAGATGGCAGACGAGGACCCTCAATGGACTTCAGGTGAGCAGCATGTTTCAATAGTAGCCTGGGCTGCGGAGGGGGAGGGGTTGGGAGGGGCCGTAGCGGAGTGTGAAAAGAATTGTTTTGGGTTATTTGTTTTGATCGACCGGCTGACGTGGCGTTATTTGGATTTAACCAGCATGGCGACAAAACCAGCCCAAACCCGTGTTTGCGAACATATCAGAGGACGAGGAGGACGAGGAGGAAGGGTGAACGCCAGGCTTATGACATTGTGGGTATTAGAGCAGGAATTAGTTTCAATTTTTTTGCTCTTTGTGAGATTTGAGGTGTGAGTAATTTTTAGTGGCCCCTGCGCAGGTCAAACCTTAATTCCGTTCGCCTATAAAGACCCAATGGCTGGCTTCCGATTCCCCCAAATCCAAAATCTCCTCTCCTCTGAAAACGTCACGCTGTGTGACACATTAGTCACGCGCCACCCATGAACGCGACAGAGCACAGCGCGACCGACACCGAACAACTATCAGTTCTTTCTACCGCCGTCAACGGCGACAATGTTGTCAACGGTGCACGCGATCCCTAACTTAATTACTTATCTCCAGCTAACTTGAAAATGTAACACAAATTCTGTAGACCTGAAACTTGACCAAATGATTTCAGACTCTAATAATCCTTCTCTAAAGTCTGAAATCCTGGACACGCTCTCAACTTGTGTAGAAATTTCGACTCCACTTGATCCAGGTTAGCTCTTTTTCTATTTTGTTCTTTGTTTTCTTTGTTCTTATCGGAACAGCTTCCATCCCCATTCATCCTCCGAGCGGAACACCGAGACCAATGGAGGGCCAGTTGTTGGATGATGTAAAGATGGCAGAGGAGACAACAGTTAATAATTCGGATGAAGTCCCGACAACTAATGGCGTTAACGGCGTGCACACCACTGACGCCGATGGAGATGTCTACATGAACCAGTCCCCCCCTACCATCAACGGTCACCATTCATCACCAGCTCCTGTGGACTCGGCTGGCCCGCCGACATCGCGTGCTACTTCCAACTTCGATTCTCCTCAGCAGCGCTCCGACGCCGCCGACGACGATGAAGCCAGACCGCCCCCAGCTAAGCGCGCGCGTAAATATTCAGACGCCGATCAAGCATCCATTGCCAATGTAAGCATTTGTATCGTTGTGCGCCGTACAGGCGTGCTAATCCCTTTCTTTTTCTCGACCCTGAAGACCGGCTCTCCCCCTCCTATTACAGCGTCCTCTGTGCAAACAAACGGTGACACCGTTGTATCAAGTCCAACCCCAGTGCCCATATATACAGGTAATGGCATATCCACCCTCAGCTCCGTGCAACACAGATTTTGCCTGTCGACGGTACGCTCGCTTAAGAAACTCAAGGATGCTTCCGCGTTTGTGCATCCTGTGGACCCCGTCGCTCTCAATATTCCCCATTATCCGACCATAATCAAGACCCCGATGGACCTCGGCACCATCGAGCGCAAGCTCATGGCATCTAATCCCGCCAAGCCAGAGACCAATCCCCACATTCCACGCTATTTCAGTGCCGAGGAGTTCGTCTCTGACGTGCGGCTGGTGTTCAGCAATTGCATCACGTTCAATGGTCCGGACCATGTGATTGCTCAAGCAGGCAAACACGTCGAGGCTGTCTTCGATAAGCAGATCAAGCAGCTTCCACCTCCAGCCGAGGTATGTCACCTTTTGAATACAGCGTGCGCGACTCATTGTTGCAGCCGAAGCCTCCTGTTGTCAAGAAAGTTGCCACGCCCCCACCTCCACCACCACCACCAGCTCCCCCCAAGAAAGCTGCGGCAGCACCTGTTCGCCGTCCTTCAACCTCAGTTCCTGTCATTCGGCGCAATGAGGCCGAACAGGCATCTGCGCGGCCGAAACGTGAAATCCATCCACCTCCACCGAAAGACCTACCATATGCCGATGTGCCGAAAAAGATGCGCAGGGTTAAGGTACCAAAGGACGATGGCACAGGGGAGCAGCTCAAATATTGCGGGAAGATTTTAAGTGATCTTCAGCGAAAGCAGCATCAAACGATCGCTGCTCCCTTCTATGAGCCTGTCGGTATGTCCAAAGTCAATTTCGTACCTTGTGATGAGATCGCTCATGAAATCCTACAGATGCTGTAAAGCTTGATATTCCGACATATTATAAGGTTATTAAGAAGCCCATGGACATGACTACCATGCGGAAGAAGCTTGAGGCCGGGGAGTATCCCAATGCCTCGAAGTTCTTTGATGACTTCAAGCTCATGATCCGCAACTGTTTCTTGTTCAACCCCGCTGGGACACCCGTTAATCAAGCAGGGATCGAGTTGCAGCGATTGTTTGACGAGAAGTGGAAGAACCTGCCGACCCTTCGGGACGCAAGTGAAGAAGAAGAAGAGGAGTACGAGGATGAGGAGTCGGAGGAAGAACGTAATCGTGGGTGGACCTCACATATCCAGCGTGTTCATCTTCTAATGTACTTTATATACACAGGCAGGATCGCCGCTATGGAGGCTCAAATCGAGTCGATGCGCGGTAATCTCATGGCTCTGAAGGCCAAGCCGGCTAAGGAGAAGAAGAAAAAGGAGAAGAAAGAGAAGGCTCCCGTCGCTTCTACCTCGAAGGCCGCTGCTTCACGTGCACCCAAGGCAGCACCTGCGACCAACGGGAACAAGCGTAAGACACGACGAAGAAACCTATGGCCGAGGACGATGCGCTATCCTTTGAGCAGAAGAAGGACTTGAGTGAGGCTATCACCAGTCTTGATGGGGTCAAGCTTGAGAAGGTCATTCAAATCATTCATGAGGGTGTTCCTGAAATTCGTGATGTAAGTCAATCGGGAGACGAGTACTATCATATTGATAAACAACTCAAGCAGAGTACGGAGGAGATCGAGCTTGAGATCGACATACTACCACCACACGTTCTGACAAAGTTGTACAACTTTGTGCTTCGGCCTCTGCGGCAGCCAACGCAGAAACGGAATCGAACTGGCAAGGGCACAGGTACTGGTGGCCTTAAACGGAAGAGCATGGATGAGACTGCCGAAGCTGAGAAGATCCGCAAGTTGGAAGAACGGATGCGGCTATTCGAAGATAACAACTTTGCCACACCCAACGCTGCACCTGCGCTAGCTCATCAGAACGATAGCGATCATTCATCGGACTCTTCTTCAGACGACAGCTCGGGCAGCGAGTCGGAGTAATTCTTCTTCCTTGTCCTGCGATGTCGCTTATCGTATCTGGTTGATATTTTTTGCGCGGCTTCGTCGGGTTGTTGGTAGAGTTTTCTTCTTCGCACCCCACTTATTGTTCTTCTTTAATTGCGATTGTCTCTTGATCTTTATAACCTTCAGAATTTGTGCTACTCTTCATCTCTTCGCTCTCTCGCAAGCAAACGTACATACATACACCACCAAAATTAAAGAACAGCAATGTAGTTAGTTAATTCTAGTCGTGACTGATGGTCGCCACAATTGCAGACCGTGCCTGCTCGATACCTTGACTTCGTTTGATTCCACGTACTAAAGATGACGTCGTTTGGAGGAAATAGATCTCGTTCAGTCCCATACTTTGGGCTTCGCCCCTGGCTAGCTCGAAACCCTCCTCGCCGGTGACCGAGGTTCACATCACCGCTGTACATGTGAATGCCCGTCAATCTTGATTCCTCACACACTCGGCGCCCGGACCCCGCAGCTGCTGACACCAAGATAATTGGCCGAAGCAGTACTAAGTACTAAGCAGCAGACTCCCACGGAATTGAAGCTCCATCCTGGTGATTTCATTTCCGTCAAAGTTTCAAACTAACCTCTTCCCATTCACTGACATGGCTCTCAAATGTGAAAGGACTCGGGAAAGTTATCTTGCATTTGAGAGCCCAGTGAGCCATGCAGTTGCACTGGTACTTCCAGTGCTTCAAAACGCTCGCGAGCTCCATCTCATTCACGTGTTGGAATGTCAGTGCAACCTACAGTGAAACGGGGCGAGAATGATGTATCGATGGGCGGAAGGGACGCGATACATCTGGCCCATCTGCCGCCGCCGTCGACGAGTCAGCATCCGACGTTCAAGGCTCAACTGTTATCGAGCAGTGTCTTAAACCAGCTGCCAAGGCCCTGATAGACTGACCCTAGACTCTCAAGAAGTTCATCGTGGACCCAAAGTGGACAATTCTTCCGGATATTCTCTACTAACTCACTTGGAGCATGCGGGCTCATATGCTAAAGGGCTGATATGTACGGCATCAGACTTTTACTTGGCCATACATCGCCGCCATGTGGGCACCTGTTTTTGATCGCCTGATATCTTTGCCAGAGTAATTTTTACTCTATAAGTAGTACTTGGAGTTGATGACTTTTGACCCCCCTACCAGCGCGCACTGCCATGTGTCTGAGAACGCTCGTCCGAGTCGGAATTGCGTTATTAGCGGGCGTGTGCATAATTCGCGCCGTCTCTGTTAATCTCGACGCTACAGAAGCAGGTCTCGTCGACGTTCAATCCAAGGCCAACGCATCTAGGATTCGCTATGTCAAAAATTCAGAAATCTGCGAAACAACTCCAAATGTTACGCAGATTTCAGGTTACATTGACGTCGGGACAAACATGTCTATGGTATGTCTTTATGCACTATGCTCTAGATGTAAACTGACTTCAAACACAGTGGTTCTGGTTCTTCGAGTCTAGAAACTCACCCGAAACAGCCCCATTCACTCTATGGTAGGTTGTCTGGAAGCTGGATCACCTAAGTACCCGAGTTTAGGCGCACCTCTGGCCTGCCTTTACAGGTTGAATGGCGGCCCTGGATGTTCATCTATGATCGGATTGTTCCAAGGTTGATTTCTTTGGTTGATATTTAATCTGCTTCTCATCTTCCACAGAGAACGGGCCATGCCTGGTGAATGCCGACCGTAATTCGACCACTCTTAACCCCTACAGGTATGTCGGGATTATGGACGTTTTCATATGCTAAACTGACACAGGTTCCTACAGCTGGAATAATCTCAGCAACAGTATGCAACACGTAGTAGCTCTTCGATTATGTGACAAGAGCTGACTTACTTACCTAGTGATCTACATCGACCAGCCAATCGGGACCGGATTCTCCTATGGTACTGATACGGTCAACAGCACGGAAGCCGCTGCGCCCTTTGTGTGGACCGCATTTCAAGTTTTGTTTGAAAGCCAGCTATTTTCGAAGTATGCCAGTCGAGAGTCAGTCACTTAACTCCTTTATTCGGGTACATGAACGTTTGCTTATGTCGTGCTCAGATTCATTTTTGCTACAGAAAGCTACGGCGGTCACTATGGACCCTGTTTTGTGACCTACTTCGAAGAGCAAAACAATTTAATCGCTAGCGGGGAGATCAATGCCGTTCCGATTGTTGTTAGCGCTCTGATGATCAACAAGTATGTCGCTTCCATGATTTTGCACGCGTTGAGTGAACATTTGCAGTGGCTGGTTTGATCCGCTCATTCAGAACATCGCATGGCTGAACTTTGCGACCTATGCTCCTGGATACGGACAGCTCCAGCCGGATGAAGTACTCAAGAACATGTCGGATGCCCTGTATGGCTCTAACGGTTGCGTAGCACAAGAGAAAGCCTGTTACGCTGCTGGAAATTCCACCAGCTCAAACAAGATTTGCCAGGATGCTGATGATTACTGCGTGAGTGATATATGAGCAGTATCGCTAGGGGGAGTCCGTCACCTAACTCGTCCAGATCGATAATCTTTACTACCCTGCTGTGGAGGGTTACGACCAACATGATTTGCGTCAAAATTCATCTGCGTTATTCCCCCCTGAACATTATGTGGATTATTTACGCGAGATGCATGTCATGAAGAAGATCGGTGCTGAAGTCAAATATGAGGAATGCGCAAACGCACCCATGGAGCAGTTTGCAAAGACAGGCGATGTAAGTTTTTGTCCAACTTTTTCGAGTGTTAAATATACGTTGTCGTTAAAGGACGCTAGGACTTGGCTGCCCCAGCTTTCGGCTTTGGCCAACTCTGGGATGAAGATTTTGATTTGGGTGGGTCTACTTTATTGTTTGCTACCTAATTCACCGGGGAAGGACAGGCCGGAGATGCTGATATCAAGTGCGATTTCCTGCTGTAAATGACGCTTCTCTCACGCTTCTCATGGCTGTAGCTGCAACTGGCTAGGGGTAGGCTGACACGTATTTTGTCGCCAACATCGCTGAATTATGCCGTTTAAAAGGGCCATGCGTCAGTCCTAGCGATGGATTGGTATGGCAGCGAGACGCTCCATAACACCCCATTCACCAATATGACGATCAACGGCACGCCTGTTGCGGCCGTGCAGAACGTCGACAATTTCTCCTTTGCGTCAGTATTTTTTTTTCAACTTATTTTCAAGATATATGCATGTGCATCTCATTGTTTTCCCTTTTAGACGGGTGTATGCTGCTGGACACTTGGTGGTCAGTCGACTCGCCTCAGGATGACGACGTCCACTGATGCTGCTCGTGTTATTATCAGCCTGCTTTCCAGCCAGAAGTAGCATTGGAGATTTTCTCGCAGGTTATTCGGAAGGAACAACTTCACTCTGTTTAAAGAGCGAACTCAAATAGCACACATCGTGCTGACGTGTCCTTGGGGTGTTTTAGCAGCGGGAAACCCCTTCAAACTTCCTGATCTACATCAAGGACGCTTAAGTACCCATTACAAGCTAGCCGCTTCGGACTGAGAGCATA
This sequence comes from Suillus placidus, assembly GCA_016628565.1. NCBI lineage: Eukaryota > Fungi > Basidiomycota > Agaricomycetes > Boletales > Suillaceae > Suillus > Suillus placidus. The sequence goes on from JABBWD010000021.1 coordinate 562,651, forward strand.
ATATGATTGGTATGACTATTTGACATCTAAATAATGTTATTTACTTCGTTTCGTGTAATTATGGTTCTAGCACTTTGCAGTAATTGTCATGGCTACTCCATCACCTTCGCCACAGGATAATGTGAAGCCTCAGAATGTTTTCGCTGTATGTATATGTAAGGACGAAATGGTTTGTTCTGCGAAAGCAATTTACACTGCACTTGAGCTCGCGGTACTTACATAAAGTATGCGATAAACGATGTTTGTACTATGAGATATCGTCGTGGGATGTCAGACGACGGGAGAGATTGTCATAGTAGATCAATGATGACCGTCTGTATACTCGGGAGAGGCACAACAGACAAAGAGCCAGAAGCGAGTCCAGGGACCAGCGTGTTTTATCGTTGCATGAGGATTAGTTGTATTGGCGACGATGGGAGGTGTGGTGGATGTGGAGACGGCAGCATGCGGTTGCAAAGATGACTGCGTTTGAGCGGCGCCGCTGGATTGCTGCGTGATAGTGGAATTTGGAGGGCGTGAGCTTCGTGCAGTAGGGTTTTTCCGGATTGGCCTCGGGATCGGCCTCCGTCTCTCTCTCGCTGAAGCATCTCTCTACGTGATATGAGACGAGATTTGAATATGCGAGACGAAGAAAATAAAATCAGAAGGAGTTGAAAATTCGAAAAGAATAAAGTGACATACACGTTTGGCCTGGCAATGGGGGACATCAACTACTGCTGAGGGACGCTCGTGCAGCTCGATATCTGCACCGCTTTGGCTGGCAGAGAGACGATTTCGAACCCAGTGGAAAGGTGGCGTAACACGAGAAATTAGGTTTATGGGTCGGGGTAAAGATAACAAACGGCTACGAAGGGTACTTTCATTCGATGATGATGATAGAGGGTGGAGGCGGCGTTGTGTAGACAACTGAGAGCATAGAGGTGATGAAAACAATGCTAGATGAGACATGATTAACGACGTACGTGAGCTGAGTTGTCGAAAAAACCTAGGGGGACCTTGATTGGCTGACGGACAGGACGTTGTGTAGCTCCAGCCTAGAATGTATAGGCTTAAATGCAAAGAGAACTGTTTATGAAAGTGGCACGTACAGCAAGCACCGACTTGTCGCGCTGGTCCAAAAGGTCTTCGAGGCCAGCTTCTTTTAATATCGCAGTAACATCCCATGTGTACGCGTTATGGTCCCAGCAGGCAGTAGTTAGTGTCTTTCCATCTGACGAAAAGGACACGCAGTTCACGAAATTTGGATGGTGGAGGGGCGAACTGATGGGCTGGCCGTTGTCAATGTTCCACAATCGTGCTGTGTGGTCAAAGGATGCACTTGCGAGGATGCGGCCATTCGGAGAAATTGCAATGGCCAAGACACCTCGGGTGTGCCCGAGCTGCTTCCAGTTTGAAGTATTCATTGACCCGGAGATAAGCGTCCGGGTCCAAGCCAGGCACGTCACCAAATGTGTGTGTCCTTTGACAAGCTCGCCCGTCTTTGTGTCCCAGATTTTGACTGGATCAGGAGTCGATGGCCCGTATGACCCCAGTGACAAGTGCGGTGTGTCCTTCAAATTGCTGGCTGGACTTTATCGTTGATGTCTGGGTGAAGACATAATCAACTATTGGGCGCAGTTCCGTCTTAGCTTTCATCCAACAAAGTTCAAACCATCACTTACGACGATGTTTCTTTGGAGGTCTCGACGTCTTGATACCAAGACACAATGGCCGTATAGATCAAGAGTGCACTGGAAGTCTGAGCTGGTACGTCGTGTTCACTTCACAGCTTACAGTATATGCTGTGCAGCGGAAGCGCCCAAGCCTGCATCTGTGATCTCGAGTCGCATTCCATCATTCACAATTTTTATCCCCGTTTTTGCTGCCTGACCAATATATCATACGCTAAATCCCACATACATCCGCCTCTCCCCTCCTCCTCGAACGCGCTCGTCACTTCCGAGTCGCCAATGCTCGATACAAATCTCGTGCTTACATTTTACCGTATCTCTCACTACACGGGAAACCACCCAGAACTTTTGCAACCACTACCGGTCACCATGTTCATTCATTCAGTCCAGATCGCTTGGGGGTTGATGTCTTGTTGATGGGCCTGCCATTCATTGAGACAATGACGCCTTGTGACTAGGTGGTATTTTGGGATTACAGCTCGTTGGTACCGCGTCCGGCCATGTCGCCTATGTTCGTCAGAATGTATGTATGTCTTTCCATTGGGTCCAGGCGCTTGCTCCAACCTTGCCCTTGCTGGAGTTGTGCTCGAGTCTCGCTGCTTCACTGAATAGTAATCAGATTAAGGCCCACATCATTCACGCGGCATGGTCTCGCTCACCAGATGCAGAGTGCTGCAGACAAGTGGTACACGCTACTGCAACGATCATCGGACGCGTCAGTACTAAACGCACCAGTGAAGTCCCACATTTTACGCAAATCGCACTTGCGAATACGAGACATAAAAAAAGAAATGGCATTGCAACTTGCTGTTGGAATTTTCATCGTCTAACTCGTAGTAACGGCCCCCATAATACATCAACTATACGGGAGTTATGAAACCCATGTGTGCTCCCAGATCGAAGACATCAGGCGACAGCATCGGGTCTCTAGTCATGCTAAACGCCACGAGGACCTTGTTTTTTTAATCTCCCACGAGCTTTTCACCAGTGGCATGAGGAACTGGCTGAAAAGAGCACCCAAAGCAAGGAATCTCTAATTCTGAGCGGAGTGGTCAGACTCTCCGATGGTGCATCTTTAAACTTCAATCCAAAAAGCACAGTAACAGGACTCGCGCAGTAGAAAAAGATGCAGCACGTAGAGAGGTGTTGCTCCCGGAGAGATCTTCTAGGAGCAGCGACCAGGCGATATCCACAGAGGTGGGGGATAGCGGGGTATCATCGGGGCTACTTCACGGAATAGTTTCGAGACCAATCCGAACTTCCGAAGGGGATGAGTTCAAAGGAATGGAGATCTCTTTCCAAGGCTCAAGAGGCAGCGGTGGACATATGGTGTTGGGTGGCACATCATCACTGCCGCATCAGCTCCCTGAGCGAGCGATTCCCCCGTCTCATCGCTCATTTTCATGAAACGACTGTACTGGCAAATCTCCGCAACGCGCTCAAGGAGTGCAGGGTCGATGCGAAAGCCAAGACGAGCGAGAGCAGCGATGCCCAGTGTAGAAGGCGAATATGCGTAGAATGATGGTGAAAAATGGAGGGCGTTCGTATGGCTGAATGTCATCGTGTGTGCGTCTCTGACGGCTTTAACGAGTGCACACTATTGTGGTAGACGGAAAACGTGATTCAAAACTAATCACCAGGATTATCCTTCTGCTCCATGATCGCATCGATCAGGCGTGACACGGAAGCCTGTAAGCATCGCTCGTCGTCTAGATGGGTTGCGATGCAAACAACAGTGTCTTCCCGAACCCATGTGAACTCTTGTCTTTTCAGCTCGGGATGGCAAGCGTGCATGATATCGGAGGGATAAACGCAATGCTGGTTATGAAGCCTACTATTGACTATTGGTCGTCCGTGAGTTGATTGTGATCGGATACGAGTTCGATATCGTAGATTTCCTTGCCGATGACTGGGCTAACCATACACTGCCCGATCATGACCTCTAGCAATGAGACTCGAATATGCTCGTCTGGAGACAGGAAGTTACTGATGGCGAGCAGGTCGCTCAAAGTCATGTGAGGTCCAGTGCACATAAGAGATTGGTACGTCACGAGGTCGGAATTATCGATGGTCGGGGGTGTGTTGGCCTCTTGTACTTATGCTCAGGGGGGCATCGTGATGCGCAAGCTAGGTGGCCGTGATGATGTATTAGATAAGAGCCCCATCGTTGTCACGAAACGCTAACGGTTCAGGGCCGCCTGTAGTTGAGCGCTGAGCATCTGGCAAGAAGGCCGACATCGGCGAGATCAGGTTGGCGGCGAAGCTCAAGTGGTGTTTGAGCGTCACGCCAAGCGAGTGAATGCCAGTGCTTCCACGGAACCAAAAGCTCGTTCCTCACATTTTGCAGATGCCAAGAATTGAGCAACATAACACATAATCAGCATAGTAAGTGACACAGAGATGTATGTATGTACTCTATCTCCGTTTCGACCCAGAGCCTTGCTTCCACTGCTGCCAACCTGATTTTGCTTGAGGAGCAGCAGGCGGGGGAACCGCAGCCTTTAGACTGGTTGATGTAGGTGGGGCAGCTGCTGTTGCAGAAGCGGGTTGGGCAAACGTCGGCGGAGGAGTAAAATTTTGGTCCTGTCTCCTAGAATCTGAGACGAGCGCAGCGGGTCCCCAGCCGCCTGTGGTGGGAGGGAAGGGAGGTGGCCCACTGGGCGGAGGCACGCAGGGAGGGAGGGGTACGCTAGGTGGACGCATATTTGCTGGCGGGAATGGAGGCCGACCGCCTGGAGGGGGCGCATTCATAGGGGTAACTGGGGGAGGAGGGGGAGCTACATTGGGTGGCGGAGGTGGTGGCGCTGCAGTGATATTGGGAGGAGGCGGGGTGACCGACTGAGAGCTGCCGACGTCAAGGGATGTCCAACCACCGGTGCGAAATGTTGGTGTAGCTGCGCTGCGAGAAGCTGGAGGCGGACTAACCACTGGCGCTGGCGGGGGTGGAGGTGGTGCGGAAGGCGCAGAGGAGGATGGATTGGAATCCAAAGATGCCCAACCTGACCGCTTGATACCAGTTGCAGGCTCAACTGGTGCTAAAACGGTTGCCCAGCCTGCTTTCTTGAAGCTGCTTGATTGTGCCTCAGAGGGAAGTGACGCCTCTGCAGCAGCAGGTGCCTGTGCAGGAGGCACGAGGGCTAGTGTAGTTGTAGGCTTTGCCATCTTTATTCCAGCAGCCTTGGCAATTTTGCGAAGCTCCTTTTCTTCTCGCTTGCGCTCTTTCTCCTTACGCTTATCAACATCTTCTTGGGTGGTCATACGTGTGTTGGCTTGCATATCCCGAAGGCGTGCCTTGTGGTGATGCGCGTACGAGTTTGTATGTTCATCATACTGTGCGACATTCTGGAATTGCTTCTCACAAAGCGAACAGTAGAACGCTTTGAGGGTATCTGAAATTTCCGACTTGAGTGCAGCCCGACGGGCAGCATCGTCCTGAAACAATATCAGTATGCTCTGCGATATCGTTAGTACGGTTTGAGCTCGCCTCTCGTGCTTTTCGTTGGTATTCGGTTTCCTTTCGCTGTCGCTCAGAGTCCAATTTGCGCCTTTCGGCAACTGTTGTCTCAATCATTCGAAAATCTTGAGTGGTTTTTCCTAGACCAGTCAAATCATTTTTCACATGAAATGGTATAGGATCGACACGCGCTGCAGCAAAGGATTAGTGATGTAGTTCCCGACAGGAATGATCAAACCTACCATCTGCCGATAGTCCCAACGGCTGACCCTCTGACCAACCGAGTTTTGCGAGCATTGCAAAGCCCTTGTTGGTGCTTTTGATCTTGGTCTCGACGGTGATAACCTCCTTTTCTGGACCGCGGACATATTCGTCATATTTTTCAATGTCCATTGCATCGGGGGTAGGTGACGGTGATCTTGAGACTAGCGAGACGCCGTCGTCATCGTCATCATCAACATCTTGGTGAGAGCGCTGGGATGGATGCACGGGAGGGCAGTAGGGGTGTTTTATTCGTGCCAGAAAATATGGCAGAGTACCTTCATAGAATTAGTTTGGTTTTGCACAGATTGTGCTTGTTCTTGAGTGTCTGAATCAGGTCGAGACATGGGAATTGCATTCCAGCGAGCTATACTCTGGGCAGACATGGTGGGTAACGAAGAGAGGTAGCAGACAACAATGGACTTGGATGCAATGATGGACCAAAAATAAGATGTCTGACACGTTCTATGTATACTGACCCCTCCATGGGGGGTGCAATCTGTTCAGCTTTCAACACTGTTAACGCGCTTTCTAGGTTGAATTCATGTTCACATATATTGAGATCTCCTATTGATATCCTTGCTTGCTTGACGTGCATTAAGTGTTTCAGTTCGTCTAATGAGTTGAACACTGGAAGTCATCATGGCATGATAGCATCACGTGAGAGCTATAACTTTTCCTTCATCGTGGACTTGGTAAAGTACATGGCCTTTCAATGACAGCACCCTTGTCCGCCCAGTCTTTCGTTAGGCTCCTCAAAGCCCCCACAGATCCACCTAATCCAGAGAGCCCACTAAAAATTGAAATCGCTTGTGCAGCATGGGATGATGCTGCTATTCACATTCCAAATAAGCATGAACTCATCGCCGAATTCATACTCACGCGACTGCTCAAAGACAAATCAAAAACTAGGTGCGTTGGCTTATGCGGAGTGCAGCAATCAGTCTTGACAACCGATGAATTAGCGACAACCCGTTAATTGATGCGCGGTATTGGTCCCTTCTTCGCAAGGTTTTAGATGGCAGCGTAGGGGCAGGTGCACGCGGCCTCAAAGTCTGGCTTGGTTCTCTTCTCAATCGCACACCGCTCGCACCAATCATCATATCTATCCTCGCTCTGCTAAGGGATCTGCCAGTTACAGAGGCGAAAGAGCTCCTTGCACTCGTGCGTCCGTGCTTCTCTGTCCTGTGGCCGTTAAGTGTCCACAAAATTAGCGTGGAGACGCTATTAGAGTGCCTTGGCGCCGTACTGGATGTCTCTGCTGAGCTTGTCGACGATGAGATTTTGGGAGGTATCTGTGAAGCAATTGTATCTTCGTATAGAGAAGCATTAGGAAATGCGGGGAACAAGAAGAAGGTGGGCACTGCCGTTGTTTTTATGTGGCGAGAGAAACCTAAAACATTTGTTTAGCTACACGCGACCTTCCTCCAAGCCCATCTCTCATCCTGGATTCATGCAATCTCGTCATCATCCCATCTGTCTCCACAGCTGAATAAAGCAGTATACGCCGCAGGAACAGAGACTTTGTTCTCTCTCGATGCGCTTCGTGCATCCCCCTCGTCTGAGAGCTTATTCACGGCCCTATCGTCTTCGCCCAACTTACTTTCCACAATAAATCCTGTCATCCCACTCCTACCCCGCCTCTTCAGCACCCATACGCACTTCCTGCGGCGGTACCGCACCAGTTTGTTCCCCGCTTCCCAGAATAAATTACAAAACCGTGACAACGACATGAGAATGACATCCATGGCATTTTTCGCATTGTGCCTCAAGTTATTGGCCGGGAACGATCTGAGCTGGGAAGCAAGAGTGGGATTGGTCAACATTATTGAGGGTGAACGCATTTACGCGAGTCAGGGTGTGGGAGAGGCGGAGGTGGAGGCGGTCAGAGAGGATGCGGTGCAGGTATTGGAAGAAGAAAATGCAGAGGAAGAGGTAGTACGTTTGGCTTTGGACGTGTTGGCTGCGCTCGCGAGGGCCGACTATGATGTGATTGAGCCTGTGGTAGGAAGAGTACTTCCTCGGTTAATCTTGGTGAGCTTTTCTTCTTCTTCGTTCGTCTTTTTCTGTCAAATCAATGTGTCCGCCATTCCTGATGACTCTTTCTCCAGACTCGCCCATCTCCCTCCATACACAAATCAGCCAATGTACTTCTTAACCTCCTCCTCGACTTTCACTCCAAGACGCGCACGTTACACGCATACAGTCATGCACTCGTTGACGCCTGTACCTCTCTTCCTTCCATCAGATCCCTTGCGTCGCCACAAGAATTCTACGTCCGCGGACGCGCCTCTGCCATCCTCGCGCACACCCATCTTTCCTCGCTCGCACAAGCGCTCCGCACATTCCTTACACCCTCCCAAGTAAAAGAGGCAGTTCAGATTACCCAAACTCTCAAAAACACTTTCAATACTTACCAAAACCTTTCCTCACTCATAAAAACTAGCGATATGGAAGACAGGCCGCGTAAAAAGCGGCGGAAAAGCGAGCCCGCCTTGTCATCTGTGAGCCCAGCGCCTACGCAGGCCATGCGGGAAGTAGACGCACATGCACATGCATTTTCCCTCACTCTTAAGTTCGCGGCTCTGTTCCTGTCGAACCTCCCATCTTCATTCGTCACCGCCGAGGTCCGCGAGGCTGTGCTTGAGGCGGGCGCATGGGCCATCGATGCCGCTCGCTCGCTTCTTTGTAACAGGACTTCTAAAATATCCTGGGCAGACCAAATCACAGGTGCTGCGCTTCTTCGTTTTGCGTATCATCTACCGGCTTGGAGGTGCGGCAGAGAACAAGGAGATATGCGAGGACTATTGGAGGTTGCAAAAATGGAAGAGGGTGCGGAGGGTGAGCTAGTGCTTGAAATTGTGTGTCTCCTTCCTCTCTTTTGTTGGAAGCCCCTGATTGCTTTTTAGCTGCGGTTTCTATTTGCATGGTCTTCTAGATCGGAAACCGATGTGGAAGTGGAGACTGTATTGGACGTTGCCCTGGCATATATCGAGGGGCAAGTGGAGAACACGGGCGGGTTAATGGTACTCTACCTAATCGTCGAGCGGTGGTTAGATCTTGTAGAGTATGTGTTATCTCTTTGATTTCTCCTTGTGGTTCTACTGATTGATGTACACCTCAACCATGCAGTGCCCAAGGATCTAGATCTTCCCTCGATCGCCTGATCAAACTTATATTCTCTATTTCGCCCACGTCTACTCGTCGCGCGGACGTGCAGGGCTTGCAGCCAAAAGATGTCCTCTGGGGTGTTTTACACAATGCACAATTCTGGGAGATGGGGAATATACGAGGTGAGATTATTCACTGCTCTGATTCTCCGTTGTGCTTTCATTTTTCCACATACTTACCACTGAACGACGACAGCTTCCGTTCTTGCATACTTCACATCCTCGCCCAACTCTCTGAAAGGTTCTACGTTGGATCAACTCAGCAGCACTTACTGCCTTCTCTTATATGTTCCCCCTGAGTACCTCACTAAACAGGCTCGCGTGGAGCTTGTCCACCGGGCAACGGAGGGGGATATCACTATTTCGTCGTTGCTGCATGCGACCACCGGAGAGAGGACAGCGAAGGGCAAACGTAAGCGTGACGAAGGAAGGGACCTAGAAGATGTGAGGCAAACGCTCATGCACATACGTGTATTCCTTCAACGGATGGGGAAACTCGGGTATCTGAACGTATCTAATCACGAAGTATGCCTACATGCGCTTTCTTTGGTTCTGGCTGACGTGGATTTGTAGAGCGCCAGAGACTACGTGAAACACCTTATGAGCATGGAGGTTTCAGATAATGCGGTATTGAGAGAGGCCACGATAAATCTTGCGGAAATTTATATTGTGTATGTCTTCCCCCTGCTGTTCTGTAAGGTTGTTGACCCCCGAGTAGTGCGCTCCTGCGAGCATCAGATAAAGACCCTTCCGCCTCAACCGCGTGTGCTTCTATCTTCTGCTCTCTTGCGCAGTCTGGTTCCCTTGATGAAGAGAGCGTTCCCCAGTTGTGTGTGCTCCAGCTTGTTGAGCGTCTCAGACAGGATTTTTCCGTTTCCAGGTGCGTTCGTTTGTCATTCCATATAAACGTAATTTTTCTCTAATAATGTTGATAGTCTTCCCGACTTGATAATCGCATCAATAAAAGAACTACATGCTGCACTCACTTCAGTTTCACACCCCAACGTCATTGACACGCTCCCCGCGAGTGGGACTATTAAAGCATGGACGCGCCACCTTTCATTTGGCCATTGGTTAGGCGTTGCCGGCAAGTATTTAAGCATCCACCATTTCGGTAGTCCTAATTCGTTTTGTTTTCTCAGCTACTTCAACATCTGGATACAGCCAACAAATCGCAGCCGCCCTCTTGCGAAACAGAGAAAAATGCAAGTCTTCTGCAGAAATCTTTGGACTTATTTTCGAGGAACTGCGTTGTTTGCCTAATGTCGACCGCAGAATGCATCTTGACCTAGCAGTAGGGGTGTTTGTATTTTGTACGGAACCTGGTGGGTTGTTTTTGTTAGTTCGGCTCCATTGGTCGAACTAAGTTGAGGTGAACGTAGGAGACATCAAATCCTTGGATGAAGTCGTCTCAAGCGGATGCAAGCATCTTTCAGTCAATGACTTCTCCCATCTACTGGACACAGTATATGAGGCACTTGAAAGCACACGATTTCCTCCCGCTCAATGCGTGCGTCTAGTGCATTTGGCCACTGTCTTGTTGCGTGATGCACCTCAAGGTAGATGAGCTAGCTTCCACTATTTATGAGCACCATCCTTACTCCGTCCTAGGGACTTTGAAGGTCGTTCAGGGGGTTTTCAGTCAGTGTTTGAACCTCTTTATTGGACACGCACAGTTCTTCGCTGGTCCTGTGGACTTGAAGCTAGCTTGCCTTGAGTTTATGGCTCGGCAATGTTCAGATAGGGTACGTCGTAGGGCATCCTATCCTTGATCCTAACTTGACGTTTCACTCCAGCCTGCAGCTCTTCGCCCTGTCGACCCGGGTCCTATACATGCCCTGCTTTCTAAAATCCTCTGTGGGTCTCCAACACATGACAGTACCACCACACCCGCAGTCTTCCATACCTCCACCACTATCCTAAACACGCTCATTCGGCTGCGGCGCGATCTTGTCGTCCACATTTTGCCACATCTGGGGTTGGTCCTCCGTCAACTGGTCTCGTGCATACGTAGCCTACGGCCTCAGCTAGCCGCGAAGCAGAGCCGCATTGTCACCGACACCCTCCCATCGTGGATAGCACCATCTGAGCCTCTAGGTGTGCCGGAAGCTCGTGCACTTGCACGGCTCTTCACCTCCTTGACGACAAAGAGTGTTCCCCGTGCGCACATGCAGCCCAATGCAGAGCAGAAGGCGGAGAGCCTGTCAAAACCGTTTGCTAAGCATGCTGCTTATGTGGTTACTGCGTACATTGACGCTGTGAACGACCCGTTGTGTGTCATGCGGGCTGATTTGAGGCGTGAGCTTGAGCCGGGCCTGTTTGCGCTGTGCGAGATGATGGGTACGCACAGTCGTGATGCCGTTATGGTGAGTGCGTTGGACGCGGGTGGGAAGAGCGTGATGAAGGCACTCTGGAAGGAGTATGAAAAACAGCGGTATATTGGGAAAGGGTAGAGATCCACATTCATATCAGACTCATATACACACATTACCGATCTATCTACTTACATCGATTCTCTTCACATCTACGCTGGTCTAACGGCCTTGACGTACACATCTCTGAACAGGGTCTTCTTCTTGGGCGGTGCGTTCTCGGGTTTCCATCCCGCAGCAGCCTTCTCTTCTTTGAGCGTGCGCAGGAGCTCCAGGAAGTCTTCTATCGCTTGAGGCGATGTCTGAATGTGCATCAGAAGGCGAGATCCATTCAGCTTAATGGGATCTGGAAATTGTGCAGCCCGCTCGACTACTTCCCAGTATTCAACCCCGATAGGTGAAGGGTCATAGAACAACTAATAGAAGGTCATTATCGTTTTCGTGTGGCATTCTCTGACTTTGTCAGAGTACCACCCACCATGCAAGTTTCAGCGGGACTTAAGATGCCAACGCCAAGCTGTTCTAGGCCCTGCTGCATCCTCTTTGCAAGGGCGTGCACGCGAGGGAGCATAGGGAAATTGTAAGTGAGTGCGTACGCAGCGCATCCAGCCATGTACCCGGTCTGGCGCATACCCCCACCAAAGAGCTTTCGGAACCATCGCGCCTTGCTTATAAATGGCGTTGAGCCAACTAGGACAGTTCCGATGGGTGCACCTACACAAGTGGTGAGCATCGTCAGCGACAAAATGTTTCTGAGCATGTCTTACCAAGTCCTTTGCTGAGACATAAGCTCACAGACTCAAATGGGTCACAAAGCTCTTTCATGGACAATCCGGTCTCTGCTGCAACATGCCAGATGCGCGCACCGTCGAGGTGCATGATGATACCCCGACTACGTGCGTTCTTCGAAATTTCAGTCACGTCGTCCTGTGGAATGATGGTTCCGTTTAGAGTATTCTCAAGCGCTATGATATGCGTTGGGGCACTTCAGGGGCGGTGTCACTGGAACAGTCGAGCGACATTTATTTTGGCGCTTACACATGGACATCTGTGCCAGAGACGATGCGAGGTTCAATGTCCTCCCAGGTAAGATGGTGCTCTGGTCATGAGCAAGAAATAATTCAAAATGCGGGTCCGATTTGGAGAGAGCATACCGTTAGCGGGAATAATTGGGATACTGTTGGCACCTGAGTGAAAAGCGGCGCCACCAGCTTCCATGCTGGCAAACGTTGGAAATATATTTCTCGAGTAACAAGTAAACCTACCGGTATATGTGGGCCCGTGCATCTGTGATTATTGAATATGGAGGCTGCTGTAAGTGAGTCCTGAGGGCCACTTGATTCGACATCGTGCCCGTTGGTAGAAAGAGGCCTGCTTCTTTTCCGGTGATCTTTGCGACGTGGGTTTCAAGCAAGGCGGTGGATGGCTCAAAGTATACATCATCCCCGAGGGACGCACGGAGAGCATAGGCATTCATCTCCTTGGTCGGTACTAATCACGGTATTTTGCCATCAGCATGGATTCGTGCTCCATATCGAGATATAATACCTGTGATAGTGTCCGCTGTAGATACTCTGTGAAAACCGCTCTCTCATGCAATGGTGTAAACCACTCACATACAAATGCCCTCGAGATTTCTTGGACTTTGAGGATGTTGTCATCATCCTGAGTCTTGGAATGCACATCGCAAGCGATGTCTTGTGCGAGTTCAGCGAAACGGACATCTGTCAGGGAAGGCATGGGTCGATGAGATGTTGGAAGTACTGTGCCATATCATATCTCTGGTATTTATATTACGTTGTCCTGCTGACTTGCGGAACTCCGGCAGGCGGATGATCCGTTATCCAAACCTAGTCAATATTGAATAATGAACATCGCTGTCTAACTCCCCTCCCCTCAAATTTGGATGGAAATCAGAAAACGACTCATCTGCTATTGCGTAGACTCTGCGGCCTGCCTTCGCAAATACCACAGTAGCAGACCAGTGGCAACAATATTGATACTGTTAAACATGACGTACTAGCTGCAGTCTAGCAGTAAGTTACAGTGTTGCTTGTGTTGCAGTTGCATTGATGTTATTTACTTACATGTCTCGGGAAGCGCTGCCTGTGCCAGCCTTACCCCAGAGTGACCTGGTTTTGACACTCCAAGCGAACTCTGTTCACGCAGAACCTTTTCGTTGTCATCTTGCGCGACCAGGTCAAGTCTGAATTCAAAAAAAATAAAGTTTTGCAATCAGTATCTTCGTGTAATCAAACTCTTCTCGAGAAAGCAAATCACAGTTTATCCTTGGCACATCTCGCGAATTAAGGATGAAAAACTAACTGTCTCATTCAGCCTGGCGTGAAATGCAGACTAAGCCAGCATTAAGATCTTCCAGTGGGTAACGACAGTGAAACATACATAGAGCCAGTCATGTTCCCGACATAGTACTATTATTTGTTTAGTGAAAAATATTTGCGAAGGACACTGGATGCTCACCATAGATCTGGATGCGCTGTGGACAGGTTGTCGAGCGGCTGTACAATTTCATCAAGTGGCCTGAGTTCCACTTTGAACTTCAGAGCGGGATGCCCTGTGACCTACTAGTAGTACTCAGTACTGCTTCAAGCTTCAAGCTTTCATGGGATGCTATGCGAACTGGGCCGGCCCGGGGGCGGGCCCAGAATAGACGAGCTTAAGCGCACCAGTGTTTGTAAGCGGAGTCCCGATGTGCAGACATACTTTCATGACTCGCATATGGTGCGAATATCGATAACAACAAGTTTTCGACCAAGGGGAGTCATCATAACCAGACTCGAATCATTCTTGCCAAAACCTGGCACGAGAATACTGTCCAGTGTGCGAGCTTGCAATCATAACCGTCACTTTTCTTCCCGCATACCACTACCTCCTCTCTTCAAGATGGATTCTAAACTCGCGTCGATCATTGAGCAGGTCAAAGTAGACATCATAACTCCTACCCAACAGTACGACAATGCGAGACAACTGGAAGAAGTTTCCAGAACTTTTATATGTGAGTTCAAATGCAAAGTGGAGATTTCATCTGGCTGAAGAGATGGTAGCCGATACTATCACAGGTGTGTTCTCTACTTTGATTGCAAATCGCCTGAACGGGACATCGTTCAGTGCCAACGAAGGAGATGTTCGCGTACGCTGTACAGACTTCACTCGGCGACGACGTCTACAACGAGCCATCTACGATTGCCCTTGAGGCACACATTGCTAAGCTCACAGGGAAGGAAGCTGCTCTCTTTGTAAGCAGCGGGACCATGGGCAACCAGCTTGCTATCCGCACACATCTCCAGCAGCCTCCCAATTCTATCATTTGTGATGTTCGGGCGCATATCAATAAGTTCAGGCTGTTGCTCCATCCATCGTGACCTGGTGGCTGACTTGCCCTAGGTACGAGGCTGGTGGCGCGGCAATCCACTCAGGTGCTCTCCAGAACGCTTTGACACCTAAAAATGGCATGCACAGATTATGTGGTCGCACACTCTATTATTAACATCTACGCAGGACACCATTTGACTCTGAAGGATATCGAACCTCATGTAGTGTTCGGCACTGACGTACACAGGTATGGAAGTTCCGCATGCCAAGGATTCTTTTAATGTCTATCAGCGCACCAACGCGAATCATTTGCCTGGAAAATACGCTGAATGGCACGATCATGCCGCAAAGCGACATAATTGAGATCGCTGATTTTGCCCTCAAGAATGACATACTGATGCATCTTGATGGTGCACGTCTGTGGCACGTCGCCGCTGAAACTCGGACACCGATTGATGAACTCTGCGCACCATTTGACTCGGTCAGTTTATGCTTCAGCAAGGGTCTCGGTCAGTATCGTATCAGTACCTACAAGTAGAAACTTGACTCGCTGCAGGTGCCCCCGTAGGAACATGTCTTGTCGGTCCAAAGCCATTTATACAAAAAGCGCGCTGGTTCCGCAAGATTTTTGGCGGAGGGATGCGCCAGACTGGTGTTCTTGCTGGGTCGGTCGCTTACGCACTTACCCATAATTTCCCCCTCCTTCCTAGGGTTCACGCTCTAGCAAAACGCCTACAAGCTGGTTTAGAAGGGCTTCAGGTCGGCATATTGAGTCCTGCAGAGACTTGCATGGTAAGCCTCATCTCGATTTTAAATTTTCCAACCAACTTACGACGCGAAATAGGTTTTTTATGATCCCTCCACAATCGGTGTCGAGTACTGGGAAATCATAGATCGTGCGGCTGCATTACCGAACCCCATTAGTCTTACTGGCTCTCGTCTCGTGGTACATATCCAAACATCGCCCAAGGCAGTGGAAGACTTCTTGTTATTGATCAGAACGCTGAAGGAGGAGAAGGTCCAAGCGGGTATTGTTCCCTCACCAATAAACTCAGACGGGATGAGGAACGTGTACGTCAGGGCCACGAGGCCCTCACACCCACCAGATGATTCAACACATTAAATGCGATGCCTGCTGTCCTCGACGATCACTAGCGTACTAGCAATTTTGAGTAGATAGCTACAATTGCAATATATGTTTACAGGTTGAGGTGGGCTTCCACAAGTAAGTTGAAGCACCAAACCACGCATAATCGATCAGAGGAATATGTTAGAGTGAGCACAAGCTTCATGCACATTGGAGAGGCCAAGCTCAGTGCTGACTCCGCTTGTTCGGCCCGTGGTGGCCACTGGCAGTGTGTGGAATGATGACAAAGGTATGATGCTTGTAGTAACTTACTTACAATAAGTAGAGCTCATTTATAGATTTTTAAAAGAAAAATTGGGGCTGTATCCAGTCATTAACTGATGATAGTTCCTATGTTCACAAGTTTACAGGCCAGTTTGAATAAGTACCAGGATGAACGAAAATAACGGAGATAAGATAAGTCCATATGACGACTTACGTAAAACAAGTGTTCGGCCTGTGCACTGCAACGTTGTCGAGCACTCGCCAAGTTATACCAGTTCTGTTGCTCTTTTCTTTCCTAGCTTTCTGTACCAGCCTTCGGTCTCCGTTTTTTCCATTATCTTAGCTTAATCATGGGGAACGTGGGTTATTTTCATTCACAGAATGGGTGATTTTAGTCCACTAACAAGCCTCCAGGGCGCCAAAGCTGCACAAAAGCGTGAACGCAACGCTGCAAAAAACTCAGACAAAGGCCCTACGAGTAGGACCAAGGTTAATGAAGCGGCGAAGAACATTGTTTGTCAGACTTGCAGACAGGCCTTCGTGAGTCGTTAGTCATAGATTCCGTCTATATCACTCTAATCGATTCCATCATCTCAGCTACTCACCACCCGTGCACCAGCGTAAGTGTCCTTTTTCATCAATGGGAATATGGGAGAAGCGCTTTGTACTGATAGTGTACATGCATGCATTGCAGATTAGAGGAGCACGCCCAGAACAAGCACTCAAAAACATTGGCAGAATGTTTCCCGAACTTTACCAAGTAGGATGCGTCCGATACATGTTTGTCTAATGTGTTGGGATGGATGGTTGTGCACCAATGCATTACGTTGTAGAACAAGTCAAAGCTCTGAAGCAAAAGAGTAAGCGAGGTGAGAAAGAAAAGTCAAGCAACCGACTCACATCATAACTATCCATGAATGTCCCCACGCGGTCATTCTCATAGCGAGAAGCTCGTTGACCCCGTGGCCTGTGCACTCGCTCCTGCACTCTGCATTTTTTCTCCGACCTTCTTGTTAACTTCGAAGAACTTTGCCACACATCTATCAATGCAGACACTCTCGCCCTTGTTGAGGTCTCCTTCGGCATAGCGAGGACTGATGCACTTGGCATGACATGAACTACACCACACGTAAAATAAGTCAAGGTCACAGGAATTGTGAAAAACTATCACGGACGATACAATACGGTTAAACACGTCTGAAACCATGTCAATTCTATGGCCTGAGAGTTAGCTGCAACAGTTTGGGTGAAATGGGAGCCGACGCACTCGTTTATGGCCATTTCAACGCGCTCATGGTTAACACCACCGGCTGGTGACGGACCACCACGTCCAAGGAAAGACATATTAGCAAAGAACGAGAAAGTGAAGTGAAATCGAAAGCAAGGATTTGAAGGACGCAGAAGTTCAAGTAAGTCGCGAAGATGTAAGGAGCAAAATATGAAGCGTAGCCACGTGGTTGAAAGGACGCGTCCAAGAAAGGCAGTGAAGAAAAATGTACGAGGTCGAGACTCGAGCATATCCTGAGCCAGACACTGGCACCATGTCGAGACCTGTCGCTGTCCACCGTTGTAGGTTCGTTGACTATACACCATCGCCAATCACGGCTCTCGCGTTTCCTCCCCTACCATTACCATCTCTCAAAGGTAAGAAACGGGAAAGGGATTCAAAAGATAAGTTCGGCACACTTGGTGTCGGCCATGCCAATGGCAACATCGACCTTCTCGAATGGACCGCAGAGGAGGGAGAGATTCAGGCATCCCAAGCTTGGCAAGTGCGCAAGGTGAGCACTTTGCGTTGTTATTTGACATAATAATTGAAGTCGCGTTTAGACTCTTCCAGGTCCATGCCCATCAAAAGTAGATTCGCTAGCTTTTACTCTACGCTATCCGGACATGTTTCCATCGGACACCGTACCTTCGTGCTCTGATCTTCGTCTCTTCAGCTCAGGTGGTGGGTCTGAATTGCTGGAATGGAACATATCTCACAGCTGTGTTCGCGTACGATGCTCTTACTTTGGATAGTCCGCACCAAACTTATATTGGACTATAGAGAACTATCAGCTCCCAGGGAGGTGCCATCTGGAGCATTGCGGCCAATCCTGCCTCGACATTACTTGCCCTGGGTTGCGAAGACGGGTCCGTTCGCTTGCTATCCCTAGTTGCGGATACTTTGCAGCATCACAGGCGATTCGATCGCATAAAAAGTCGCATACTGAGCATTGCTTGGGGCCCGCCAACGCCTCGACCGCCAAAACAGCGGACGGTGAAGAAGGCTAACAATGGAACGGATAGTGATGAAGATAGCGATGACGACGAAGACGAGTGGACCGACACATGGCTCGTCACGGGTGGCTCAGATAGCAGCTTGCGGAAGTGGGATGTCGCTACTGGCAGATCGACTGACCGTATGGGGACAGACAAGATGAAAGGTGAACGGACACTTGTCTGGACAGTCGGCGTGCTTGCGTGAGTGCACGCGCAAAATACTTCAGTTTTTCGACCTAACCAATTTGACACAGCGACGGGACCATTGTTTCTGGGGATTCTTTAGGTACAGTGAAGTTCTGGGACTCCATGACTTGCACGCAAACCTGCAGCTATCCGGCGCACGGAGCTGATGTGCTTTGCCTTGCAATTGGTCCCGTAAGTCGTCTGATATGATATCCTTCTGTGACTAAATTCGCCCGGATTCCAGGAAGGCACATCCGTATTCAGCTCTGGCGTCGACCAAAAAATTGTGCTGTTCTCATTTGTTCCCACCACTCAAGAAACTTCTTCTGTGTTGTCCTCTCCCCCAGCGCGATGGATTCAGTCTGGCTCACGTCGTGTGCACTCGCACGACGTCCGGTGTCTTGCAGTCTGGCCACCTTACTCCCCCATACCCCCCTCTTACAAGCGAAAGCCCTCTGCAAATGCGACATACATTGCACCAGTCCTAGCTTCTGGAGGACTGGACATGTCTATTGCCCTCACACCCGCGCTGCCAGCCAGCATGACTTCATCTTCCATTGCCCCTCGCGTTGTCAACCCTCTCACAACAAGAGTCACCACGACTTTCGAGGATGCATACTATCGTCGCATCGCATACACCGCATCAATGTGTGTTTCTCGCAGAGCGCGCCTTGTGGCAAGCATGCATGAGACATCCGTCAATATATGGCGAGTTCTAGGCATTCCGGACTCGGATGTGATCGCGGATGGCGTTGATCCATCGACTGATCCTGAAACGCGGGTTTCTTGGGAGAAAGTGCTCGAGATGGATCTCAACGTGCGCACGAATCTCCTCGCCAGCGCGTTGTCTGATGATGGGCGTTGGCTTGTCGTGTCTGACCTGTACGAGGCTAAGCTTTTCGAGCTCAGTTTCAATGTGAGCAGTGCAGAAATTAACCTTGTAGATGTGTTTGTCTGACTTATCTTACTTCAGCCTGCTGGCCTCCTCAAATCGAGTCGGGTACGGACATTCGCATCAATATTGGAGAGTCGAATCACTGCCCAAAGCTCTCAGAATCCTGTCTCAACCGGTGGATCATCGTTTACATTCACCCCAGACTCCTCGAAATTGATCATGGCCTCTGCAATAACGTCGCTCATCCTCATTGTCGATCTCAGCTCGGAAGAACCCACCGTACTTCGGACATTCAATCAACATTGTAACTCTGGGTCGATCACAAGCGGTAGAGTAGTGCGAGGAATGAACAAAGGGACCTCAGACGAGGGCGAACAATCGGTTGGTGGTATAGATTCCGTCGCTATCATGAAGATGGCAGTGAGTCCCGACGGCCAGTGGTTAGCCACATCCGACGACCTCTGCCGAATATTCATATTCAATCTCGATTCCATACAAGTGAGTTTGATCTATCACCAAGATGTAGTGCAGAGCTGATTTGTGCTAGCACCACACTACTTTGCCGTCACTTCCTCTCCCACCCAGCGTCCTGGTTTTCCTTCCCGACAACCCGCAAATCCTCCTTGCCGTTCTGCCCAACAACACAATCCACATCTTCCACGTAGAACACGGCGAAGTGCCAACATGGGGACGGGAGTTCAACTCTCGTCTTCCAAAGCAGTTCCTCAGCGCTCCAGACCCGGTCATCGGGGTCGCGTTTGAACCCCTTCCTTCTCCGTCGGATGACGAAATGACGGGTATCGCGCCTCCCTCAACCAAGCCCAAAGAGGCTATCTTTTGGGGGTCTTCGTGGCTTTGCAAGCTTGAATTGGACTGGGAAGGCAAGTATACTGGCCAATCACGGAAACGCCGCAGGCAGACCGGCCCGGTCGCAGTAGGAGAGATGGTTAGTGAAAGGAAGTTGAGGATGGTGACGAATTATCGCCCCATCTTGGCACTCGATTTCCTTGGGCCTGGGGAGCTGGTGTTGGTGGAGCGGCCGCTGGCAGATGTGCTATCAAAATTGCCCCCTGCATTCTTCAAGCCGAAATATGGGCAAACTTAAAATCCAGCGATGCTTGTACCCCAAAATTTACCCTAGACAATATGCAATAGATACTATCAGTGGGCCAGAGTTGCAAAACACCTCATAGCACATATTCTAAACCTCCTACTCTTGGACATAGGATCTTTTGTTATTGATTCATAATACTGTTTTTTTTTCTTAAAGAAAACACGATGAATGTCCTCGGCATCAAACTTATCACCCCATGTCACCTGTTTTCATGTAAAACAATCAGGGGGAATGTAGATCACAGCCAAAAAAAAAAGTTTTATTTTTTTCAGAGGTCCTCCATACCAATGTTCACCTCCTCCATATTTTTATAGCAAGAGTAGAGCAGAGTTGCTATTGTTATCGACGATGCAATCACGACGGTCAGAGAATGCTCAAGCGTGACAATTGTGAGCGGAGTACCAACTCTGATTATCTAACGTTACCGATTACTTACGAGTGTGCTGACCGGAGTTAAAACGTGCCGCTGTGACAGAGCGGCATCCTTCTGGCAGTGTCATTTCAGCATATTTTGTTC